>CM035170.1:86087555-86504783 GCA_020205615.1 Panax quinquefolius | reverse complement strand
ATATAACCACTTACTTACTTTACAAAATTTATAAATAATACCCTTGTTATAACATTATATCAAATCCACACGTAATATTTAAAAGTATATTTCGAGAAAAATAATCTTTATTCATAAAAAGTTGGGGTCTTCTAGAGATATTTCGATTTTAAAATAATAATTAATTTAATAGAATAATTTGAAAATTAAAAGTTAGAGTATAGTGCAATCGGTGAAACTTATCGACTATAATGGTTCAAATCCTTAGTTTTGTCTTTATAAATTTATATTGAGTAATGTAAAAGTGAATAAATAAAATAAACCAATAAAGAAGCGATCTGGAATGGAGTTAGAATCACCCAGAAAGTGAATGGATGATAAAGCTATCGACTTATGACATATTTTTCCTGTTCAAAGAGCGAAGTTTAAAATTTTTAAATTAAACATCAAAGAAATACATAAGAAAATATGTTTCTAACTTTTTTTAACGGATGTCATTGACGAAATCGATAGTCTGTTTATCTACGCTTGGGTTTAAAATAAATTTTTAGCGAAAATAATTATATGTGTAATAAGGCATATTGAAATCTATTTTAAAATATTTAGATAGAAGAGATTATTAGCATGAAGATCTTTCTCCGTCCCGATCACCGAAGTGGCGTCCAATATCTGCCTTACGGTTCAGCAGGTCATTTTCAAAAGCTTGGCCAGCACGTTAGATGAGATGTAGCGTCCGTGGTGAGTAAGTCCTGACGATCTTGAATTCAATGATGGAGAGAAAAATATTATCTAATGCACGAAGATAGAGGTAAAATTCCCTATTGAAATGTGTGTGTTACTTACCTGATCCCATCCTCATTAATGCCGTGCGGCCAAGTGGCGAACACAATAATCAACGTCATTTAGCATAATGATTCTTGGTCGAGAAGTTGGGTTAAGTGATAATTTGTATAATGGGCGATATAATGACTAAGCGAATAATAATAATAGAAATGACCAGTGAGTGGCCGGGATCGACCGTGACTTAGCAACGTGATCGAGGAGGCCCGATAATTTCGGTACGATAAGGAAAAGGATTATGGCCCAACATTACCCTAGTCTTATATTAAGCGAGGTGTTTAATGAAAGTATAAACGATATAGGCCGGGGCGTAACCAATTATGATAAATCGTAAGAGATCGAAGTGAAACTTGCGAAGCCCCAATTGTTGCTCAGTGCAGAAGTGAGAAGCCCGATAGAAGCGCGACCCACAGGTGAAGATATTTAGGTCTAAAAGCAGACGAAACCCTTCCCATTCATCATCATTCTGCGATGAATTAAATGTGTAGCCCTTAATTCTGCATCTGTTGTCGATTATAAAAGGTAAACTTTACCAATTACGGCGGTTTTACTGCTTAATTCAAAATTTGAACCTTAGAACTTTCTTCTTCTCTGCAAATTTCTTTCTGCACTTCACAAAATCTTATGATAGTGGCCAAAACCTCGCCGAAAACTCTCCTCTTCGTGCAACTCCTATCGATGTCGTTTCTCCCACCCAAACCCACAACGAGAGGGTTGAGTTCCGACCCTCAATCGACCACCGTGGGGAAACCCTTCTCGACCTCCTCCTACCTCGATTTCTTCAAGAATGGGAACAATTCCCTAATGCCAACATCAGTTCTCGGTCAGCTGGAATCCCGAAATATGCGTACTCGGGACTGGTTATGATTCGACATGTATACTGCGATAAGGGCCCTACTCATGACGAAGGCGTATGTACCAGCAACAGGACGGTTGGAGTGCCCGTACACATCACTCTTACGGAAAAGGGTTTCGCCTACCTCTCCGTGTCTTCATCATTACCCTCTTGGGGTTTATAGGAGTGAAACCGCCCGATTAGTGCCAACTCCTACATCCACGTCTTGGCATTTATTGCCTTTTGCCGTGAACTGGGATTGCTCCTCTGTCGATATCTTCTTCACCCTCTTTTTCTGGTTGGTAGGTCTAGAAAGCGAGGCTTGAAAGTGTTAAGCAAGCAATCTCCTCGACCCGACACCGGGTTTGAGAGGAGACCCACGATGAATACTCCTTCCGGTGAACGAGGTTGGCATGAAAGTGGTTTTCATCACGGGACACGAGATCTCTTCTCTTCCGGTGGACCACCTCGACCCGGTCTCTGCGACTTTGGAGACATATCAGAAGAGCGGGTGAGGAGATGGCGGACTTCTTGAGAAGATTCCTCCAAAAGAATGGAGTTTCACACTTGACGAAACGAGCAAGCTGGTTATACAACCCGCAAATGTAAGTTTTGAATAACTTTGTAACATAATTTACGAGCTATATAAGTGATATGAGGTTACGATGTGTGGTTTTTGCGGTGTCTACGATCAAAGCAGAAGCTCCCTGGAGGTGAGAGACACTGGAAGATTTTTAGCGAGGATGAATCTGATCTGAAGTGAAGAGCATCCGTGAAGAATCTTCCCGGGTTAACCCCCTACTGTGAGCCCACCAACTTCTTCCCTTGGTAGCGAACCTCAAGTAGCCGACCCAACGTACAAGAAAACCTTAGACCTCATGAAGAAAGAGATCCATGAAGCGATCAAAACCACCCGATCGAAAACAAACCACGAAAGTGACCACGAAACACTTCCGAAGCAACCCCCAAACAACCTTCTCGACCAATCCCGATCCTCCAACCTCTGACCTACCGGTGAGGAGGAAGCACTTCGATATTCCTTTGCGATCGGGCTAAGGTCCTTCGATGTAAAGAAAATAAGAACGAAGATAACCCCACTTAGCTAAAAGGCTTGAGTCCCTACCTCTTGGTTGTCACTCCTCCAGGCCACATCCACGAAACCCGTGCACGACGATGAACAAGCAAGATTGATCCTCCTCCTTCCCGAAAAAGCAGACCATCGGACATCCACCACAGGTTCATCTCCTGCTCCTTGCCCGACTCTGAGCAGCGTACACTTGCGATCTCCTTCTCCGAAAACCATACGCGTACCCCTCACCCAGATCGCGAAGAACCTCCACCTTCTCCTCCAAGAGAACCAACTACCGAGATTGATCGAGGCAGCCGTGGCCTCTCCAACAATGTGGCCCCAGGCTTCGATGCTCATTTTCCGCTTCAAGCTATTCGACACCTTTGTTAGGTAAAGCAAGCGATCATCGGTTAAGAACGATTCGAATGGAGGATCTACTCGGCGAAGGCGTGAGCTACTTGGCGAAAATGAGTATCTTCTTTATTTACGAATTTATCGCATACTTATATATTTGAAAAGCGATCAAATGGTATTGAAAACACATAGGCCAATCTGGGTGTTGGACGTCTTCGTCGAGGTCTCTCAATGAATCGGAAGAAGAGATCTTGAGGAAGGAGAATGCCATCTTGAAGTCTACTTTGGCGAAGGAGAAAACTTCAGCGTGAATGCCTTCTTCATACAAATGAAGGTCTTGAAAAAGTTAGCCCAAGCGAAGAGGATGTGAAGGCCTCGAGGAAGAACTGAAGTCGACAAAAGCGGACGAGGAGATCGTCAAAATGAATGTTGACTTGGTTCGGAGGGCGAGATAAGGATGGAAAAGATCGAGAATTTAAAGGCGATCACTAAGATCTTGACGAAGACTATCCATAAAATTGGAAGCGTGAGAGACTAAATCACATGAATAAGTGGCTCAAACTTCGAAGAAATCAAGAACTTCAAGGCTCTTGGGACCTTGGGCCCCACTTTAGCGAGCGACCATTGAAACAAATATCTGAAAATCTGCGAACTTCGGATGAAATCAGCGGGGAAATAATGAAGATATACTCAGGAGTTACGAGCTTTCTTAGAAGTCGTGGCGAGGAGAAAATTTGTCTGCTGACCAACTCTGGACCCATCCTTTTCGATTCTTGAGACGAAGATGGAGCTGAAGGCGATGTTCTTGTTTATGTCTTTCACATCTTTAATTTACGGTATTTGTAAAATTATCAATAGTGTAATTAAATTAAATATTAATGAAAATGGCTTCATTCCTTATGACTTGGTATATTTATTTTACGCGATACTCGATATTTATTTAAGTGAAAAATGCTGCACAAACCCTTAGTGGTTTGAACAGAAGCATTGAGTAACAACTAAACATGCCGTATAACGGATAAGATGAAGTGTAAGAATGAAGCTTCTGAACTCAACACTTAGAAAAAATTTAGGTAATAAAGTAAAGGGATACTTATTAATTCTGGAAGTGTGAGATAAATCTGCTTCGTTAGGAATTTGTTTACCCTAAAGGCTTAACAAAACCAAAAGATGACATTTGCCTACCACGAAGGGCACAACCAGTCTGAAAAGATGACACTTACCTACCGAAGAAACTTGACAAGTCTAAGTGTTGACAATTGCCTACCACGTGGGGCGTGACGTCTTAAAGATGACACTTGCCTACCACGAAGGGCTGACAAGGTCTAAGTGACCACACTGTAGAAGAAGGGGCTACCATCGAATGGCCCGAGTCCACGAACCTCCTAACACCTGATGGCGTTTGCCTGCCACGAAGGGCACGACAAACTCATAAGGACCACTTTTTGCGAAAAAATTTGCCATCGAATGGCCACAGTGAGTCCACGAACCTCCCAACACCCGATGACGTTTACTACCACGAAGGGCACGACAAACTCATAAGGACCACTGCTTGAAAATTTGCCATCGAATGGCGGCCAGTCCACCGAACCTCCCAACACCAATGAGCGTTTGCCTACCACGAAGGGCTGACAAACTCATGGGACCACTACTGTAAAAAAGGCGCCATCGAATGGCCCGGTGAGTCCACACGAACCTCCCAACCCGATGATCGATCGATAACAATGAAGACAAAATTTGTTAGAGAAAAAGGGAACTTTTATTGATGATGACATAAATATTCTGAGACTTCGATTATCGGACATCATTTCTCTTTGAAAGTACTTTCTAAGCTTTACTTGACGTGCCAAGTATTCTTAATTCTTGACCCATCTAATGCTTTCGATAGATAAGTTCTTAATTACTTGGCACTTGATTATTTCATACGGTCCTTCCAGATTTGGTTTGGCATCGATTTCCCATATTACGAGGTGTAGATGCTTGGCTTCTCTGAGGACAAAATCTCCCACTTGAACCTTGACATTTACCCCCTTATTATAATGCTTAGCCACTCTTGATTGATAAAATACTGACTTTGATTAAAATTTTTTCTCTTACTTCTTGAAATAAATCAAGATTGGCCTTAAGCCCTTCCTCGTTGTAGATTTCTCTGAATTGGTGACGAAGACTGGGAGATCGATTTCAAGCGGGACTAAGGCATCGATTACCGTAGGCGATCTAAAAGGTGAATCCTGTTGTAGTCCTCGGAGTAGTTCGATAAGCCCACAACACGCTAAGTAGCTCCTACGGCCATACGCCGCTTGGCTTCATTCAATCTGCGCTTGATCCCATTCAGCGGCGTTACATTGGTCACTTGACTTGTCCATTTGGTTGTGGATGAGCCAGCAAGTCTTTCATGTTGAATCCCAGTTCTTTCAAGAATGCCTCAAATTTCGATCCCAAAGTTGGCGTCCATTATGCGATATTACCACTTTAGGAATCCGAAGCGAAATACTCTTGATTCTTTCAAAAATTTCAAGCATTCTGTTAGTTATTGACCTAAGTGGTTTTGCTTCTACCCACTTGGTCGTATAATCGATGGCAACTATAACAAAGTGACTTGACCTTTTGCTTTGGTAGTGGACCCGATATATCAACCCCAGAGCCAATGAAGGTATAGGAGATAAGATCGGTATAGCTCTTACAGTGGGCGATGTGGGATCGAATTTGTTGAGTTGACATTTCTCGCACTTCTTGGCGTACTCGATTTGCTTCTTTGAAGATGGTAGGCGATAGTACCCTGGCGAAGTACTTTATAGGCTAATGACTTAAGCCGCCGTATAGTCATACAGATACCTTCATGTATTTCCAGAAGAAGCGTATTCGACTTGGGATGGAGTCGAGCATTTCAATAGTGGAGATGAAAAGCTCTTGAGCGGATCTCCATCAATCGAACAAAATTAGCACTTTTATACTTGATTTTCTTGGCGAGCATCCGTCCAGAAGGTAAGGCGCCATCGCGGATACTCATATATGGAGTCGACCCGTGATTGGTTCGGTCGATGCACATTCTGGATTCATAATGGACACTTAGGATGTTGCAAAGTTTCTAAATAAGCCGACCCATCAAAGATGTTAACATCCGTAGTGGCTAATTTGGAGAGTGCATCGACAATTGAATTGTTATTACGCTTTCGATCCCTTGAAACTTCGTAGGATTGGAAATCTTGAAGTTGTTCCTTGATTACATTAGATATTTGATCATTTTGGGCCTCGAGCTTCGTATTCCCAGAAAGTTGTAACGATTAAGCGAGAATCACTAAAGATGATTATTCTTTGCACTTGAAGACTCTTTGCGATCGTAACCTGCAAGTAAACCATTACTCGACCGTTGTTTGTCGCTTTGGTGAAATCGATGGCTGTTTGTACCTTGAATCCCTCGGGACTCGTCGAAATAATACACTGCTCCTTTGGCGTCAGTGGTAGAAGACCCATCTGCATCTGGCGTCCAAGAACTACGCCTGGCGAAGAAGCTGTTGCTAAGCCTGTCCGATCCTTGACCCGCCACAACTTCATCGACTTGAGCGAGCATTCAACAACAAAATCGGCCGAGGCTTGCCCTTTGATGGCGGTTCGGGGATGATATTCAATGAAAAATTGTAGCAACTCCATCGTCCGTACAATTAATCTCCCAGAGCACCTCGGGTTTGCCCGTAATCTTCTTTAAAGGCGTCTGTATATACTTGTTACCAATCTACCACGGAAGTATTGCCTAAGCTTTATTAGCGAGTTATTAAGCAAAAAGCAAACTTTTGATGTTCGGGTACCTTGTTTGACATCTCGAAGGACGTAAACACATAATAAACGGGGTCTTTGCTTTTCCACGCTTTTAGCAAAGCTCTCTCTCTTGCCCAACTAGGCTGCTAAGTACAAATATAGGGGTTCGGCGGGAGGCGGGCTTCACCAATAAAGCGTAGAAGATAAGTAGGACTTGATGCTCTGAAAGGCGTCCTCACGCTCAAAGTCCATTGAAACGTCTTTGCATTCTTGGCCCTTTCGATGTATCGAAAGAGCGGTAGACATCTTTTTCGCCAGACTTGGACGCCTTGAACCTCCTCAAAACTGCAATCCTTCGATCCAGGGCGTTGAACATCTTTAAATGGTAGAGGAGTCTTACGTGTTCGGGATCGCTTGAATCTTCTCGAGTTGGCTTGATTCCTCTCGGTGACAAGATAACCCGAGAAATTTGCGGACCCTAGGCCAGAAGGTGCACTTAGTGGGATTCGATCTCAAATTGTCTTGTGAATTGTGCAAAAGCATTCTTCAAATCATCCGGATGTTTATGTACCAACATCTTTTGACAATCATATAGATACGTACACCTCCACATTCTTGCCGGTGATATCTGAAAACATGGTTCATCATCCTCGATATATGTGGCTCGGCATTGATGAGTAGAAGGTCGTTTTCTTATAAGCGTATCTGCGAGCGATGCGTAATGAGCGCGTCTTCGGTATATCCTCTTTGCTGCATGGAAATTTGATGATATCCGGAGAATCGTCCATGAAACTTAACAAAGCGTACCCCGAAAGTGGCATCGATTGGTTGGTCGATGTGGGGTGAAGGGTAGAAATCCTTGACATGCCTTATTTAGATCGGTGTAGTCGATGCGGACTAGCCCATTACCATTTTGTACGTACCCGACACCGTTCGCCGTCCATTGCGGGTAGTCGATCTCGAAGATGAAATCTGCTGCCCAGCAGTTTTGCAATCTCTTCATCAATTATTCGTTGGCGTTCGGTCTGAAAATCCTCCTCTTCTGTCGGGATGGCTTCTTGACGGGTCTACCTCCGGTGGATGCTCGGCGATATCCTCTTTACCCCGGCGTATCCACGAGGCTCCCGTGCGAAAATATCAACGTAACTTTGCGGGAGCTCCGTGAGGTTCGTCCAGGAGGTTCGGTGGAACCGAACCTATTTTCACCGTCTTGTTCTCTTTGCGGGATGAGCTCTATCTCTCTCCGTTTCTTGGTGGCATGACCAATGGTTGAACTACTCTCTGTGAAGGGTTCGATCTCTATTTCCATGATGCATTACCTTCGATATTCCCACTCTAAAAGTGATTCGACATTTCTATAACATCTTACGGCGGATCGAGTCCCCTTCACCTCGCCTTGAGCCCATGGTAGTAGGAAATTTGATTTTGAAATGAGGAATAGAGGTCGCGACTTGCAAAAGCAATTCATGCGCCTTCCCAAAATAGCATTATAAGCGGAATCTCATGTACAACATAAAATTTGCAAATAATTTCTACTGTTGAAGTAGTTTAGAAGATGGTTTGGCGATTCGATAGTTCCGACCACCTTAGCGGGTCATTACTAAAACCGTATAAAGGAGCCTCTGTCCCGCTCCATCTTTACGCCCGTCTAGGTGCATCCTCCGATAAGCGTGGGCATCTGAAATATCTACGAAGACCCATTATCTACCATCATCAGTTTATATCTCAAGAACCCGCTTGTGCGATCGACACCAATGATCCCTCGTGCGGTTCGATGACTTCGAAGGTAATCTTCATCGATAAAAGAGATTCTACCCGAACTGGGATAAAATGCATCGATCTTGAGGAAGGTACATACATTGTCGTGGCCGAATCCAGTAACCGGCTTTTTTCAGCGAGTTTGCGGAAGTACCCCGGTGATGACATCTATCCACGTGCCTTGCGAGGTACATTAGGGCTGGTAACACTTTTGAAGCTGGTTGAGCTACGAGAACGAGCCCTACATCTGCTTTGTTGATTAGTTACAGCGACCCACATCTTGAATTAAAACAACGCTTGTACCTTTCTTTCGATAAAGTCCTTGAAACTAACACGATCGTTTGTATCGTGACCGAAGCTTGATGGTAATCACAATATTTACGAAATTTCCTTTTTCGGGCTTAATGTTATCTCGAGGTGGTTCGAAAATAGGTTGATTCTTAATTTGATCGAAGATAACGTACTATATCGTGTTAAGTCTTTATGTGCGTTCTATTCACTCTTTGGGTTTGGGGCGGATGAGCGTCCTCCACCACTGTCTCCAATTGTTAAACTTTTTCGACCGCCTTCATGGCGGTCTTTATTACCCTCATTCTTTCTCTGGTCTTTATCGGTTCTATCCGTCTGTCTCCTTGGCCGGTGCATTAAAGCGGGGCGTTTGAGGCATCCATGGCTTCCTCCACCGATATAACCTTGACTTTGTCGAAAGGCCTCGTGAAGACTCTTGGGTGATGAAACATCAACTTCTTCACTAACTTCTACGATTTGACGGATCTAACCCATTACGAAAGCAATCCAATGGCTTGTAGATCATTCAAGTCATCATTGTGCCCTCTTGCTTCTACGGAATCTCTTTACATATTGACCCAAAATTCGTTCGCTTGCTGTCGAACTGAGCAGCCGAACGGTTGGTTTCCCCTTCTTTTATTGCTCTCCCAAGCGAGCATGAAATTTCTTGCACATATGCGCCCAAGATGAAATTGAATCGAGGCAAAGTCCCCATCCTTCATAGGGCATCCTTTACGAGTGTTGTGACAAAAGTATGACACTTATGACATCGCTAAAAGTCATAATAATCCATCGATCGGTTGAGCGCTTTGTTTGTGGTCATAAAGATCCCCGATCCATCATAACTCTCGATATGGGGCAACTTCTTGGTAGAATTCGACTTTTCTTTAAGAATCTCCATGGAAAAGGGGATGCCTTCTTTCCAAAGTGTCCTTCATCTTTTGTACTTGACCAAGCTGCTTAGAAGTTCTTTTAACTCTTTAACCAAATATCTACACCTTACGGTTGAGATGATGCTTCCTTTTAGGTGACTCCTTTCTCTCTGGTAGGCCAGGTTTCTTACAATAGAACCTTGACTCTAGAAGGGCTTCTTTGGTGATGAGTGTCTACAGGGTGAATTGTACCCTCGGTAGACTCTCGGGAGTCTGATCTCTAGATATGCTTCGTCTTTGTGCTCCGAGACCTTTGGCGAGAATGTCTGACAACAAGGGCTTTCTTTGTGGTTTGAGAGTCGATCCTGGATCGACCTCTTACGTTCTCTTCCCCTGCTCCTTAGAATCGACGGGGTGATGTACCCTCCTCGATCTTTGAGGAGTAGGGCTTGAGGATCTTCTTCTTTCTCGATTTATTTTCTCGAGACTCTCGTCACGAATGAGCAGGTTCTTTTCCACTTGGTGTCCTTGCTCTTGGATTGATTATAAGCTGAGTTCTTCGTCTCTCAACTCTTGTCATCCAAGACCATCTGCTTTCGGCTATATCCACATCGTTGCTTCACAAGTACTTCCATAGCTCTATCAACTTTCATCGGCCATCTTAGCTAGTCGTGAAGCTTTTTCATCTTCTTGGTCTTCTCGGTTATCGAGTTCTAAGCGAAGTGCCTTCTACTTTCGTTTTAGCGTGGTAGCGAATGACTTTATCGATGGGGTAGACTAACTTTCGTTTAGCCTTGCCCGTCATCTTCTTGTTAGAAAATCTTGAGGATCGTTTGGGCCTTTGTCTTTGCATGAACACTTATTAGGTCCTGACGATCCTTGTGAGACTTTCGTGGTGTCGATTCCTTTAGCGACCCTCGGTACGCCCCGAATGTAGTATTCTACTCTTCACCGTGAATCTTGGCGTAGAAACAAACCACGGTTTGTGATTGAAAAATATTCGAGACACCTTTAGAACTGTTACCCTCCTTACAGCCCGATGTTAACGCGAAGATCTTTCTCCGTCCCGATCACGAGAGCGCGTCCAATATCACCTTGCAGCGATTCAATAAGTCGACACCAAAAAGCAGCGGCTTGACCGATCGAGGATAGCTCGGCGTGAGGTCGATCTGAGGCGATCACAAGTCGACAATGGAGAAAAATATTATCTAATGTACGAGAGAGATAGAATTAAAATTATTGAAATGTATATATTCTTACCCTCTTATGTGATTTTGGCCCATCATACTCCACTCCAGGTTCTGCAAGTACCACCACCTCACTTCTCCTTTTTTCCCTCACTTGGGGTCGACGGTAAAGTAAGCAGTCTACCTTCACTTTTCTTATTCTTTTTTGCCTTTGCGCCATCATCCCCAGGTCTCATCCCGTTAATTAATGTCATGCGGCAAGTGGCGAACACGATAATCCCTCGTCATTTAGCATAATGATTCTTTGGTCGAAATTGGGTTAAGTGATAATTTGTATAATGGTACGATATAATGACTAAGCCCAAATAATAGAGAAATGACCGAGTGATGGGATCCAAATGGCATGACTTAACATAACATGATCCAGGAGAGGCCGATAAATTAATACGATAAAGAAAAGGATTATGGGCGTGAAAAGGAAAAAAGTAAAATAATAAATAAAATATTGATAAATAAAATTTTAAAAACTTCTTCATTCGGTCTTGAACCAAATCGTAAAACTCCATCCATGATAAACAGAATCTCTCTCTGAACTTTGATTTTAACTGAAAATTACAGCTAACGAAATAGGGTAAAATAGAATCTTTCTTAATTTTAATATTTAATTAAAAAAACTATATTAATTAATTAATTTTAACGTTATTTACTCGATCAACAAAAAATTAAAAAAAACTGATTTATATTTTAAATGATATTTTCACAGCAATTTTTGATATTTTTACATATAGATATAAATATGGTCGCTATAGGGAATGGAAATATCGTATATTCTCTTCCATAGGCATATTCCGAAACTTTTGGTTTTCATATCCTCAGTCAAATGACTGGGTGTAAGAGACCAAAATTGACATGAAAGTACCTGGTCAAAGATGCATATATAGTTGGTTTTGGTGAGGGCCAGATGCCCTCAAATCTTGTATTAAATTACAATTTCATCCTCTTTTACCTATCTTTTTAAATTAATATTTGGAACTACTATAAACATCCCAAAAAGTCTTTTGACATTGTGTGGTGTGGGAAGTAGTACTGATAAAGGGATCCGGTTAGCATGAAGTTATTTTTTTGGTAAATTGGTTAATTGGTCGATAAAATTAAAATATATGCATATACAATTTCGCTCCTGCTTTTATCGATATTTTATTGGTTAATTGGAACAAAGCGACTCCCAAAATAAACTTTATCTTGTGAACCACTTATATATATATATATATACATACACACACTTTTTATTGATGAAATTTTAGCGAATGAGAAGAGTAATTGAATTTATTAAAATTCCAAAAAAATAAGAAAAACTTAAAAATCAAATGGGAGAATAGTCAAAGCTAAAACTGTCAAAGGTCTTTATGTAATTTGCCACAAGAATCGAGGACACACTTGTATAGTCAGCTAGCGACTAGGGTAAAGCCGCCAAGTGCCGACTATTAAACCCTCATATTCTCCGACCGCCTTTCATTCTTTTTGGATTCATCATCTTTCTAAACCCATTTTCTCTCTCTATTGACGTTCTTTCTCCCTGAGCAAGCTCAGGGAAACCTCTAGGTTTTCCGATCTCATTATCTCCCTCAAAAGATTTCCGATTTGTTCTCACAGTAATCCCCAATTCTCTCACCCAGCCGTAGTTTAACACTTCAATTCATCACTTGCATAACCAATTCACTGAGTCATTCAATTACAATGTATTTCTTTGATTGTAGGGTTTTTCTTAATCTCCCCGATTATCACAAAAACCACATTGTTACATTACTTTATTTTCTTTTACAAACTTGCAGTTATGGCTATCCGATTCACCGTCACCTACTCCGGCTATGTTGCCCAAAACCTAGCGTCATCCGTGGCCACTAAGGCCGGCGGGTGGCGTTTATTTTACGGCTGTGCTACCCAATCTCGGACCCTCTTCGGGAATCCGAATCCGGCACCGGATTTAGAATTCCGGAGGCCGAGAAAGAACTGTTCCGGTACGCTTCTCTCGCCGGGGAAATCCTCTTCGAGAGTGCGAAGTCTCCGAATGCTGTCGGATTGGCTTCGCTGATGAAATCAACGAACTGTGGTTCGGGGTTTCTGCCATGGGGGCTTTTGGGGTTGCTCCATTGAATGCCTCTTCTGTTGTTCCGTTTTGCAAGGATCTAAGTGGCTACCGTGTAATGAGATGAGCTTGAGGGCTGAGGTGGATAAAGGTGGAACTAAAATTGATGATTGGAAGACTAGTAGTGATTGTTGTGAGGATTTCTTCAAAGGGTCTAATGGAATGGAGTTTGAGAGGAATAATTGGCTGTCAAAACTATTGAGATGCTGTTCGGAGGATGCAAAGGCCGCTTTCACGGCTGTGAGTGTTAGTTTACTTTTTAAATCATCACTGGCTGAGACTAGTTTGATACCTTCGGCTTCTATGGCTCCAACTCTGGATGTGGGTGACCGCATCTTAGCAGAGAAGGTATAATCAACATACAGTTCGATTACTATTTTACTTTCAAATTTACCCTTTTTATGACTTAATTTATCATTTGATTGTATGGTTTTGTGTAAATTGAACATACCCTTCATAACATGATTTTGTCTACTGAAAAGAACTCTCTAATCTTAGCAAATAGATCTTAAAATCATGTTTTCAAGATGTGTTCACGTGCTTCACTTGAATGAATGAATATGATATAATTCTTTTCTTAATAGACTATGAACTATGTTTTGTCAATATTTAGGGAAGATAGGCTATCTCTGATAAGTCAATATCCAAATTAAAGCATAAATTAGGCTTCTGATCTTAACTGTTGCTGAATCTAGAAAGAAGTGTTGAAATGGTTATTTCTTTTAATTATTGATGTCCTGTCTCTGAATTTTGTATGCTAATGTATTCTTTTCTTTCTATTAATGTTTAATCTAGTATGGAGAATGCTACATGTGTTTCTATAAATTGTCCCTGCTCATTGATTGAAGAAGATATTTGTTTTATTGTGGTCCAATGTATTACAATTAAATAAGTGTAATGGTTATTGGTTTAAAGATGTGATTTTTTTTTAATTTTTTTTTTTTTTTTTTTTTTTTTTTTGGGGGGGGAGGGGTTAAAATATTTTCCTGATTTTTTTGATCTTTCATTTGGTGTTTTAGGTTTCATATGTTTTCAGAAAGCCAGAAGTCTCAGACATTGTGATATTCAAGGCACCTCCAATTCTTCAGGTTCAATCTAATATTAAAGACTCCAACATTATAGAACAGTTTTATTAATCTGGTTGTGGCATTTATGGGGGATAAAAATGTTGTTTTTATGTTTGTATTACCTTTGTCTGTGTAGAAAATTGGTTATAGTTCTGATTACATCTTCATAAAGAGAGTTGTGGCGAAGGCTGGGGACTATGTTGAGGTAAGATCTACGTAATCTTTGGTAAGATCTCCTCCTCTTTGAAGGATAAGTCCTATTCCGCTGGTTCTGACCACTTGTGCATCTGAATATTCTGTGATAGGTTCGGGACGGTAAATTGATTGTGAATGGTATTATTCAAGACGAGGATTTCGTTTTGGAGCCGCTTGCTTATGACATGAAGTGTCTGGTATTTTCTCCAACCTTTTGTTCTTCCTGCTTATATGATGTTTTATTGTTGCTTAATTGCATCTATTTTACCTTAAAGATTAAAACATGGACATTTCTTGAGAAGTCTTGGCTGATTGTTCTTGTCATATTACAGCTTGTGCCTGAAGGTAATGTTTTTGTGATGGGGGACAATCGAAACAATAGTTATGACTCCCATAACTGGTAAGTAGGAGTTTCCGTAATATTATTAACTGATAAGTATTTGACATGGAAAATCATTATGAAATCGGAAGAAGCCTTTTTCATGTATTTTTATTTTTATTATTAAAAAAAAAAGAGGCTTTGGGTAGTAAGGGGATGCTGGTATCATATATATAAATTTGGGTATTATACATTCTGACATCCTTTTCTTTTCTTATGTTTTCAGGGGTCCGCTTCCTATCAAAACATAATCGGAAGATCTGTTCTTCGATATTGGCCACCCTCCAAAATAACAGACACTATATATGAACCATGTACAATAAAAAAAGCATTTGTTGTTTCTTGACCATTTTAGTTAGTCCCTTGCTAGCAAGCAGGATGGTTTAGATAATTTGTTTCATTCAAAAAATTGTATTACCAAACATCTCCCACTTCTTTTTGGCTCCTTGCTGAGCAAATTGTGATCCTATTGCTGTAATACAACTGCATGATCAGTTGTTTTGGTAGATTATTACCATGTCAATTTGTGTTCTTATTGATAAGCCCTTCTGTGGCTGGTTTCTGTAATGACTTTCTGAAAATTAAGTGTGAATATGGAAATGAAATGAGTTATTTGATTTGTAAGGATTTGTCTCTAGCCATAGTTGTTTTTAATTTTTGTTTATAATTTCCCATAGTTGTGGAATGGCGTGTAAACTGGATGCTCACATTTTATTTAAAAAATGATAGGAAGATAACAGAGTTGGCGCTTGTGTATTTATTTATCCCCTTACATTAAAAAAGATCTGTTTTCTTCCTTCAAACCACCTAACCATTTGAGTTGCTGCTCTCTACCACTCCATCTATCCTACCATCCACGAAATGATAAGTTACAATTTGAATTCGAAAAGGTATGTCCTATTGATTCTTTATCAAAGTGAGGAGTTACGTTTATTAGGTGACAAATGATGAGCTCCAGCTGCTGAATTGAGTTTATGGGATTCTACTTGTAAAGCAAAACTTTGAGCATGGCAACTCTGTTTCCATTTTTCAGTTGGAACTAGAACTAGAACTAGAAAGGGATATCTGTCTGAATTGAGCATGTAAATTTGAGCATCTCTTTTTTTCAGTTCCTCTTTCTAGTTTTTCCTGTTTTAGTTTTTGTGTTGATATGAATTATTAAGTATATAACTGTTAAAATTACATCTTGTGCTTTGCTTGCGTGATAGACTTCAAGTGTTACTTAGTTTAATTAATCTATTAATACTCTGTTAAATTTCCCTCTATACAAGAGAGTTTTGCTCATCTAAAGCCAGGATTCCATTTCAGATTCTAGAAAATACTTAGAGATTTTTTATTTACCCATTAATTCATTACACAATCTTCCTCATTCACTGATTGGTGCCAAAAAAGGAGTTCTTTGTCATATAAAATGTGGCAGCAATTAAGGTTATTACATCATATTCATGCTCAAGTACAATAAGCTTTAGAAGAATCATGTGGCCTAATCTGCTAACCAGCTTATCTGATTTCCCTAATTCAGTTCAACTTTTCTCTCGCCGTCTAATTGCTTCATTTCAACTTTTTATATCTATACCAAGATGCACATACCATATAAGCCCCAAGATTCAATACACTCAACCCTGCTAATAACCAATAGAAATAGTTCAAATTATCCCTGTTCAAATTATTACTTCTAAACCATCCACCACTCACCTTATTCACCACGTCCACAGTCACTGAGCTTAAGAAGTATCCAAATGCCAATGAACACCATGAAATGCCTGTGCCCAGTGACTTCATTCCTGATGAACTCTCTGCATAGAAAAACTCTAGCAGTCCCACCAGTGTAAACATGTCGGCCATTCCAAATATAGCATATTGGAAACCTAACCAGAACACGCTTATTGGCAAAGGGTCAGTGGAGTCGACCATATTATGCTCGACAGCAACAGACTTTCGGTGTGTTTCTATGATTCCGGCTATGGCCATTGAAATAGCTGAGAGGACTAGTCCAACTGCAATGCGTTGTAGGTGTCGGATTCCAGTGGGAATCCCTGTGAACTTTCGGAGAATTGGAACACAAAGGCGATCATATATCGGGATTAGAATGAACATAAAGACGAGGGGAATGACGGGAATTGAGGAGCCAGGGACTTGAAAACCAAGGAGATTTCTGTCCATAGTATTGCTTTGTTGGATGCTGAAAGTTTGGAGTTGAGCCAAACATGTGTTCATGAAGATGGTGCTTACTATAATTGGGAGCATTCGCAATACAATTTTCGTTTCTTCAACTTGTGTCACTGTACACATGCTCCAGGGTCTGGGATTGTTGAGTGTGGATGAATCTGTGCTCCTAATAATTGCTGCGTGATCCAAGAACCTGCAACGTTTGATTGGATTAATAATGTTGGCTAAATAATAAAAATGGCCACTAGTTAGCTATGATTAACAATTCAAAATGTTGGATGAAACAGTACTTGAATTGATCAGTTTTCTGGAGAATCTCATTTCCCATTCCAGCTTCTTTGTCGTGAATCTCATGGAACTCTCCTGCAGTTTCTGGCAGTGAAAGATTTCGGTTTCTAATTGCAGCCACGAATACCTGTACATGGATCAGCATAAACTACTTAATTAATTAGTATACTACATCTAAAATATCTATATATTCTCATCGGTAAATATAAACTAGCTAGCTAGTTTACATGAATATACCTGTAGTATCCGACTGAGTGGGCTTCCTTTTGGGACATTATTCCTATAGATTGATTTTCCCATGCATAGGAAAAAAATTGCCATTAGTACCGCTAAAGTAGACACCCCAAAAGCCCAGTCCCAACCTTGACTGTCACTAATCCAGACCAGGAAAGTCACACCAAAGATAGCTCCAGTAACAACGAAAAAAAGCAACCAGTTGAAATAGCTAGACAGCAAAGCTGCCTCCTTAGGGTCTCCCTCATCAAATTGATCAGCTCCCAGTGAGGGGAGAGCGGCTTTAACCCCACCTGTCCCAAATGCAACTAAGTAGAGACCTGTGTATAGGATTGCAACTTGGCCACTGTCTGCAGCCTCACAACGATTCATTAGGCTTGGTGCAACATCCTTGCAAGGAGAGGGTCTTAGCTGTTGGAAGTATGCCTGTACTGCTAGGAGTGCATAGCCCTGCAATTACATAAATGATGAATTATTATTTTGTTTTATAAAGAATATCTTACTTAGGATTCATTAATTTATAGCTCATATTTCTTTATAAATTTTTACATAGAGACCGACCGACCATATGTTGATGGCATTTGGCTCTAATCATCTTTTCTTTCTTATCTTTTTTCAACTTAATTATCCAAGACTACTTAATTTTATTTTATTTGGTTATTAATTAAATGTATTAATTTGTGGAAACTTAATATTTATGTAAGAACATATATAATCTGGTTGGTGAAAAAGATACATGCGTGGTAGGTGTATTTATACATCATTGGTTCTTCGTACGTCATTATTAATTCTTAGTTCATGATGAAGCAGTGACTAAATAATAAACCATTGATTAATAATACAATGGGTATTATTGTTTTTTTTTTCTTCCCAAGTCAACTAATGTTTTTTCTTACGATTACAGTAACCATAAATATCTCAAAAATATGTTATATGTCTAATGATAAATGACATAGACTAATAATTAATTGCGTTTAAACTTGACTAAATAATGGAGTAGTATTAAAAATCTTGGTAAATCTTTAATATGGTTATAGTCTCTTTTGAAAACAAGCTGAAATTTTCATCGTGATATTGAGTTTGCATGTGTAAATTAAAACTGATGTAAAAGATTCCTATTGATTTGCGGGAACATACCAAGACTTCTACGGATCCAAACAGAATACAAGTCTTGAATCTGGACAAGTACGTATCGCAAATAAATCCTCCAAATAATGATAGCAAATAGGAAGCCCCCATGAAATTTGTAAGCATGTTGGCCGATTTTGTCAAGCTGAAGTTCATGTACCCATAAAAGTAAGTTATTAGGCTCACAGCATTGGCTATAAATGCCATGTTCTCAAGCCCTGTTGTCGCTGCAAGTATCGATCAAAACACAAGTAAGTCGGTCACATTAATTTGGAAACTAAACTCTTGTTGTTACAACTGCATGCCATAAAAAGTAAGTACCATATACAAAGAGAGATGCTCTTCTTCCTCCGAGTTTAGTTGGTTGTTCCTGTTTGATTTTGACTTCTCCTCCTAAGATACCCTGCATATATAATAATAATGTACAGTTAAATTTTAGAGCTAGAAATACTAGAGAACACATGCAGAATCTTATGCATGCCATGCATATAATAATGTGGCATTAATTGATGAGCTTATAAGATCGATCTCTTAATTAAGTAAGTAAGAGGTTACCATTTTCGACATGTCTAAGAGCTTTCAAGGAAAAGTAGTAGTGTGTTCTTGAGAGTCAATGGGAGCTAGACGTTGTACAAGTTTGTTTATATAGAGAATTAAGGATGGATGGATGTTTTTTTTCTGCCTGCCTGCCTGCGCACAATGACAAGGAATGCCAAAAGGAATCAAACGGCATCTGTATTTTAATTTATTTTTTGCTAATTAAATGGCATCTCTGTCTTTGCATAAACTGTGTCTTAATGGTTTCTTTTTTGGTTTTTTTCTATGATTGTAACCTCTCTGTGTCTCTTAAAAATATACATTAACAAGACGTGTTTGTATGTTTTGACTATATTAGTTGACTATTTGCAGATGAGTTAATTAACCTCCTATCCTAATTAGAGAGAGAGAGAGTAGTGTAATTAATGTCATGTTGTAGTCATATTATTACTATTTTTGGTAGTCTCAAATAAAATGATCTACTTTTTATAATAATTTGTCTATAATACCTTTATTATTAATTGTTATATTTCTATTCTACGACATTATTAATTGTTATATTTCTTTTATCGCTATTTATGGAATGTCTAATAAAAAAAATACGCAATTAAATAAGAATTAAATATGAATAATTTTATTATTTTATCTTCTTTTTTAATATATGTAAAAAAGTCAACCAAACTTTTATCCCGGGGGTGAAGGAGTAATAATTTAGAGGAGCATTTCACTCACCCATTCTCTGCTATGATTTAATAAATGGAATTGTCAGCGCTAGGCTGGGTAATCATTTTATTTTATTTTATATATATACATTTTCTCATGTTCATCTTTTACTCCTCCGATTCTTTTTAATATAAATCTTTTAGAAATATTTTTGTTCTTTTAATATAAAATCGTTTGAGAATTTTAAGAAGCATTAATTGCTTGGTTTAATAATATTACCCCAAGTATTAAATGTAACTTTAGTTCTCTCACTATTTTGTATCCAATAAATAACAATCTCTTATTCCAATACAAGCGCAATATATAGACAATTGATATTATAGTTAATGCTATACAATCATTTTTTGAATACATAGTTATATAAGAATGTAGTGTAATAATGTATTCATGTTGATGTATTAGCTATACAAAGTGCAAAAAACTATTATAGACTAATATAAGTCAAAATTAGTTAAATTATATCCAACTCATATTTGTAATAATAATATTGGTCCAAAACCAAATCAATCCATAACATAAAAACTAGTTAACCAATTCAATAAATCTAAGTATTTTTGATTAATTATATAATTTTCGACTTAAATTGTCAAGCCTAAATATATCTTTATTTCATATATGTCCTTAAAATAATAAATTGTATAGTATGATAATGATATCATGATACTAAACAACAACAGCAGGGGAGGGGGAGGGGGAGGGCGAGGGGGAGGAAGGAGGGAGTTTGTTTAATCTCAATGAAAGGTACAAGAAGTAATCAAGACCGTTACTAACCTCCCATGAAAATGGAGCTTAAGTACATTATATTATTCTATTAGTCTTTTAAACAAGTTGAAATCGGTTAATATGGTCTATAAGAGGGGAGGGGAGGGGGGTTTGTTTAATCTTGATGAAAGGTACAAGGAGTAATCAAGACCGTTACTAACCTCCCATGAAAATAGAGCTTAAGTACATTATATTATTCTATTAGTCTTTTAAACAAGTTGAAATAGGTTAATATGGTCTATAAAAAGGCCCTAGTTGATACCAAAGTTATAGTTATATGTTGCATAAAAGTTTTTGTCGAACTACAATTGCGACATATATCAATATATAAAATTATATTCCCTCCGTCTCAGAATAAAAATTCTTATGAATTTTTCACGCATATTAAGAAGATGAATGAAATGACAAAACTACTCATAATAATATGTCATTAATCATTTTCAATGTAGGTGAGAGAGTGACTTTCTAGTTTTTCAATTCAAATATTTTCAATACATAACTAATTATATTTATTGAATATGATACTAAAACAACAAAGAAGCAGGAGAGGGGAGGGGGGAGGGAGTTTGTTTAATCTTGATGAAAGGTACAATGAGTAATCAAGACCAATTCTAACCTCCCATGAAAATGGAGCTTAAGTACATTATATTATTCTATTAGTCTTTTAAACAAGTTGAAATCGGTTAATATGGTCTATAAGAGGGGAGAGGGGAGAGGGGAGAGGGGGGGGGGGGAGGAGGGAGTTTGTTTAATCTTGATGAAAGGTACAAGGAGTAATCAAGACCGTTACTAACCTCCCATGAAAATGGAGCTTAAGTACATTATATTATTCTATTAGTCTTTTAAACAAGTTGAAATCGGTTAATATGGTCTATAAAAAGGCCCTAGTTGATACCAAAGTAATAGTTATATGTTGCATAAAAGTTTTTGTCTAACTACAATTGCGACATATATCAATATATAAAATTATATTCCCTCCGTCTCAGAATAAAAATTCTTATGAATTTTTCAAGCATATTAAGAAGATGAATGAAATGACAAAACTACTCATAATAATATGTCATTAATCATTTTCAATGTAGGTGAGAGAGTGACTTTCTAGTTTTTCAATTCAAATATTTTCAATACATAACTAATTATATTTATTGAATATAGAGAGAGAATTAGAATAAGAAAAATATGAGATATTTAATACTTAGGGTATAATAGGAAAAAGACTAAAAGACAAAATACACCCCAAACTTTACATCTTATTTATCTGTGCACCCCAAATTTAAAAAGGTGTCTAAGTACACCCCATACTTAATTATGCGTGACAAAAAAGCACACTTTTACCAATTAGTCAATCAAAAGTGATCTGGTTGACCCATTAAAGGCTTATCTGCTTAATACGTAGGGGGTAATATTGGTAATATGCATAATTAAGACTTAAGAAGGTATTTTAACACCTATATGTACTTATGTTGGTTATCGCACCAAAAAATCCCCAAATAGATTTGTTTAGGGTTCGCGATTCGTGAAGGAAAAGATGGGGATTCTCAATTCTTGAGGGATTCTTGACAAACGACGCTTTATGGAGAGAAGGGAGTCCTGAATCACGTAAAGTGATTCTCGATTCTACGATTCTTGGCCCGGTATTTTTTAGTGTGTACTTTTTGTAGTTTAGTGACTTCCTTTTCTTTGTTTATTGTGTTCTGTAGTAGTTTGAATAGGATTGTTGCTTTTTGTAGTATTTGTTTTGTAGTGGTCCTTTTTATGCTTTGTTCTCCCGATTATGGGTAGTGGTCCCGATAGTGGGTAGTGGTCCACACATTTAATTAGTAGTGGTCCCTTTGTGTTTGTGGTTGTGCAGACAATAAGGAATTTTTTTCAGTCAAAATTTTCCATGGTGGACACTTTGAAGATAGCCCACATAAGCAGTGGGTGGGAGGTACATTCAACTATTTTGATTTACATCATCCCGATTACATCTCTTTACTTGATATAATAGAAATGGGCAAGCGGTTGGGATATAAAGTCGGACACTTGAAGTTCCAAAGACAAGACACTACGCAACTAGTATGGATAAAGGATTATGGGAGTTAGAAAATGATGATGATGTTATGACAATGTTTATGCTTATCCCTGATAGTAGGCTAATTGAAATATATTTGGAGGTGATTAGACCTATTGGAGCATCAATTGACTTGGATTATGAAAGAGAGTCAACTGATGAAGATTATGTGGATAGTTCTGGGGAAGAGTCAACTAAAGATGAAGAGGATTATGACTTAGATGAGGATGATAATGATAGGGCAGAGGGTGATCAGGCTGGTGGTGAATCTGATGCTGGGGCAGCTGAGGGTGGGGCAAGGGACAAAGGGAAGGGAAAACAAAGGGAAGGGAAGGGTGCAAGACAGAAAGGCAAGAGAAAACAAACTTCAGAAACCCAGAGTACATAAGAAGAACCACATGAACCAGGATTTTCATCCTCTAACTATGATGAATCTGATGTGGAAAGGATGCCTAGAAGAGATGAATTTGATCCTGAAATACATGACTTACATGAAGAGCTACAAACAGAATTTAGGGAAGGTGTCACAGAGGATCCTGAGTTTGAATTGGGAATGACATTTAACAATGTCACTGAAGTGAGGGCAGCAATCAGAAGTCATGGCATCAAACAAGGAAGGAAGATTTATTTCAAGAAAAACCTGTCAAATAAGATCCAAGTAAGGTGTGTGGAGCCATGTACATGGTACTTTTATGCTGCAAAGGTGCAAAGAGAGCATACATTTAAAATAACTAGGTTACAGAAAGTGCATACTTGTTGCAGAGAATGGGATAATTATTGTATAAATGCAGAATACATTGCCAAAAAATATAAAGATGATCTTCGAATGAATCCTATATGGGGATTATATCAGTTTCATAATAAAGTGGTTGCAGATTTGGATATTGGGTTATCAAGGAGCCTAGCATACAGAGCTAAGAAGAGAGCAATGAAAATCAGTGAAGGGAGTGCTGAGGAGGAGTATGGACTGGTCTTGGACTATGTTGCAGAGCTTAGAAGAGCCATGCCTGGTAGTACTTGTATTTTGAAGAGAGCAGAACCAGAGTAGGGACAAGACTTGGGCAGATTTTTGAGGTTTTATGTTTGTCTCCAACCACTAAAAGAATGATTCAAATTGGGGTGTAGACCACTGGTAGGGCTTGATGGATACTTTCTCAAAGGACCGTATGGGGGTCAGTTATTGACTGCAGTTGGTGTTGACCCTAACAATGGGATGTGGCCAGTTGCATGGGCCATTGTTGAATCTGAGAACACTCAGTCTTGGGTGTGGTTTATGAACTTGCTGGTGGAAGATATTGGTGTTGCAAATGATGGAGGCTGGACATTCATTTCAGATAAGCAAAAGGTACAAATAGCTTTTGGTGTTTCATTCAATTATTACACCCAATAGTATCTTTCTGATTACATACCTTCCTTTGTCTCTAGGGTTTGATTAATGCTTTAGAAGATGTGGTCCTCACGCTAAAACACGTATATCAGGTAATGCATTTGTACAAGAACTTTTGGCAAAAACACAAAGGTTCTGGATTAAGAAAGTTGTTGTGGAATCTTTCTTAAAGCCACAAATCCTTATGTATTTCGAAGGGCAATGGAAGTGCTAAAAAGACAAGATAAGAGTGCATATGAATGGCTAGCTCCTAAGTCACCTGCTCAGTGGAGTAGGTCTCATTTTCAGACCATTTGCAAAAGTGACATGTATGTCAATAACCATTATGAGGTATTTAATAGCAAAATTCTTAAGTCTAGAGCCAAACCAATAATAGGGTGTCTAGAAGGACTTAGACTATATTGCATGAATAGGATTGTTAAAAGGAGGGAAATGATGATGAAACATAATGGTGTTGTGTGCCCTAGAATAGCTAAAAAATTAGAAAAATGGAAAGTTCAGTCAGGGGGTGGACTGCCATTGTGGTCAGGTGGTGGTGGTAGGTTTACAGTGACTATGACTGCTGGGGGTTATTCATTTGTGGTGGATTTGGGGAATAGAACATGTTCTTGTAGGAGGCGGGACTTGTGTGGAATACCTTGTGCTCATGTTATGTCATGCATTAACAAAATAGGCCAGGATTCATATGCATATGTACATGACTGTTTAACCAAGGAGATGTATCTAAAGGTTTACAGTCACAACATTGAGCCTGTAAGGCACAGATCTGAGTGGGATCCAACTGGTGTTGAGCCACCTTTGCCACCAGTTAAACATACTCCTGTAGGCAGGCCTAAAGTTGTTAGGAGAAAAGGTAATGACATTCCAGAATCAAGTCCAACAAGTACAAGTTTGAAGAGGAAAGGAACATCATTGAGATGTGGTTTGTGCAATGAATGGGGTCACAATTCAAGAGGCTGTCCTCAAGTAAGTCCAGATTTCTGTTTCTATTTTCAGTTGCATTCTATAAGTATGTTGAGTTTCATACAATTCTGTTTGTCTATTTTCAGAAACTCAACAAGGAGCCAGGAGCTAAGAGGAGCAGGAAGGCTCCAACACTAGAGGCTCCAACACAAGAGTCTACACATGAAGCTCCAACACAAGATTCTACACAAGAGCAAGGTGGAGGAGGTTCTAAACAGTGGCAAGTGGGAATACATTCTATAGTATGTCAAAGCAAGGTGTCAGGTGAGGGTCTGTTGCCCAAAGACTACACATGGAAGGGGAAACATGTTACCACATTAAGAGACCTGGAAGCTGCAGCAAGATCCAAAAGAGAGAAGATCCAGTTTAGGAAACATGACAGTGGAGGGCCTGCTGCAGATTCATAGTGTTGGGATGGGAGTTTTTGGCATCTTTTTGTTGTTTTTTGATGTATATGATGCTTTTTTGGGCCTACTGCTTTTGATGTATATGATGCTTGGACATAGAATTGGTTACATAGTTTGCAACTTATGTTTTGAATTGCAGCTCTTTGGGAAATGTACTGACAATGAAGTACTTAAATGAATGGCCTCTGTTTTTTGGTTACATAATTGAATGGCCTCTGTTTTTTGTTTATATGCTTGTGTGGTTTATGCATTTTGCCTCTATTTTTTTGTTCACTAAATGACATAAAGGTTCTATGGTTTTGGTTTGTGCATACTTGTTGCAGCAGATATCATAAGTGCAACATCATTTTACTGTCAACCAACTAGCACACCATCTTCATTCAAACATACATGAGTTAAAGCTTACATGGTTGGTGTGCAAGTGATTTGCAACAGATATCTTAATTTGCACACCATACCAATTTAAAAGCCATTTTGCACATCAACCATGGATTTTACTGTCAACTAGCACACCACTGTATCACAACATCTTCATTCACACATGCACAAACACATAATTTAAATCTTACACCATCTTCATTCATCTAAATTGCCCATGAATTACAACCAAAAACTTCCCTCTCTACAACCAATACATACATGATTTCAGCATTACTACCTAGAGCATGATATAGAAATTACAATCCCAAAGTACTACCAATACATTGCCTAGAAAATTACTTCTGGGGAATTTCAGTCTTTGTTGAGTTGAACATGAAATAGAAAATCACAGCCCAAGTTGCAAGCAAAAGAACCTTTGCAAACCTTGCCCTAATTCTGCACTGCTTCAGTTCATCTTCCACAGTTTTGATTTGAGCATCCAAATTCTCTAATCTTCTAATTAATCCAGGCATTACTTCCCTAAAACGCTCACACATTGGAGGATCAACCCAGAAGAAGAAATTATAACCACCATGCCCAGCTAAACCCCAATCTGGACAACCAAGGAATCTTCTACCGGCATTGTTTGAGCTTCTCCAAGCCGTCTTCATCACTGATTTCTTCATGCACCAGCAATTACGATCCATGAACCCTAATTTCCCTTGATTTTCTTGCTTGAGTTTCTTGGATTTACTTCCCAAATTGAGCTTTCACGAATGGGGCAACTGAATGACTGGCTTGTGAATCTATCTGCTGGTAGTAGAAGAAGATATGGAAAAGACTTACATACCCTTTCATATCCACATTGTGGTCAAACCTATCACTTTTACCCGGCTTAATTGGTAAAAGTGTACTTTTTGTCACGCATAATTAAGTATGGGGTGTACTTAGACACCTTTTTAAGTTTGGGGTGCACAGGTAAATAAGATGTAAAGTTTGGGATGCACTTTTTCTTTTAGTCTAGGAAAAATTATGTAAAAGTTTGGTTATTAAAAGAAAGTGAACATTTAACATGGGACTACCCAAAATAGTACTCCCACCGTCCCAGGATAAAAGTCTTGGTGGACTTTTCACGCATATTAAGAAGATGAATAAAATGACAAAATTATCCATAATAATGTCATTAAATATGGAGAGAGAATTAGAATAAGAAAAATATGCGATATTTAATGCTATGGGTATAATAGAAAAATATGTGTAAAAGTTTGGTTATTAAAGAAAAATGGACATTTAACATGGGACTACCCAATATAGTAATACGGACTTTTATCATGAGACGGAGAGAGTAATAAGGACTTTTATTCTGATACGGAGGAAGTATATAATTATAAAATTGACCCACTTTATCAAATACATCGTTAAAATATTATTAACTATTGTTATCCATGTAACTCGTAAATTATTTTTTTTACATAAAATCGCTAGATATATGCTTTTTTTTTCCCTTCCTTGCAAGCTCCAAACGGAGAGTACAATAAATTCTTATTACTCTCATTCCCAAATTATATATATATATATATATATTGATTTTTTGGAGTCAATTCGCGAAATTCTAAAATTTAAAATTGATATAATTTTATTTAAATTTTAAAAAACAATAAAACAAATATGATAATTAATACTCCCTCCTCCGTTCCAAAATTAGAAATTTGTAAAACAACAACTTTTAAGGATAATTTTTTATTCTCAAACGTAGTCTTAATATTAGTTAGAAATTCAATTATAATGGTATGATGCTAAAAATGATAGTAAAAAAGTAAAGAGAAATTAAGAATATCGCGCCACTTTATATTTTTAAAATAGAAATGTGTCTCTAATTTTGGAACAGATTAAAAAGAAAAATGTATCTTTATTTTTAGAACAGATGAGTAGTACTTTATATTTAGTTTACAATTATTATATTTATTTGCGTTAAAACTAAATAACCTCATATCAATTTTGAGTTTTAGAATTTTATAAATTGATATTAAAAAATCAAAATGTATCTCTAATTTTGGAACGGAATGACTATCACCTAATAAACAAACACAATTAAAATACCAATGAAGTATCACATAAAAAAGGGGGAAAATCACATAAAAGAACAAATAAACTCGTATAAAATAATAATTCAAAAAAAACTCATAAAAATAATAATCTAAATTCAGATTTAAATATCAAACGTCCCCATCTTAATTAGTCTAGTCCAAATTGTATAATTGGGAGGAAAAGAGAATTAAAATTAATGACATTGATAGGTCTAGGGGTGTTCACCGGTCCGAATCATCGGTTCGGTACAAAAAAAACAGCAATAAAGCTTGGGAAATTCAAAAATGTTAAGCGTAATATATACTATTATACTACTCTTCAAACTTTAAATTATGTATGGTTGAAATGAACTTGTGAACTGTGAGAATATAAAAACCACGACCAGATAGAGAGTTTATAATTAAAGAATATTGGACAGATGAGATGATACAGTTGGAAGAGCTGGGTGGAATATTATATATTTTAAGCATGGAGATGAAGGAAAGGGGGGCCATTTATGCATAACAAGTATCTAAAGAAAAGTAGATTTGGATTTAAAAGCACCCCCAAGATTTCCAACCGGGATAGTGAACACATGCTTACCACTATAGAAGCATATAATACTTGGTGGTCTCCAAAGTTCCACATTAATTAATTTATAAAAATTTAAGAAAATATTCTTATAAAAAACTATTAAGTGAAATCTTAATAAACAAATTTTACATTGGTTAATTTATAAAAATAAGGAAATTTTCCAAAAATCTAAGATTTTTTTTTTTATAAAATGACTTTTTGCTTGTAGAAGGTTCCGAATTTTAAGGCTGGTACAAGTCTTGGGCTACCATACTTTTAGTCAGCTAAAAATCGATACCGATTCAATACCGAACCGATTAATCGATCTAGTATGCCAGTTCAACTGATATCGGTATCGGTACCCTATTTTGAATACTTTCGATATTCGGTTCGATTAGGTATTTACCAGCGAACACCCCTAGATAGGTCACCTAATATACATCTCTTTGAAATCAAGCACCCACATATCTTTTTTCATGCTCGACCATTTTTTTAATTCTTACGATTTTAGATATATTAATATTTTATTATTTTTAAATTTTTAAATTTTTTAAATCTTTTAATTTAATCTTTTAAATTTTATAAAAATCTTATTTTACCTCATATAATTTACACAAGCGTCGGCCACCAACATTAATTATTACAAGTTTATGCTTTGCAACTAATACAAAACTTACATTTTACCTTAATAATAATCTTAAATATTCACACAACAGCGAATTGGGAATAAATAATAATTTAATAAATAATAATGTCAGGTGTCCTTTATGACTTTTGACTAGCTTGATGAATTGGGTCAGGGACTACCTGAGCCCAATTAACTGGGCCAGATAAAAACTAAAAATGTTGTTACCAAAATTTGGCGAAAATTAAAGCCATTCTTTATATAAATATACAAACAAATGAAAAAGTAATTACTAAAAAAGTCATCAATCAAATAATTACAAAAAAGAATGTATTTATTATAAAAAAAGTACAATTCACATTAATAAGAAACTCTAAATCGAGAGACAAATAATAATTATAATTAATAATTCAAATTCAAATATTTATATCTAACAACAAAAATAAATTCAAATTCAAAATAATAATTCAAATTTAAATATTCAAATTCAAATCTTCATCTCCCTCACATACACTTTGAATATTTAAGTTTAAAGTTTAAACAAGCAGAAATTTTTAGCTACCTAATATAGGTTCCATCCACCCAATTTTTTTATAAGTATATTTTTATTATATATATTTATTTATTTCATTTACAGTAAACCGGCAGAATTTTTGTATATTTCATTCGCAGGAAAACATCCCATGTCCCAAATCACCTGAGAAAATAAATTAATCTTCATCTTCACCGCCGCTACACCTCACATACTCCGCCGCTACACCGCCGCGAATCTCCGTTGTCCAAAACGCCAATGAGAATAAGAAGAAGATTCGCCCTACAAAAAGTTTAAAAATAAATAAATGTATTTAATAATGTTCTGAATTTTTTTTTATAACTATTTTGTTTCTCATAAATAATAAAATGGTTACCTTTGTATGAATGGTTGGCTACCAACTGCATCACATTCAAACGAAATTGGTAACTTAATAAAATTGAATTGGTTACCTTTAGTCCAAAGTTTGGCAACCAACTGAATGAAGGTTTAATACCAATCGAATGAAGGTTTGCTACCAATCGAATCACATTCAAAATAATTGGTAACTTAATAAAACTTAATTAGTTACTTTGGATATATACCCACTACAATATGAAAAAATTGAATGTGTAAAGGTGAAAAAATTGAAGGTGTCGCCAGTATGAATTGTTTACTTTCGGGTCTGCGAAAGTTTGGCAACCAACCGAATGAAGGTTTGGCTACCAATCGCATCACATTCAAAATAATTGGTAAATTTAATAAAATTGAATTAGTTACCTTTAACCCACCGCAATATAAAAAAATTGAAGATTTGTCGTGAATAGAGGTGAGATGGGGCATACCTTCAAAATTTATAATTTGGTTCTCCAACTAATTAGAATAATCAAACTAAGAAGGATTCACTATAATTTATAAATATATATAAACATGAAATTATCTAAAACGGGAGTATTCAAAATCGTTTTTTTTGAAGTCCATGAGATATGGATGATCCCGAAAATCCATGAATGATCCTTCCGTCTCAGATCAAAATAAGATTACCATTTTATTTGTAGTAACTTGCCATAAATGACCACCAATCAGGTTGGTTGAGTGGTGTGCCTTTCTTCGTCAAACAAATTAAGAGGATAGTTCTGGATTTGTGATTGGAGAAATGATTAATGAAAAAAGACAACAATTTATGAGAAGCATGTATGACTAACTAATATATATATATATATATATATATATATATATATATATATATAGGCATAACTAATCCATAAATTAAGGAATTTTAATTGAATACCAATTCCTTAAATTAAGGAATCCAAATTACACAAATATTGTAAATAAAGTGGAAGTGTATTAGTTGTGTAAAAATTTTATGAGTGGACTATTGTTGTAATTATTTTTAAAAATGTAATAGAATATGTAAATCACCCAAAATTAAAAGGTCCTTAACACTAATATACAACAATTAGAAACTAATTACACTATTAGTAAATCTACAAAATAATTATAAAAATAATGCAATTCACATTAATAAGAAAACCTAAAATCAAAGAGAAATAACTGTCATAATTAATAATTCTAATTCAAATTCAAATTCAAATATCTGGGATCTAACAACAAAAATAAATTCAAATTCAAAATAATAATTCAATTCAAATATTCTAATTCAAATCTTCATCTCCCTCACAAGAGCCTCTCTCCGCTCTATCTCGTTATTCTCTTACTTAATCTCTGTCCAAAAAACGCCAATGAGAAGAAGAAGAAGATTCGCCCTACAAAAAGTTTAAAAATAAATAGATGTCCAAAGGAAAATAAGAACACTGCATAGGAAAGAGAGATAAGAAAGTGATGTGTAATATAATATTAATAACCAAACATTCGTACTAAGATAACCAAATCTTTATACCAAGATAACCAAATATTTATACCAACGTAATCAATCTACCTCCACACCTGCAGTATGAATTGGTTACCTTGGTCTGAAAGTTTGGCAACCAACTGCATGAAGGTTTGGCTACCAACTGCATCACATTCAAAATAAATTGGTAACTTAATAAAACTGAATTGGTTACCTTGGTATGAAGGTTTAGCTACCCACTGCATGAAGGTTTGGCTACCAACTGCATCACATTCAAAATAAATTGGTAACCTAATAACACTGAATTGGTTACCTTGGTATAAATGTTTGGCTACCAACTTGTGACGCCCCCAAAATAGGTATACATCACCCATTCTGAGTCGTCAAATACATGGTACATAAATAAATACAACATCAGTAATACAATTGTCGTGCAAAATACGACAACACATATACTGTGAGTTTGAATACAAATATTGTCTAATAGACAGTATACAAACTCAAAAGGAGTCCTCATTACAATTATTGATACACTATTTTATAAAATAGTGAGGACTACTAAAACAACTATTCTGAACCATCACTCCATACCCGGGCTAGTTCCTGCTATGTTCTCACCTCCTAAGAAGAAAAATGGAACAAAAAGGAAAAGGGTGAGCTCAACTAGCCCAGTAAAGAATATTATGACTAAGATAATATACAATAAATTATCATTAGTCTTCAACGGGAAAAAATCTGATAGAATATAATAGACAACAAGTTTTAGATCAACAACTGCAGCGGAAACAACAATCCATTAGAAGAGTCAAGTAGAGAATGAATTCTACTATCTTTTAAGATTTAAAAGTCCATCATCAATATTTTATCCCTGTAACATCAATCAATATACATCTTGAATCAAATATTCATCTTTGCACTATAGGCCAAAGATATTCATTTATATCACCAAGTCATGTTCATCTCAACACTGCTCATCTTTGCACTCACGCCCAAAGATATTCATTAGTAATCATTCATCTTTGCACTACTGGGCCAAATATATTCAAGAATATCATCATTTATGACTGAGGATGATGAAAAATATCTTAAAGAAAATGAATCCAGTGAGACAAAAGGATAAATATTAGGGATTCGTATTACAGTTTATCCAAATTCAATAATACTCCATAATAACCAATTGTGAAGCAGAATTCTAAAATAAAGATTAAAACATGGATACAATCAAATATAGTAACCATAATAGACATTTTGGACAAAAAAGAGAAAATTTCATTTTTCGGTGAATAGTGTCGTATTCGTGAATAGTGTAGTATACGTGAATAGTAACCCCGACACAAAAAGGTAAAAATTCAACAATAAAATCCATACCAATATTTCGGTATAATAATATTGAAAGAATAACATCATTAGGAAAAAATTAACATCCCTTAACCCAAAATAATAGTACTTCTAATCGAAATATTGGTATAAGGTTGAATGAAACTTGCACTGAATAGCAACTCACAAAGTATCTAAATACTCACAAAATACGCTCGATATAGAGAGAGAAAGAGAGAAAACTTGTTTCTGGTGTGATTTTCAATTCTAACTAAGCACCCTATTTATATAAAAATACTTAGAACGCCATAGCAGACTAACTTGCTACTTGATGGCTTTACCTGCTACTATTCACGCCCACCACTTTTGAAAATAAATTCCAGCACATTTTATTTTTCACCAACCAAAAGTGGGGCCCACCATATTTTTAATAAAAATATTTATTTTCAAACTTCAATAATTTATAATAAATAGCTCTTTTATCAGAAAAAATCGAATCTCATGTCTATTCCATAGGAAATTAAATTCTCTACAACTTTGTAAGTTTAAGTTTTTCCAAATTCCAAACGAAAAATGACTGAAATCCACATGCGGACGATTTTTTGTGACGCCTCCAAAATAGGTATACATCACCCATCTTGAGTCGCCAGAAAATACACTATTGACAACTCCATTTATACAACTGTCGTGCAAAATACGACCACAGTCAAACTATGAGTTTTAATACAAATATATGTAACTCTCGTGGTGCCTTGACCACAAAGACCTTCTGAATGGTACCTCACATAAAGGTACAAATAATAACTATTTTAGAAATTAAAATCTTTGGAAAATACTCAAGGAAACCTTCGTACATGGGAGGCCACGCGTCTAGGTTATGATAGATATCATATGTCCACAGAATTATCCTTGGTTGACCCAATAGTCCCCAAAGAAAAACAAGAAGATTGTTATCATCTTCTTTCCAATGGTGAGTCTTTTCTTGATATATAATTATCTCCATTGTCTCCAATTGATAATTATACTCCAAACAAACTCCAAGATTATATAGGTAGTGCTCGTAGATATACTCAGCAAGTGGATGTCCACAACCATGTCTTATGATAACATGAAGTCGTCTGTCATTAGACATCTTGTATGATAGTGGCAAAAACACCCTTCTAACGTTGGGTTCGCCTCACCCTATTTGATTCACCAAATATAACTACTAAATGATGTATAAAATACAATACACTTTTCTATACTGTTTAGAGAGAACCTCCACAGCTAGAGACCACCGTTCTATTCTCATGTTACCCATTTCTTCGACCCAAATACACTCTTATTACAAAAAGAATTGTGAAGCGTATAAGGTGAACACAACTAGCCCAATAAAGAATATCATGACTAAAGATAATTTAATTATCAATAGCCTTCGTCAATAATGAATCAGAGATTTAGAACATATGGTAGATGATAAAACTTTTCAACCATAGTTGCAGCGGAACGAGCAATCCATTAGAAGAGTCAAATAGACCATAAAGTCTATTATCTTCTCCACGTTAAAATTTCACCAACAATGTTTTATCCCTGTAACATCAGTCAACAATTCATGTCCACAATCAGGTGAATAACTCATAATCATAATTGTGGTTTTAAATTCCTCTTCGCACCTAGGACGAAGATAATTTTCATCACCTGTCTTTACCTAAAATATCAAAGACCATGGTTATACCAAATCATAATTCATGTCCAGTAATCATACTAATAAATTCATCTTTCCATTACGGGCCAAATATATTCATTAACAGTTCATCCTTGCACTACAGGCCAAAGACATGCAACTGTATTTTAGAAGAGTCAAATAGAGCATGATATCTACTATCTTCTATGAATTATAAGTTTATTATCAATATTTTATCGTTGAGACTCAGCTCAATAAATAATCCATATCACCGAATTATCCATACACTACGACCAAGGATATTCGTTAGTATCACATCCATGAATTATCCATGCACTACGGCCAAGGATATTCATTATTATCACATCCATGAATTAATATTTCATCGCTGAGAACTCACTCAATAATTAATCCACTTCATCGAATCATCCCTGCACTACAGGCCAAGGATATTCATTAGTATCACGACCACGAATTATCCATGCATTACGGGCCAAGAATAATTGTGTTTTCATCAACGGTCATAATCATGCCATAAAATAATTCATCTTTGCACCCTTGGCCGAAGAGAATCCATGGCCATAATCATACCAAAAACTGTCCATCAATTCTCTACGGGCCAATGAGGACTTTTATCACATCATTTGTAACATTACGGTCATGATTATACCGAATAATCCCTGGTCATAATCATGCCAAGTCCATCTATGCACTACGGCCAAAGATGACTTTCATAACAATATAAGCATGAGGATGATGACAATTAATAATAATTCAATAAAACAAGTTCAAGGATAAATTGTAAAGATTTATAATTTAATTTATCCAGAATTCAATAACGTTCAAATTGTCAACATGATACTGCTTTGTGGAGTAAAATTCAAGAATAATAATGTATCAAAAATGATTTGGACCGAAAAAGAAATCAATTTTTTTGTCATAAATAGTACTACGTGAATAGTAACTCGTGAATAGTAACTCATGAATAGTAACTCATGAATAGTAACTCGTGAATAGTAACTCATGAATAGTAATTCATCATGAAAAAATTAAAACTTATCAAGAATGCCGAGAATAATATTTCAATGAAAAGATACTGGATGAAGCGCAAATATCAAGGATATTCTACTAATTTCATGGAGTATAGAAGCCAACACTTAACAAAATGAGTATAGAATTCGAAATCTGAAACGAAATAATATTACTTACATACTACAGAGTATGGCAGAAAATATTATTTTATACGAATACTGAACAAAAATAATATCCCTTACGAATATTAAACGACAATAATATTCCTTTCGAATATTGAATGAATATAATATTCCTTACGAATATTAAATAAAAATAATATTTCTTGCGAATATTGAATTCAAATAATATTCATACGAATAATAAAAAATAATATCTCTTCGAATATGAAATAAATAATATCCCTTACGAGTATTGAAAAGAAAATAATTCTCTTCATGAATCTGAAAGAAATAATACCCCTTACCTTAAAAATAAAGCAATTCCGATTGGTATAGCAGGGATATTCTTGAAGAAAACTTTCAATGCTTTCACATTCAAAAAACTTCCAAATTCTAAAAAAATACAATATTATAGAAGAAGAATTCTTCGATTTTGGTGTGATTTTCAATTCTAACCGAAAGCATCCTATTTATAGGAGAATGGAAGGATACTATTTAGAAAATAAAATCACTATGACGACAAAGAGAGAAGAATCACGGGTGAAGAATCGGCTGATTTCGTTTAAAATTTTGATTTATTATGCAGCACTATGCAATAAAATATTCTAATAAAATGAAAACTTTTAAATAAAATATAATATATTATATATATATAATATATATGTATATACTAGGTATTACATTACGGTCGAGGCTATGGCGACGATTTTTGGGCTACGGCGACGTTAAACCGTCCGCCATAGCCTGCATTAGCTATGACGTAGCCGTGAAACATTATAGCCCAAAAGATCGCACCATAGCCGATCGTAATACAAAATGTACCTCCATTTTCCCCTAAATTATATATATATATATATATATATATATATGATATGCTAAAAACAATGTCATTTTCTATCCTCTAATCAATTAGCTTAATCGTGAGTTTTAATACAATATTAAATCTCATTTATACCATATCCAAACTCAAATTATTACAATGCCATATAAAAATGCCATATAAAATACAAATATTTCAAGACCCCAAAGAAGATTACTATCTTATTTATTCTAATGAGGTGTACTTTTGACGCTTTCAAAGCTCTGTTCTCATCACCCTATTGTTGTTCGCCAAAATCAATTATTAAGTGACGATAAAATACTTACACACACATCTTAGGTCCTCAATACAATTATCTCGTCAAAGTCATGCCATTTTATAATGTATCGAGAAACTTCGACAGCCTCTAACCATCACACTATTTCCTCATTATCCCCGCCGACCCAAATACACTCTTATTACCCGAAAGGAATTGTGAAGCAAAAGGGTGAGCACAACTAGCCCAAAGAAAGAATATCATAACTAAAGATAATTAAATTATCAATAGCTTTTGTCAATAATAAATCGAGATTTAGAATATATGGTAGATAATAAAACTTTTCAACCATAATCGCAATGAATCAATAATCCATTGAAGAGTCAAGTAGAATATAATGTCTACTTTCTCCTCCAAATTAAAAGTCCATCGTTAATATTTCATTCCTGTAATACTCATCAACAGCTTCTTCGTTGTACCCAAGACAAAGAGAACTTTCATCACCGCCTTTCACCGAACCACTAAAGATTTTAATTAAGTTCACAATTCATATTTATAATCATGTAAATCAACAGCTTCCCTTGCCACAAAGGATTAATAGAATGTTTACTCAATATCCTTACCCCAAAGGTCAAGATATTCAAATGTAATAACAATGATCATACTAATCAGCTTGTCTATCTTTGCACTACGGCCAAAGATATTCAACTATAAAACCAATGGTCATGATCATACCAATCAATTGTCTGTCGCAAGCACTACTACCAAAGACATTCAATCGTTAACTAATGGTCATGATCCCGCCAATCACATCATCAATTATCCATGCACTACGGCCAAGGATATTCGTTATTATCACTAGTGGTCATGATCATGTCATACACCGTCCATCTTCGCACTACGTCAAAGCTATCAAACAATGATCATCTTTGCACTACAGCCAAAGATATTCAACAACATATCATCTTTGCACTACAAAAAAGCCAAAGACATACAACTCAGAAAACCCATAACCAACAAAGAGATAATAAAAAGAATGGAATAATAAAAGAATTTCACCATGTATGCAAGATTGCATGATAGACAAAGTTATTCCAACATAATAATAAAGAATGGAATAATAAAAGAATTTCACCATGTATGCAAGATTTATGATGATAAAGTTATTCCAACATAATAATAAAGAATGGAATAATCAAGAATTTCACCATGCAAAGATTGCATGCATCCGTTATTCCAACATAATAATAAAGTGTTATTCCAACATAATAATAAATAAAGTTATTCCAAATAATAATAAATGAATAATAAATAATGGAACCAGTCCCACAGAAACGCATGTATGCATATATTCCGATAGAATAAAAAAGAATGAAATAATAAATAATGGAATAACAATGAGACTTCACCAGTATACTAGGTAATCACAGATATGTGTTATTCCAATGAATAATAAAGAATGGAATAACAATGACTTCACCGTATATAAATCCGCGATACATGTTATTCCAATGTAATAATAAAGAATGGAATAACAACAGACTTCACCGTGTATACTAGAATCACAGATGTTATTCCAATGTAATAATAAATAATGGAACCAGTCGTGAAATTACAATCGATGTGATATTCACGTAATAATAAAATAATCTAAATAATAAAAATGGATTTCACCAAGTATGTGAAATTATGCATAAATGAAGTTATTCCAATATAATAATAAAGAATGGAATAATGTAAGAATTTCACCAAGTATTGGGTAAACGTGATATACAGTCATTCCACCAAGTATAGGTAAACCACACATGTTTATTCCAACATAATAATAAAGAATGGAATAATGTAAGAAGATCACCAAGTATTGGGTAAACCGCATATACAGTGTCATTCCACCAAGTATAGGGTAAATCACAGATACAAAGTTATTCCAATGTAATAATAAAGAATGGAATAATGTGTTTCTCTTCATGAATACGAAGAATAACACTTTTACGGCACAACAAATAATATCCCTTACCATAATAATATCCCTTTACCTTTCAAATAAGAGTATTCCACTAGTAGGGCGAGGGATATACTCAAGAAAACTTGCACTCTACTCTCAAAGTTTTCTTAAACTCTAAAGAAATACGCTCAAGATTATAGAAGAAGAATTCTCTATAGTTTCTCTCTCTAGAGTTTCAGTGAATTCGTAAGAAATAATGAAAGAATGAGCTTCTATTTATGTAAGAATGGAATGAATAAGAACTAACCCATGAACGGTCCAGATTGATTTACTTTAATCTGACGGTCCATATTTAAAGCAAAATCTTTTAAATAAAATATAATATATTCTATTTTATATAAAAAGATTTTTACTATGCAAACACTATGCAGGCACTATGCAAACACTATGCATAATAAAATATAATATATTCTATTTATAGAATAACTTTAATAAAGTATTCTGTTTTATATAAAAAGATTTTACTATGCAAAACACTATGCACAATAGAATATAATATATTCTATTTATAGAATAACTTTATAAAAGTATTCTGCTTTATATAAAAAGATTTTACTATGCAAAATACTATGCATAATAGAATATAATATATTCTATTTATAGAATAACTTTATAAAAGTATTCTGCTTTATATAAAAAGTTTTTCTCATTATAATTTCAACCAACTATTCAAAATTAGTACATCTCTTCATGGAATAATATTGTACCTAAAAATGATTTTGACCGAAAAGAAATATATTTTGTTCGAATAGTATGAATAAGAATAGTAACTCGTAATAGAATCATGAATAAAATCGTGAATAGTAACTCGTGAATAAGAACTCGTGAATAGTAAATCCGTGAATAAGTAAAAGAATAGTAATAGTATCCCAAAAAAGTGTCCCAAATATTTCGAGTGAATAATACTAGAGTGAATAAGAACTCGGGTATTTTATGACAACTTGTCTACTTTGAAAAAATTTCACATATCACCCTTTAACTTTAACCTTTTATCAATTTAACCATTCACCAAAATAGAAAAATTGAATACTTTTATTTCATAAAATTCGGGTCTCACAATCTCCTCCTTATGAAATTTTCGCCTCGAATTTACGTACGACGCACTGTATTCAAGAGATGAGAATACCTTTGCTTTTTTTCTCGATCAGACCTTCCCTGCTATTTCCTCGCTATCATAATTTTCCATTGCTTATCTCCTCGTATTTCAGATATCATTCTAGAATACAGCTTCAAAATAAGGGTTAATTGACATGCCATATATTATCCCTATACTCGACCACCAATTAAATACCAAATAAACTTAGTAGGTCATACTAGCGAAGGAATTCTCGCTCTCCTCCTAGTTCTTGTTTCACATCTTAGCCAAAGGATCATATCCCTAAGCTCGATACCAATTGTGACGCCTCAAAAATAGGTATACCCACCCATTCTCGAGTCGCCAGATATCACACTATAAAAATTAAATACAAACTTCATTTATACAATCGCTGAACTGTCGTAAGCAGTACTACATAAATAGCTTAATCGTGAGTTTTAATACAATATTGTCTCGTAGACCGTATCCAAACTCAAATTATTACAATGCCATATAAAATACAGCAACAAATATTTCAAGACCCCAAAGAAGATTACTATCTTGTTTATTCTAATGAGGTGTACTTTTAACGCTTTCAAAGCTCTGTTCTCATCACCCTATTGTTGTTCGCCAAAATCAATTATTAAGTGACGATAAAATACGACACACACATACATCTTAGGTCCTCAATACAATTATCTCGTCTGCAAGTCATGCCATTTTATAATGTATTGAGAAACTTCGGCGATACCCTCGACCATCACACTATTTCCTCATTATCCCCGCCACCCAAATACACTCTTATTACCCGAAAGAATTATGAAGCAAAAGGGTGAGCAATAACTAGCCCAAAGAAAGAATATCATAACTAAAGATAATTAAATTATCAATAGCTTTTTTCAATAATAAATCGTAGATTTAGAACATATGGTAGATAATAAAACTTTTCAACCATAATTGCAAATGGAATCAATAATCCATTAGAAGAGTCAAGTAGAACATAATGTCTACTTTCTCCTCCAAATTAAAAGTCCATCGTTAATATTTCATTCTCGTAATACTCATCAACAGCTTCTTCGTTGTACCCAAGACAAAGAGAACTTTCATCACCGCCTTCACCGAACCACTAAAGATTTTAATTAAGTTCACAATTCATATTTATAATCATGTAAATCAACAGTTTCTCCTTGCCACAAAGGATTAATAGAATGTTTACTCAATATCCTTACCCCAAAGGCTGAAGATATTCAAATGTAATAACAATGATCATACCAATCAGTTGTCTATCTTTGCACTACGGGCCAAAGATATTCAACTATAAAACCAATGGTCATGATCATACCAATCAATTGTCTCGTCAAATGCACTACTACCAAAAGACATTCAACTGTTAACTAATGGTCATGATCCTGCCAATCACATCATTGAATTATCCATGCACTACGGCCAAGGATATTCGTTATTATCACTAGTGGTCATGATCATGTCATACACCTGTCCATCTTCGCACTACGGGTCAAAGCTATCAAACAATGTATCATCTTTGCACTACAGCCAAAGATATTCAACAACATATCATCTTTGCACTACAAAGCCAAAGACATACAACCAAAACCCATAACCAATAAAGATAATAAAGAATGGAATAATAAAAGAATTTCACCATGTATGCAAAATTATTGCATGTATGTGTGTTATTCCAACATAATAATAAAGAATGGAATAATAAAAGAATTTCACCATGTATGCAAGATTGCAGATGTATACAAAGTTATTCCAACATAATAATAAAGAATGGAATAATAAAAGAATTTCACCATGCGTATGCAATAATCCGCATGCATGTGTTATTCCAACAAAAATAATAAATGCGGAATAATAAATAATAGAACCAGTCCCAAGTAGAAAACGCATGTATATAAAGATATTCCAATGTAATAAGAAAGAATGAAATAATAAATAATGGAATAACAATACTTCACCGTATACTAGAATCCAGCATATACATAATTCCAATGTAATAATAAAGAATAGAATAACAATGACTTCACCGTATACGGTAATCACAGATATAAAAGTTATTCCAATAGAATAATAAAGAATGGAATAACAACAGACTTCACCAGTATACTACAGAATCCAAGATACAAAGTTATTCCAATGTAATAATAAATAATGGAACCAGTCAATTGAAATTACAATCGATGTGATATTCCGATAGAATATTAAATACTTAATAATAAATAATGGAACCAGTCGTGAAAAATTACACCGATATATGATATTCCGCGTAATAATAAAGAACTAAATAATAAAGAATTTCACCATGTATGCGGTATTGTGATAAACAAAGTTATTCCAATATAATAATAAAGAATGGAATAATGTAAGAATTTCACCAAGTATAGGTATTCCGCATATAAAAATATTCCACCAAGTATAGGGTAAACCATAAGACAAAAGTTATTCCAATGTAATAATAAAGAATGGAATAACAAAAGAAGATCACCAAGTATTGGGTAAACCGTGATATACAAAGTCATTCCACCAAGTATAGGTAAACCACAAGATACAAAGTTATTCCAATGTAATAATAAAGAATGGAATAATGTAAGTTCTCTTCATGAATACGAAGAATAACACCCTTTACTTGTACAACAACAAATAATATCCCTTACCATAATAATATCCCTTTACCTTTCAAATAAGAGTATTCCACTAGTAGGGCGAGGATATACTCAAGAAAACTTGCACTACTCTCAAAGTTTTCTTAAACTCTAAAGAAATACGCCAAGATTATAGAAGAAGAATTCTCTATAGTTTCTCTCTCTGAGTTTCAAAGAATTCGTAAGAAATAATGAAAGAATGAGCTTCTATTTATGTAAGAATGGAATGAATAAGAACCAACCCATGAAACGGTCCAAATTTGATTTACTTTAATCTGACGGTCCATATTTAAAGCAAAATCTTTTTAAATAAAATATAATATATTCTATTTTATATAAAAAGATTTTTACTATGCAAACACTATGCAGCACTATGCCAACACTATGCATAATAAAAATATAATATATTCTATTTATAGAATAACTTTAATAAAGTATTCTGCTTTTATATAAAAGATTTTACTATGCAAAATACTACGCACAATAGAATATAATATATTCTATTTATAGTAATAACTTTATAAAAGTATTCTGCTTTATATAAAAAGATTTTACTATTATAATTTCTAACCAAATAGAATATAAAATATTCTATTTACATCTCTTCATGGAATAATATCTGCTTTATATAAAAATGATTTCAACCAAAAAGAAAAATATACATTTTCTTCATGAATAATATCTCGTGAATAGTTTGGACCAAAAAAATATATTTTGTTCTGAATAAGAATAAGAATAGTAATGAATAGTAACTCATGAATAGTAACTCTCGTGTAACTCATAAGAACTCGTGAATAGTAACTCGTGAATAAGTAACTCGTGAATAGTACTCTGACACAACAAGTGTCCCAAATACCCGAGTGAATAATACTATAGTGAATAGTAACTGGGTATTTTATGACAACTTGTCTACTTTAAAAAATTTTCACATATCACCCTTAACTTTAACCTTTTATCAATTTAATCATTTACCAAAATAGAAAAATTGAATACTTTTATTTCATAAAATTCGGGGTCTCACATAATACACTCCACCTTTTCCACCATCCTCCACTAATATTACAAACACACACATCACTATCACCACTTTCATCTTACACACACAATGCCCTTCCCTCCAAGGCATCTTCCCCCACCTCCTTTTCTTCCTACCACACACAATCACACACTAAATTCCATACACACATGTCTAATATGTATATACATATAATATATATTCTTTTCCTCCCAAGGCAACTCCCCCCCCCCCCCCCTTTTCTTTTCTTTCTTTCCATATGTGGGCCCCCACATGTGGCCCCCACCTTCATTATATTAAATAATTTCTACCGATTATTTTGAAAAATGGGTGAATGGGGGTCCATAAAATAAGCAAAATTTACATCAAATACTTCATAAAAATCCCCTAAATATTTTTAACAACCTTTATTCATATTATTATAACTCGCAATATTAACAACCAGATCGTTCCCAGGAAAGAGGGGGCTTTCCAAAAAGATTTCTCCCTATTGGCGCACAATTTGGTGACCAAACCTCTCCTCGACAGAACTTTCTAGACATTATTAATTATGCAAATAATAATATATAAAAAATATTGACAATAATTGAATCAAATAACGTGAGATACTATGCAGCAATTACTATAGAAATAATTGAACAAAACTGAATGACTTCTCACGTAAATATCAATAATCAATACCGTGTGCTACTATTCAACCACGCGTATTACTGTACTTTTACCACGAGGTATTTCAACAGTTTAACGGTAAAACATCCATCGTTATTTTTATAAAGATATTTCTATCGTTTTCTAACTACGACAATACTTCCTGTTAGTTCCCAATAGGTACAATAGTTATCTAGAAGGGGGAAGGGGTTGAATAGATATTTAAAAAATCTTTTTGTTTTAAACTTGTTAGTTGATGATGATTAAAACTTAGCGGAATTAATGTTTGTTTTAATCTCATTTACTTAGTAAAGTGAGTTATGAGAGTGAGGCAGCTTATAGCAGCTTATATGATGAGATATAGCAGTTATAGTAAGAAAGTAAAAGATAGAGTCGTTTTAAGTGGTTCAGAGCACTTAAAGCTCCTAGTCCACTATTCTACTCCTCGAGTAGGAAATCCACTAAGGATGTCTTTTACAACTTCTTCGAATCACATATATTCCTTCTGCACCAAAGAGCCTAGAACTTCTTAGTTCACTTTTGAACTCTTCAAGTCCAAAGAGACTTGCTCTCTTTACGTTCACTTAGAACTCTTCAAGTCCAAAGCAGACTTGGAACTTTTTCTTCAAATGATTGGTAGATGTTGAGTTCTTGATGGTTGCTACTCAGTTGTTGTTTAAGCACTTGTTCGAAAGAACTAAGTAGCTGAGCAAGATTTTCTATTTCTCAGATCGTAGAGTTGAGCTTTGAGAGTTCTGTACGTTTTTGTTCAGTGCTTGCTTTTTTCTCTCATCTGCATAATTTGCATATATGTGATCTTGAAAATTATCTGTTGGATCCATCCATTGAAGAATTAAATGCGTTTGACCTTTCTGTTCTTTGATGGAGACTTTTATGCACATCTTCCTAATCAGCATTCTCGCCCACCGACACACGCGAGATCTTTTCACCTAACACCCGAAAAGGTGTTTTCCCCTACCAAAGGTACTTTTCTTAGCTTCTTCAATACGCTTCTTTGTTTCATACTAAGGATATTTCTTATGACTTTGGGACTGGTGAGTACTACAACGTTTAGAATCCATTCCTCATATGTTGGAGTTTGTCTCCACATAAATCGTGAGGCTTGATGCTTCTGACACAAGACAGATGATACTCTACGATTGCATCACGGTACTTTCACGATTCAGATCGTGGTACTCTACGATTCAGATCGTGGTGATTTGTCACCTTGGTGCTTGGTCTGATGCTATCAGCCGAGAGCACTACGATTTCTCTTAACTATTTGCACACTACGATCTTCGCTTACTTGAGTTGTAAACTCTAAGTTTCTAAGAGCACATTACGATCTCTGAGTTGGCTCGGCAAATGTTGGGACCACTCTACGATTTCCGAAGAAGCCATTCAAGGCAGACATGCTACGATCCTTGAAGCTCTACGTTTCTGCCTTGACTTCTGTAATGTTGATCAGATTGATATAATACGAATTCTTCGAAGCTTATCTATTACATCTCAAGATCAACCTAATGACTTTTGATCTTTCTATCTATACATTCATTTCCGAATGATACACATTAAGAGCTTAGATCAACCTAACAAATTTGATCTATCACTAAGTCCTCAGTACATATATTCTTTGAAGGACTTTTACAAATAATCATGAGCATTTATATTTAAACATCAAATTAATATATGCATTCTCCCAACAATCTCCCCTATTTGATGTCGACATAACCAAGGAGATTTTGTTTTCATGATTATTAGTATCTAGATGCAATTTCGTGAAATTTAAACATGACTTAGTATTTCAAAGGAGCAACCTAAATTTCTAGAGAATAAGCATAAATTTATCGATGATCAAGAGTATTACAATTTAGCTTTACATCAATAAGAATTTAAACTTTCACTTATCTCTATCTCTTTGTCTTTTTATGTGGAGGATTGGCATACTCCTCAAATTTCTTTCTTTCTACTACTTGCTTCATCCCTTCTGGCTATCTCTTCCAAATTTCACTGGGCTTATCATCGGGTTGTGATCATGCCTATTCATGAATGCAGGATCTCCAATTGGCATTCTTAGGCATGTGGTGGTCACATTTTGTGAGCTGGTAGCTGGTCGTTGACTCCTTATTAGCTGAGCCATCAAGACTTCCTGTTGATCAGATTGTTGAGTCTGATTGCTTAATTGTGGAGTCTGTTGGTGGAATTGTCTTGCAGGAGGGCTTCTTGCGCTTGAGTGTGAAATTGTCCTTTGTCTCTTCCCTGGCTTCCTTGAACTCCTCTGCCTCTGCCCTGGCCTCCTTTAACTCCTTTCCCTTTATTCTCCCCCTTTATGTCAGCATCAAGGGTTCGAATATCTTCAGATAGTCGAGTCACTCTTTGGACAAGCTCGTTGAGTTGGCTTTGCATTTGAGCAATGTCCTCTCAATTTTCCTTGACCAGGGGTTCAGATCGAGCTTCTTTGTTTCACAGGGCAGATAGAACAGTGTCAGTTTGTTGTTCTTGGTTTACATAGGCTTTCTGAAATTCTGTGACTAAAGCTTTCGAGTTGATGATGTTCTCCATCATATGGTTATTTTGGGCTTCTTGAGATTTCTGCATTTCAAGAACAACCTCTCTTTATTTGGTGGCTATCCAGAAGTGAATCTCATCTCTGTCCTTCATGCTTTGAAGTATTTCCTTGATAATTTCCCTCAGCTTCTTTGTAAGCTCAGCGTTCAAAGTGCCGGAGAGATTATTTGCAGCAATGATCATTTGATTCAACCGGAGATGAATGTGGTCTGAGTGAGTTTCTAGGCTTTCATCGATGTTCTTGACCATATTCTTGGACACTTCATTCAAGTCATCTTTCGTGGGCAGATTTGTGAGTGGATCACTGGGTTGAGGATTGTTTAATGGAGGGGATGTTTTCTGGGATTGATATTGCAGGGAGTAAAGGGCAAGATCGAGATTGAAGTATTCTTTGTTGGATGAGGAGGGAATATCTGATGGAGGAGACTGGGTTCGGATGTTTGAGTTTGGTGATTCTACAATTTGAGGTGGAGACTCTGCAATGAGGCTAGAGTCCGTGATCGTAGAGATGATGGGTTGTGAGAGCAATATGAAGTTTGGAATATCTGGTTCATCAATCACAAACTTTTGGGATTCTCAGAATCGAGACTTGACTTGGTGGATTCGTAACTACTTCCAACCAACTTGGGAATTCATAGAATTGGCTTGAAAAAGATAGGGGATAATGGTTTACTCTGAAAAAGATTGGAATAGATAATACCTCATGCACCACTCTTGAGGAGGGTTCATTTGTGATGAGTTTCTTGGCAAATTTGAAGGTGCCTGGGAAACCATGAGCCAGCACAGTGATGTTTGGGTATTCTTTGAAGCTCCAGAACATGTGGTTCCAAGAATTTAGGATTTAGGCTTGATGATATGGCATCATGGGTAGGTAAGAGAACATCTGATTGTAGAGATAACTTCTATACCCATCTTTGCCCACACCAGTGATCTCAAGGTCATCATCATCTTCTTCTCCTTTTACTTTACTATCTTCTTTTGGGGATTCCTGTATCTCAATTACTTAATTTTGCTCTTGCTCTGGTTCTTCCTCATTTTGTGTGGGAGTAGCTTCTTCTGTCAAGGGAATATCATGAGGCTCCCCCAAAACTTGATCATCTTCTTATAAGCTCAAAAGTTCCCCCTCAGCTGGAGCATTTTCTAGAGCTTTAGGCATCTCCCCCTCAGCTGGTGTATTCTCTATCATAAGAACTTCAGGGATCTCCCCCTCAACTGGAGCATCGTCCTCTTAGCTTTCTTTGGACAGTTCCTTTTTGGCAGCCATACTCTTGTCTTCCTCCTTGAGCACTTTTTCATTTTCAAGGATATATTTCTTGACCAGCTTTCTTCTTGATTTTCTAGAATGAACCACAACCTCTCGGACTTTCTTGAACTTTAGTTTTGTCCTCGTTGATCACCCGCATCTATCGTGTGTGGCGCTTTCTTTGCTTTGCGAGGTGTTTGGTCCGGTCTCTACGATCAAGAGAGACTCTACGATCAAGAGATGGATGGCCTTTTGATTTGTGGATGACGATTTTATTCTTCTTCAAAGAAATTTGAGATATGGTGGCTATATCTTCTTCTACTTCAGCCTGATGTTGTTTCTTTCTCAGGATCCTTAGAGACTCAATGTCAGAGGACTCTACTGGTTTATCAGTTATGGATCCATGGGGTTCTTCTTCCATTCTAGCCTTAAGCTTCCTCTTGCCCTTGCTTTTTTTGATAAGGACAGAGGGTTCTCTTTTGTTTATTTCTTCTTCTTCTTCGATCTCCTTAACAATAAACATATTTCCTGAAAGGCCTGAATCCTTCAGATCACCAGTTCTTCCACTGGACTCGGTCATCATGCGTACATACTCAGCGGTTCTTTTCCAATTCTCAAACAGTTTATGGGTCATTCGTCTGTTTGGGTTGATAGATTCTCCTTCATCGTCCCCAATTTTGTCACCCAGAGCAGACTGTAGAATGATACTTATGAATCGCCCGTAGAGCATCTTTTGAGGGCTTTTTGACTTTTTTGAGTTGGTAATCCACTTTTCAATCCATTCAAGCAATAGGGCTCCATAGTTAAGTTGTATTCCATAACACATGGCAGTCATGAGCTTGAGTTGTACTTCATTCACAGAGTCATGACCTGAGCTCTTGCAATATATACATTTTCCAACAATATCAGCTAGAAATTCATACCTCTATGGAAACTCCTTCTTCTTGTATCCTTTCACAGAGGGGAGTTTTTTGTGATGCATTCTTTTAAGTCCCTCTTAGAAGCCCATGATATCTATGAACGGACATCCTTCAGATTTGAGACCTAGGGCGAGGTTGATGTCTTCAGCCTTCAGTCTGATTTCCACTTCCTTTACTTTCGTAATGATGGTGTCGTTTTCAAACACACCATTCCTGTAGAACTCTTTCACTAGTTTGGGGTAGATCAATGTGTCTGTACCCAAAGCTTCTTCGAGACCCGCCTTCTTTAGTAACGACAGAGTCTTGTGAAATTTGGGTTCAGCTGTTTTGAACTCGTCAAAACAGAGTCTGTAGCCGGAGACAACACTGGAAGCCGCCATTAATTTTCTTGCAGGAAATGTGATTGACTGAGTTTTCTTCTGATCTAGGGTTTCTATTTTGAGAAGGGATGAGGGAGATAATCTTTTGAACTTCTGATTTCAAAAAGGCGCTTTTAAATAGTACATGTAACTTCCCTCTCTCCATTTTGCTTAGTGGGACAGGTGTCGACTTTTGCTTGGCTCTACGAATTTGACTGATAAGGATTGTACTGATTTGCCCTTGGCTCCTGCAGAGCTGATGTGTCCTTAGGGAGGACTACGATCGTTGAGGTAGTTTTGTGATCGTTGAGTCTGCTTTGCATTTGTCGAGTCTGAACTACGATCGTTGAGTCTATCCAGCAATCATCGTGTCTGAGCTACGATCGTCGAGTCTGTCCAACGTAATCATCGTGTCTGAACTAAGATCGTCGAGTCTGTCCAGCAATCGTCGTGTTTGAACTAAGATCGTCGAGTCTGTCCAGCATTCGTCGAGTCTGTTCCAACAATTGTCGTGTCTGAACTAAGATCTTCGAGTCTGACCGGATCCTTGTGATGTGTTTTTGACATAGCATTCTTTTAAAGGTAGCTCAGGAAGGGCCAACTTCTTGGAGTGAGTCAAGGGTTAGGTTTGTTCTTGAGGCGTTTATCAGAGAGATTGCTTTATTTTGAGACTTATCATCACAAGATGCTCCTCTTGATGGTTGGGGTTCTGCTATCGTTGAGTCTGCACTACGATGGTTGAGTCTATGCTACGATCGTTTTTCTTTCATGTCACTTCAGCTCTACGATCGTGGACTTCTCTTGATCATGTCTACGATTTTGAGCTTAGCCTTTTGTATCTATTATGGTTAGCATAAACTAGAGCATATATTTTATGGTTGTAAATTTAGCATGCCTAGCTCACTTATTAACTTATTAAATCTGGATTCATCTAGAGGTTTTGTAAAAATATCAGCAAGTTGATTTTCAGTAGGGATATATTGTAAAGATATAATTCCATTTTGCACATGATCCCTAATGAAGTGATACTTTATTTCTATATGCTTAGTCCTAGAATGCATAACAGGATTATGAGTTATTGTTATGGCACTTGTGTTGTCACAGTGAATGGGAATGGATTAGAAATCAAACCCATAATCAGCTAGCTGGTTTTTCATCTATAGGATATGTAAGTACAAAGAATGCCAAAGAAAAAATGTATTCAAACTTTCCGCAATAAGTAGATATCGAATTTTTCTTCTTGTAAAACCAAGACACAAGTCTGCTTCTAGTAATCGACAAAAAGCACTCGGTATTCTTTTCTATCTATTTTACTCGCAAAATCAAAGATCTCAGTATCCCGTTAGTTCAAATGAGGATTCCTTGGGGTACCAAAGCCCCAAGTAAGGTGTACCCTTGAGATACCCGAAAATCTCTTTACAAAGCAGAGCAAATGTGATTTTTAGGGTTAGCCTCAAATCTAGCACATATGCATGTTGCAAAACATTATGTCTGTCTCATCGCGCTTAGATATAAAAGAGAGCCTATCATACCTCTCATTGAGTTATATCAATACTTTTACCTTTTTCATCTTTGTCAAGTTTGGTCATAGGAGCAATTGGGTTTTCATGGGAGAGGCCGATTCCATGCCATACTTCTTAAGTAAATCTTTGATGTACTTGGCTTGGTTTATGAAGATTTCTTCATCACCGCTTTTACTTGTAGTCCAAGGAAGAAATTCAAATTTCACCCATCACGCTCATTTCAAACTTGCTCGCATTAACTTGGAGAATCTCTTGCATAACTTTTCGTCAGTAGAACCAAAAATAATATCATCAACATATATTTGAACCAATAAGACTTTGTCTTTATGCTTTCTAAGAAATAATGTGGTATCTACTCTACCTCTAGTGAACCCATTTTCAATCAGGAAGTTAGTTAGTGTTTCATACCATGCTCTAGGTGCTTATTTAAGACCATATAAGGCTTTGTCTAATCTATAAACATAATTGGAAAGAGATGGATTGATGAAACATGGAGGTTGCTCTACATAGACTTCTTCTTGAAGTTCTCCATTCAGGAATGCACTTTTGACATCCATTTGGAAGACCTTGAACTTCATATGAGCAGCAAAGGCAAGAAAGATTCTGATGGCTTCTAGTCTGGCAACAGGTGCAAATGTCTCATCGTAGTCAATGCCTTCTTCTTGAGAATAACCCTTGGCCACCAGTCTTGCCTTATTTCTGGTTATAACTCCATCTTCATCCATTTTGTTTCTGAAGACCCACTTGGTTCCAATGACAGATGACTCTTTTCGTCTTGGTACCAATCTCCATACTTTGCTTCGCTCAAATTGGTTGAGTTCTTCCCGCATAGCTTCTATCCAACCGGAGTCTTCCATAGCATCATCTATCTTCTTTGGTTCCATTTGTGATGTGAAGCTTAGATAAAAGCATTCATTCCGGGTGGCGCTCTTGTTTTGACTTCTAGCACTCGGATCTCCAATGATTAGATCTTGAGTGTGATCTCCGCCCATCTGCTTCCTGGTGGGGACATCTGCCCCGATGCCTTCTTGTCTTAAGTCTTCAAGATCTATTTCTTCTTCTTGCGTGTGGAGGTTCGTTGTCTTACATGACCTCTCTACGATCTCATTTTTTTCGCTTCAACGATTTCACTTTCTAACACTACGATCGTGGTGTTGAGCTCAACGACTTCATTCATAGTGTTTGCATTATCGGTCAGAGTGTCTTGAAGCAATCGCTTTTGTCTAAGTCTGTTTCATCAAAGATGATGTGAATCGAGACTTCAACATTCAGTGTCTTCTTCGTTGAACACCGTAGGCCTTTACTATCTCGTGGCATATCCAAGAAAGATTCCTTCGTCTCGACTTGGGTTGAAATTTTGTCAAGCACTCGCTTTCCATTGTTGAGAATGTAGCATGCACAAATTTAATACACGAAAGTAACCGACACTTGGCTTTCTTCCTTTCCACAGCTCGTAGGGTGTCTTCTTGATCGTAGAGAGTGTATCGTTGATCTATTCTGCGTGTAAGATGCAAAGTTAACGACTTCTTCTGTAAGTATTCGTGTAGATGAGATGTTGCTAGTAGAGTTCTTCCAAATTTCTATCAAAGTTTTGTTCTTTCTTTCACCACTCCATTTTGTTGAGGAGTTCGTGGAGTCGAGAAGTTATGATCGATGCCATTATCTCATGCAGAATCGGGTCCATTTCGAGAAGTCAAATTCTCTTCATGATCACTCCTTATGGCCTTGATTTTCTCTCTTTCTCGCTCATCACCACCAACATCTTGATTAATTGGGAGCTCGTTTCATCCTTTGAAGTTAGGAAGAATACCCATGTGAATCTAGTGTAGTCGCCGACTATAACTAGAGAGTATCTTTTTCTCCAAGACTAGTTGTTGAATTGGCCCAAATAGATCCATGTGGAGCAACCGCAGGGCTTTTCAATAGAGTTGCGCTTTTGCTCTTGAATGAGCTTCGGTTTGCTTTCCAAGTCGACAGCATCGCATGGCCTTTCTTTTACGAAGTTGAACTTAGGTAGGCCGCAATGAGATCTTTTGATGCCGCTTGATATGCTTTTGAAGTTTAAGTGGGACAACCGCCATGCCATAGCCACCTCATTTCTTCGATGATGCTTTTTCCGTAAAACATATTGTCTCGTCTCGAGCTTAGTCGACCAAGATTCACCGTGTAGACATTTCCTTCTCTTCTTCCCGCTTAGCTTTACAAAGAGATGTCTTCGATCTCCGACTTGACACCGGTTGTTGAGGAATGTTACTTGGTGACCCTTGTCGCAGAGTTGGTCGATGCTTAGAAGGTTGTGTTGAGACCTTCCATATATGCTACTTTTCCGAAAAGATATCGCACCATTGCCAGCAGAGTCGTATCATCTTGTCTTACCCGAGCCGTTTTCTCCAAAGATGACCGAGGGACCCTCCTTTTCTATGTAGTTCGATAGAAGGGCTTTGTTCCTCGTCATGTGTCTCTTGAGCATCCACCGCCCGTATACCAAAGTTGTGATCGTGGAGCTCTTTTTCCCCGTCATAAAGTTTAACCTTCATTTTGGTACCCATATTTGTATGGGTCCTATTTTGTTAGTGCCCTCGGGGACCCAAATCTGCTTTAATCTGGGTCTCATATGCATGGAATTATAATAGCACTTGACAACCTTTGTGACCAAATTTATTGCATATAAAACATCTAGTATGATGCATGCATGTGTGTGTATGATTATTCATCCTCCATTTGGACTTGTGTGATTCTTTAGTTGTTCTTCTGTTAAACTGATTCTCCTTCTTCCACGTGTCCTTGGGTTTCATAAATAGTGATGAGTGTGCCTTACCTCTACTTTACATTCCTAGTTGATTCATAGAGTTGGTCTTACTTGACTCTACGATCCTTCGAGGTTGGTAAGTAGAGGATGGGTTACTCTTCTCTTTTGTGAAGCCCAGGACAGCGTGTGACCCTTTACTCCTTTGAGTATGGATGGAAACAATAGAACAATGTTGAATTGGTTCTTCCTTCTGTGAGGATTTCACAAAGGTAATGTTTTTACTAAAACTTGAGGCATTACTAGTGCTAATTTCCTTTGTCTTTTCCACACATGGCTCTGAGATGGATTCCCCAAAGCCTAGGCTTGTTCTTTCGAATGTACTTCTCTGACTAGAGAGCAGGGAGTCCATGGATGATGAGGATTTATTCCATGTAGAGATAGTCTTTTCTAGTTCCTCAATTTTAGAGGTTAGATTAGACTCTCGTTGTGTATTGAGTTTATTTGTATGTTTTAAGATTTCATTCTCAGCCTCAAGCTTGGAGAGAAGGTTAGTACTTAGAAGGGTTGTTTCAAGCTCTTCTTGAACTTTCTTTTTCTCCTCTTGAAGAAGTGAATGATCCTTAGACAAAACTTTGAACCACTTCATGTATTGATGTAGATCAATGGTTATGCCATGCAGTGCAGTTCTTAAATCATTTATGTAAGACCCCAAATTATTAATAAATGAAATTTAGTTTCCTCTATTTATCATTTTGATATAGTAAGGGTTGATTTGATTAATGTGGTTAGTTATGGGTAAAATGCGCAAATATTTTAAATAAGCAGGTGGTTATAAAATATTCATTATTGTCGGGGAATGGTCGTGGAATATTCTTGCTGTCGGGGAATATTTGTACAACGGCGCAGTCTTTTGTGGGCCCCATAACGAAAAGCGATTGGATAAAGAAAACGACAAGTATAAGTTGTTTATAAATAACTTGCAGTAGTTATTCAAGTAACAATCGTTGAATACCCTTGGTTAAAACACAAGAATACGCGTTGTTGCACAAGAAGATATTACCTGTGATTGCACCAATTATTGATTCTTACTTAAGAAGGCACTACTCAATAATTGTTACAAGATAGTTATTGTTCAAGATTTTTATTTTATTGATTCAATAATTGTTGCGTTGATATTTTATATTATTGTTGTTTGAATAATTGTCACTACACAAAGATTTTCCATTATCGAAGCAATAATTCATATTATCCTAATAATATTATTAGAAAACATTATTGGCAATATCTAGAAAGTTCTGTCTAAGGAGAGGTTTGGTCACCTAATCAAGCTTGCCAAGAAGAGAGAAATTCTTATCGAAAGCCCCTCTTTCTGAGAACTACCGGTTGCCAAGAGATCATGATTCTCAGTAATATTATTTGTGAATAATTAATTATTGATTTATATGATGAGGAAATTATTCATTTTATGTGGATATAGATGGAGAAAATTTTTAAAGTGACAATTCTTTGAAAATCGATATTTTATCTTTTCTCGATAAAATAATATTTTATTATATTATTATAATATAATAATGATGATATTTTTACAATGAATGTGAGATATATGAGTATATGAGGAGGAAGAGTATTTTTGTTGTAAAGTTGTTTAAAACATGTTAAACATGTCGTGGGCCCATTTTTTGATCGAAATTTGATTATAAACAGAAAATCGCTTCGCTTATGGATTTCTACAATTTCTTTGGAATTTAGAAAAACTTTCTTCCGCAAAGTTGTAGAGAATTAAATTTCCTATAAAAAGGCGCGAGATTCGAATTTTCTGATAAAAGGGCTATTTATTATGAATTATTTAAGTTCCAAAATTCCTGAATAATTAATTTTTGGAAGTTTTAAATATTTATAATTAGAAAACGTTTTTTTTTATTTTTTGGCTACACTAACATGTGCAAAGTGCTTTGAAGTTCGTAAGTCTGGTGGAGTAGGAAATTTAATTAATAATATCAATATTTTATTACATTTTTTACTTTGGTGTTCTAAGCATTTTCCTATAAATAGGGTGCTTAGGTTAGAATTGAAAATCACACCAGAAACTAAAGATTTATCTCTCTTTCTCTCTCTATAATATCGATCGTATTTTGTGAGTATTCTATTACTTTGAGTATTGCTATACGGTCTGCAAGTTCTTTCAAAGACTATATCCAAAGATTCCAAATCGAAGTACTATTCTTTCCGAGGTAAGGATGTTATTTTATTCAAAAATGATATTATTTATTCAATATCATTATCTTAAATATTGGTGGAAACTTTTTATCAAATTTGGAACTTTTTCTGTCGGGGTTACTATTCATGAGTTACTATTCACGAGTTACTATTCATGAGTTACTATTCACTAGTTACTATTCACGAGTAGTATTCACGAAGCATGATGATCTTTTTTGAAATTTCTATCTTTTAGTGTCTGAGTTACTATTCACGATATCAAGACTATTCACGATATCTGACCTATTCACAAATACGGCATATTATTTACCTAAAAAAATAAATTTTTCTTCTTTTTCTCCAAAATATCTATTCGGATACTATCTTTGATTGTATCCATGTTTTTATCATTCTTGAATTTTACTCCACTATGATTATTTATGAAGTATTTTTGGACATGGAATAGTAAATACTGAATCCTTAATATTTATTCTTTTGTTTCACCGGATTCGCTTTTCTTTAAAATATTTTTCATCATCCTCGGTCCTAAATGATGATATAATCAATATCTTTGGCCCAGTAGTGCAAAGATGAATGATTTTATGATGAATATCTTTGGCTGTAGTGCAAAAGATGAATGTGTTTAGATGAACATGACTAATCGATGAATATCTTTGGCTCAGTAGTGCAAAGATGAATATTTGATTCCGTATATATATTGATTGATGTTACAAGGATAAAAGATAAACGATGAACTTTTATATTCATATATAGAAGATAGTATATTTCATTCTCTACTTACCTCTTCTAATGAATTATTATTTCATTGCGAATATTGATTTAAAACTTGTTGTCATTGTATTCTATTAGATTTTTCCTCGTTAAAGACTAACGATAATTTGTTCATTATCTTAGTCATAATGTTCTTTACTGGGCTAGTTGAGCTCACCCTTTTCCTTTTTGTTCCATTTTTCTTCTCAGGAGGCGAGAATGTAGTGAGTACTAGTCGGGGTATGGAATGATGGTTCTAGAAGTTATTTTAGTAGTCCTCACCATTTTTGTAAAATAATGTATCAATAATTGAAATGAGAACTTATTTGAGTGTGGATATTGTCTAGATGACAATATTTGTATTTAAACTCACAGTTTTTATGTTGTATTAATAAAGTTGTAGTTGTTTCTGTACCATGTATTTTGACGACTCAGAATGGGTGTTGTATACCTGTTTTGGGGGCGTCACAATTTATGTCTACATCAGGAGAGTTGAAGTCAAATATCTCATCGAGACTTACTTCATGTATGTTGGAGTTTTTTTTATCCTTTGCATGTTTGGCCATTAGGCACAGATTAGCCATTTGTGGTTCTTCATCATCTCCGAATCGAGGATTGAGTCATTATGCGAATCACTCCACGATCCTCCAGCTACCGTGCCTTTGTCTCTTTTACGAGGCCTTTTGTTGCCTTTGTATTCCTTCTTTGCATGTGATTTCTTCTTTAGTTCTTCTCTGAGAGGTTTGTTGCAGTTGGCAATGAAGTGGCCAGGCTTCTTACAGTTGTAGCATAGATCATTCATTTGCTCCTATCTGCTGTAATTGCTGACCTTCTTTGGCTTTCTGGTTTTGCCTTGAAGCATGAACCTTCTTAGAATAGCAAAGTCTTCATCATCGTCTTCATCATAATCAAAGTTAATCTCAGTGTTGACCTTAGATGGACCTTCAGTTGCCTTGAGAGCAACACCCTTATCCTTCTTTCTTCCTTCTGATAGGGTTTCAGCTCGTTGAGTCAGCTCCAGTTCGTATGTCAGGAGATTGCCATATAGCTGTTGAACTGTCATCTCATGAAAATTCTTTGACTCTCTTATAGCAGTGGTTTTGGTATCCCACCTGCTTGGTAGGGCTCTCATGAACTTTATGATTAGATCTTTGTTTGGATAGATCTTCCCATATGCTCGTAGAGAGTTGAGCAGAACGTTGAATCTCTCATAGGTGGCAGTTACATTTTCTCCTTGAACATGAGCAAACATTTCATACTGTTGTGTCAGGAGTGATTGTTTGTTTTCTCTTACTTCTTAAGTTCCTTCGTGCATGATGAGCAATGCTTCCCAAACCTCCTTAGTTGTTTTGTTATTGAAAACATTTTCGAACAAATCGTCTTCTAAGGATTGAAACAAGATGTTCTTGGCCTTTTTGTCAAGTTGGACAGCTCTCTTCTCGTTGTCTGTCCACTCCTCTTTGACTTTGATTTGTATTCTGTTTGGATCGTCTGTGGTTGGTGCAAGTTTTGTTGGAACATAGGGCTCATTCTGAACAGTTTCAAATAGATCTTCATCTATTGAGTCCATGTATGCTTTCATCCTGACTTTCCAGTTTGCAAATTTATCCTTGTTGCACATTGGTGGTGTAAGACCCCAACTTTTATAAATAAAGATGAATTTTCTATAAATATTATTTTTGAATATTATGGAGTAAATTTGATATAATGTTATAGTTGTGGGTAATATTTATAAATTTTGCAAAGTAAGCAAGTTGTTATAAAATATTTGTTTGGTCGGAGAATATTCATACGACGGCACAATCATTGGTGGACCCCACAACGGAATTATTGTCGGATTGAGAAAATGACAAAAATACTTTATAAAAATAACGGCAGAGGTGTTACCATTAAAACTGTTGAACTACCCTAGTAGTAAAGTAGTAATGATGTCTGGCATTGGTTGCATAGTAGCACACGGTATTGATTATTGATGCTTACGTGAGAAGTCACTCAGCTACACCCAATTATTGCTACAGTAATTGCTGCATCATATCTCTTATATTATTGATTCAATTATTGTCACAGTATCATCTGTATAATATGTTATATTATTAAATCAATAATTGAGACGACGAGTTATAAATGATTAATAATTGTTGAAAGATTAAATATGTGTTGATTAAAAATAAAATGATTTGTGGCAATATTTATTCAATCTTTGATGTATATAAAGAGTCTATTATGAGATGTTTGTGGTAAGTTTGGTTATTTTATGGGGGGGCCCATATGTCATCATCTAAGAGTCTCTTCGTCAATAGTAATTACCTTCGTCAATAATAATTACCTTCATCAATAGTAATTACCTTTACTAATTACCTTTACCAGACGCCAAACCACTTGTCGTTTCATATTACAGCATCGAACCAATTGTCGTTTTCACATTACAAAAGTCCAAACCACTTGGTGTTTCACATTACGACGCCAAACCACTTTTCTTTTCACATCACCAAATATCGCTGAGCACTTGTCTTTTCACATTTCAAGTGCTAAGCTAGAAATCTTCTATAAATAGAGGCCTAGTGCTTCATTATTTTTCACGAATTCATTCAAGCTATAGATAGAGAAAGTATAAAGAGAATAAGAGAGAAAGAAGAAGAGTATTATGTTACTACACTACTGCAGTATTCAATCTACTAATGTAAGGGATGTTATTCTTTCTTATTCATGAAGAGAACTATTGTTAATCCATTGCTTATTATTCTGTTGGAATAACTTTGATACGCCATTTTACCCTATACTTGGTGACATTCTTCTATTATTCTATTGGAACATCCTCATCATGTGTGTTTTACAATTTACCTGGTTTCGCTTTTATTATTATTATTCATTGGAACATCCTGTTTGTGTGTTTTACACGGACTGGTTCCGCTCTTTATTATTCTCCGTTGGAACATCCCGCTTGCAAACTTTGCACGACCGGTTCCGTTATTATTATTCTGTTGAATAACTCATGCATCTGAAGCACCGCATACATGGTGATTTCTTTTGTTATTTCATTCTTTATTATACTCGGTTGGTTAAAGTTTTGACTTCTATACTCCATGAAATCGGTAGAATATCCTCGATATTTGCGCTTCATCCAAAGATCTTCTCATGGAAATATTCTTCCGATCAATCTTGAATTTTACTCTACAAAGCAATATCATGTTGACAATTTGACATTATTAGTTCTGGATAAATTAATTCTTGAACTTGTTTTATTGAATTCTTATATCATTGTCATCATCCTCATGTTTATATGATGTTGAAAGTCATTTGTGGCCTCAGTAGTGCATGTATGCACTTGGTATGATTATGACTAGGGATTATTCTTGTGTAATCATGACCGTAATATTACAAATGATGTGGTAAAGTTATCATTGGCCTGTAGTGCATTGATGGATGCTTGTTGGCATGATCATTTACCTTTAATGAATACACGAATGTCCTCATTCAGCGGTATGGATAATTTGTGGTTATGATACTAAAGAATATCATCGTCAGTAGTGCGTAAGGTGATTCGATGATGTGGATTATTTATTAAGTTGAGTCCCAGCGATAAAAGTCATGAAAAACCTTTTAAATCATAAAAGATAGTAAGATTTTATTCTCTACTTGACTCTTTTAATGGATTGCTTATTCCGCTGTAGTTAAACTTGATGTTGTTATATTTTATCAGTTTAACATCATTAAAAAGCTAACGATAATTTATTCTGCATTATCTTAGTCATAATATTTCTTACTAGGCTAGTTGAGCTCACCCTTTCTTTCACTGTTCTCTTCAGGAAATGAGAACATAGCAGGGACTAGTCGGGGAACGGAATGACGGTATCCGAGGATAGCATTAGTAGTCTTCACTATTCTGTGAAATAGTGTGTTAATAATTGTAATGAGGACTCCTTTTGAGTTTGTATAATCTCTAGTAGACAATAATTGTATTCAAACTCACAGTTATGTTTTGTCGTACGACAGTTGTATTAGTAAGTTGTATTTGAATTTTGTACCATGTATCTGACGACCCAAGATGGGTGATGTATACCTAATTTTGGGGGCGTCACAGGTGGCTTGTTGCCTCCTCCAATCCTTGATTCGTTTGGTACGTGTACCATTGGATCTACTAAAGCTTGTAAGCTGTAAAATAGAACTAGCTCTGATACCAATTGTTAGTTCCCAGTAGGCACAATAATTATCTAGAAAGGGGGGTTGAATAGATATTTAAAAACTCTTTTCGTTTTAAACTTGTTAGTTGATGATGATTAAAACTTAGCGGAATTAATGTTTGTTTTAATCTCCTTTACGAAGTAATGGAGTTATGAGAGTGAGGCAGTTATAGCAGTTATGGAAGATATAGCAGTTATAGTAAGAAAGTAAAAGACAGAGTCGTTTTAAGTGGTTCAGAGCACTTAAAGCTCCTAGTCCACTCTTCTACTCTTCGAGTAGGAAATCCACTAAGGATGTCTTTTACAACTTCTGAATCACACAAATTCCTTCTGATCAGCCAGCCTAGGAACTTCTTAGTTCACTCTTAAACTCTTCAAGTCCAAAGCAGACTTGGCTCTCTTCTGACAGCTCACTTAGAACTCTTCAAGTCCAAAGCAGACTTGGAACTTTTCTTCATTGATTGGTAGATGTTGAGTTCTTGATGGTTGCTACTCAGTTGTTGTTTAAGCACTTGTTCGAAAGAACTGAGTAGCTGAGCAAGCTTTTCTATTTCTTAGATCGTAGAGTTGAGCTTTGAGAGTTCTGTACGTTTTTGTTCAGTGCTTACTTTTTTCTCTCATCTGCTTGATTTGCATATATGTGATCTTGAAAACTATCCGTTGGATCCATCCGTTGAAGCATTAAATGCGTTTAACCTTTCTGTTCTTTGATGGAGACTTTTCTGCACATCTTCTGAATTGTATTCTGGCCCACTGACATAGTAGACTGCTTTCTCACCTAACACCTGAGAAGGTGTTTCCCCCCTTACCAAAGGTACTTTCCTTAGCTTCTTCAATATGCTTCTTTGTTGCATACTAAGGATATTTCTTATGACTTTGGGACCGTGAGTACTACAACGCGTTTAGAATCCATTCCTCATATGTTGGAGTTTGTCTCCACATAAATCGTGGACGCTTGATGCTTCCGACACAAGATGAGATGATACTCTACGATTCGGATCATGGTACTCTACGATTCGGATCGTGGTACTTTCACGATTCGTGATCGTGGTGATTTGTCGCTTGGTGCTTGGTGATTTGTCGATGCTTTGGTCTTGGTATCTTTATCGCCAAACACTACGATTTATCTTAACTATTTGCACACTACGATCTTCGCTTGCTTGAGTTGTAAACTCTACGCTTCCGATAAACATTTACGATCTTTGAGTTGGCTCGTGAACGTTGGGACCACTCTACAATTTCTAAAGAGGCCTTCATGAAGGCGTGCACACTACGATCCTCAAGCTCTCCACGTTTACGACTTCTATAATGTTGATCGATTGATACACTACTGAATTCTTCAAGCCTATCTATTACATCTCAAGATCAACCTAATGACTTTGATCTTTCTATCTATACATTCATTTCAAGAATGATACATTTAAGAGCTTAGATCAACCTAACAAATTTGATCTATCACTAAGTCCTTGTACATATATTCCTCGAAGAACTTTACAAATAATCATGAGCATTTATATTTAAACATCAAATTAACATATGCATTCTCCCAACACTTCCGTTGTGGGGTCCACCAATGATTGTATGATGTCGCATTTAATATTCCTATTAAAACGAATATTCTCCACCAATCAAATATTTCCAAACACAACTAATATTTTATAACAACTTCTTTACTTTGCAAAATTTTAAATATCACCCTTAACTTTAACTTTTTTTTAATTTAACCATTTACTAAATAGAATAATAATTATAAGAAAATTGAATACTTTCATTTCATAAAATTTGGGGTCTCACAATTTTTAACACCTCTATTCCGACAAAATACTGATAAAACACCTCAGCATTTATTCCTTCATTTTTATCCAATAAAATAAATATATTCATCATTTATATCCACATAAAATAAATATTTTCTTATCATATAAATCAATAATTGATTATTCATAAATAATATTACAGAATCACAATTATGACAACCAAGTCGTTCGCAGGAAAGAGGGGGCTTTCCGATAAGGATTTCTCCTCTTCTTGGCGCAATTAGGTGACCAAACCCTTTCCTGCATGTAACTTCCTTAGGCATTGCTAATAATGCTATCTAATAATATTATTCAAATAATATGAATTATTGATCCGATAATAAAAAATATTGTGCAATGACAATTATTGAAACAACAATAATATAAAATATCAACGCAAAGAATTATTGAATGAATAAAAAAAATTGAATAATAATTACTCATAATAATTATTAAGAAGTGTCTTTTACGTAAGAATCAATAATTCAAAATACTATGCAATACTGGTGTCACTTTATATAACCACGCCAGACATCAGTATTTTAACCATCGAATATTCCAACAAAGTTAATTGATGAACCATTACGCTGTAGTTATTTATAAAAACTCAAACTTGTCATTTTTTCATCCGACAGCTTATCCTTTATGGGGTCCACAAATGGTAGTATATCGTCAAATGCATAATATTCCCGACATAAGAAGAATATTTCATGACCAAACGAATATTTCCCGACAAAATGAATATTTTATAACCACTTGCTTATTTTATAAAATTTTCACATTTCACCCATAACCAAAGTATTATATCAAATTAACACTTTATTATTCACAATAATAAATAGAGGAAATTTGATTTTATTTATAATAAGTTGAGGCCTTTACACAATCAGCATTATATTAAAAAGCTGCAGTGTGGATGTGGATTATTACGCTTGGTATGAAAGTTTTAATTCTAACCGCACTATAAAAAATTGAAGGTGTAGAGGTAGATTAGTTACCTTGGTATGATAGTTTGGTTACCTTGGTATGAATGTTTGGTTACCAACTGCACTATGAAAAAATTGCAGATATGGAGGTGGATTGGTAACCTTGATATGAAGGTTTGATAACCTTGGTATGAAGGTTTGGTTACCTTAATATGAATATTTGGTTACCAATCTCTTCTATCAGTTCAGTTGCTGATTTTGAATCAAATCCAATAAGATAGAGTATGTGGCCTTATTAGGCAAACACCCTTTATCTAACATCTCCTCCAGAACTCTAATACCTTCCCTGGCATTACCAACTTTACAAAATTCTTTAATTAACATATTATAAGTAAAAGCATCCTTTCTCCACCATGTCATCCCACAAACCTCCCTGCCTCGCACAACTCTCCCCTCTCACACATTCCTGCAATAAGTGTGTTATCCATAACCTTAATTGCATCAATCCCATTCTCCTCGCACAATGCCTCCCACAACTCGATCCCATTCTCTTCCATGTCATGCCTCGCACAACTCGATCCCATTCTCCTCCATGTCATCCATAACCTTAACTGCATCAATTAACTTCCCTTGCTTACAAAACCCATCCATCAAAATTGTACATGTCGTTGTATCCGGAATCCGTTGCCACTTTGGTTTATAATGGGAAAAAAGAGGATAAAGAAAAAAGAGAGAGAAACATAAACAGAGATCAAAAATGTGTTTGAATAAAAAAATAATAATTAACGTGAAGAGATGAGAGATAATCGTGGGCCACGATTAAAGCAATCTTAATTGCTAATATTATAAATAAATATGAAAAAGTGTATTACTTTTGTAATTATTTTATGGATGCATCATTATTGTAATTATTTCTAAAAATGTACTTAAATATGTAATTAATCCAAAATTAAATTGGGTCAAGGACTAACTAAGCCCAATTTGATTGGGCGAATTGAAAACGACTTTTTGATTTATACAACAACTAGAATGATACTCATTCAGAGCACAGCCCACAGGAATGGATAACATGTGGTTGTTTTTGGCGAAGATTAAAAAGTATAGTTTAATATAAAAATAAATTATTTGACTTAAAATTAGTCTATCAGTATTATCAAATATGAGTTCAATATTATTTTTTTTCAAAAATAAAATAAAATAAATTAACACTACAATTAAATTCAATATTTTCTTTTTTAAAAAATAAAAATAAAAATAACATTAGAACGGACACTTAATCTTATCCAGATTCAACTTGAACTAATTTCACTCATATAAATTATAACACTCTAGCGTAACATGTCGGATAGTGTGATATGTATACAAGGATTTAAGCTGATATCACTAATACTTTCAGTCATGATATTTTTAGTGAATATGTGATAGACTAAAATAACTCAAGAAAATATTATTTAGAAACTTTAAGGAGTCTTCTTATGTTATGATTTAATTCGGATTCAAGATTTAACCCGAGTTGTTACTAGCTCATTAATGCATGTAAAGTACGAGATTACGTTACTATTTATTCACAAATTACTATAAAGTTTTTACTACAATAAGTGGACGTAGTTAGGATGAAGTTGTCACACAACAAATTACTATAAAATTTTATAGTTTTATAGCAAGACTTACGGAGCTTGCTCTTGTTCAAAGTATATTTCTTCTTTGTATTTCTATTTTTCTTAATTTTTTCATTTCAATTGGAAAGGTCTAGGATAACATTCTTACTGATTATAATGTGTTATTCTCTCGTCTCGTCTCGTCATATAATGATTCAAGTAAATACACCATTATAATTAATTGAGATGTAGTGTAACATTCTTTTTTTTTTCTTTTTTGGTTCTCACCTTCCGCTATCCGACAACCATTAATACTTTCAGTCGTGATATTTTGGGTGAGTCGGTTACGATAATCCAAGAATATATTATTGAGACAGCGCATTAGGCTTTATTATGTTAAAATTTGATTCAGATCCGAAATTTGACTCGAGTTGTTACATGTAGGTTAATATAACTTAAAAAAATAGTTGTAATATATTGCTAGTAGTATATAAAGCTTGATTAACATGTCAAAATTTAATAACTCCTAGATGATGCTAACTAATTTGATCTCAAATTCTCGTTTAGTGATCTTACTTCCATTCTTATCCATTTATCTTAAACTTCTGAGATTATAACTGCATTGGTTTCTATTAGGCAGTAAATTCAAATCATTTATATTTTATTAGATAAATTGTTGGCGCATTTAGCAGATCTACTAGTATGGCATAGCCTTTTCATGCTATCCCCATAATCCTTGTCCAAACTGTTTCTGTGCGGCAGATGATCAGTGTGTAATAAAGCATATAAGAACCAGAGAGAGTTTCCATGGGAATCAAATCGATATATTCACTCATGCTCAATAATTAAATTCGACAATAGTATCTAAAGTTCAAACCTCGTCTTAGTTTTTTTAACCCACAAGCAGTTTTACCAGTAATCATTACATGAACACAATCGGCCTTCAAAATGATGGAATCGATTCACATCTCTCACTATGATCTTCCTTCGATAAATATATGAAGTAAACTTAAGAGCTGAATGGCAGTCGTTGCAAATTCTAAGGTTCTTGGTTCAATCTTCATAAGACCAAAAGCTATAGCCAGCTTCTTTATCTTCCTCTTCTATATCATGCAAAACACAAGATCGATCTGGAACATAGCCTACCATCTTCATCTCCACCACCAACATCTCGACCTTTTTATAAATGTCGCTAGTGCATGGATTCAACTGGTCTCCATTGTGAAAACCATGAACCTCATTACCAAACTCAATAACGCTAAACGCTGCAGGTTTTCTCAGTCCTCTCATGTCTTTCATTACTCGTCTTAGATTTCCAACTTCTTGCCACTTGTTCGATGCTGCGTATATATTTGACATTAAAACATAGTACCCAGTATGTTCTGGCTCAAGGTAGAAAAGATTATCAGCTGCAATCTTCCCCAAGTTTGTATTTCCATGGATTCTACAAGCCAAAAGCAATGCACCCCAAATCCCATCATTTGGTTGTGATGGCATCTCCTTGATCAATTCATAAGCTTCATACAAAAGCCCAGCTCGGCCTAGCATATCGACCATGCAAGCAAAATGTTTCTCCTCGGGCATGATGGAGAATTTTTTCATGTCCTCAAAACTCCTTCTACCTTCATCGATAAGTCCTGCATGACTACAAGCAGAAAGAATGGATATGAATGTAACACCTTCCTCTTTCATTCGTGAAAAGACTTTAAGCGCTTCTCTTCCAAACCCATGCATGCCATACCCTGAGATCAAAGCATTCCAAGAGCTAACATTCAGTTCACTCGAGGGATGATTACTGAACATTTCAGCAGCAGTATCTAAATCCCCACACTTGGCATACATGTCCACTATTGCATTCCAAAGTGTCAGGTCAATACTCATTTCACTATTGACTACAAATTTATTGATTTTCTTTGCATGTTGCCGAGAGCCTAGATAAGCACAGGCAGAAACCACGATAAGTGCTGTCACTGGGTTTGGTTTAATATTGGAAACCTGCATTTGCTCAAAAACTGAAAGAGCTTCACTAGCTAGTCCATTTTAGGTGAAGCAAGAAAACATGCAATTCCATGTTATGCCGTCTCTTTCTTTCATGTGATCAAAGACTAAACACGCCTTTTCAACCTCTCCACACTTGGCATACATAGCAATAATCGAGTTCCCAACGCAAACATCGTCAAGAAAAGCATTACGAATCACATACCCATGAACCGACTGAGTATTTTTGGCATCTCCCAACTGGCCTACGGCAGATGCAACACTCACTGCCGTCACCAAATCCACCAACACACCCTCTTGCTGCATCCTGTTGAACAAAGCTAGTGCATCACCAGCCAACTTGGCCTGCTCATAGGCTGTGAGCATTGCAGTCCAGCATACAAGGTCCCTCTGAGACATTTTATCAAAAACCATGCGACCATCATTAATTAGGCCACACCTGGCATACATATCAACCAGAGCAGCCTCCACATACATATCTGAATGAAACCCAGTTATTATAACATCACAATGAATCAACTTCCCTAGAAGAGGCAAGGATACTGCAGCACATGCTTTGAGGACAAAGGGAAATGTGTAATTGTTGGGTTGAATTCCAGTTTTTCGCATAAGGTAGTAAAGCTCCAGAGTTTGGAAAAAGTTACCACCATTTACATAGGCACGAAGCATTGTGTTCCATAGGAACGAATTGGGTCCATGCCGGATATTATCAAACAAAGATCTAGCACTTTCTGGGTTCTGAAATTTGGAGTATTTGAGGATGATTTTTGCACCCAAGTGAACACTTTCCCTAATGAAGCCAGTGATAGTGAGAGATGAGTGTATTTTCTTGAGATTGATCAAGCTATTACATGACTGTAGAAGGAGAGCGTAATGACTTTCCACCAGTTCACATCTAGCAGTTCACATCTAGCAGTGAACACTTTCCCTAATGAAGCAGTGTGAGTGTATTTTCTTGAGATTGATCAAGCTATTACATGACTGTAGAAGGAGAGCGTAATGACTTTCCACCAGTTCACATCTAGCAATGTTGTTGCGACATATATACCATGCCTGACGAAGCATAACTTATGGAGGGCAGTACTAACGAAGAGGCTCCACTGTGTCATGAACCTTCTTTTAATCTATACATTAGAGTATGTTTTGCTACATGAGGCATCTCAAAGGAGGGCAGTACTAACATTATTTTGAAGGAGTGAATGATTTGAATCAGGTTGAAACATACTGTAAAGGAGGATATCATTTTCTTCATTGGATGGGAACAAAAGAGATCTTTTTTGGTGTATAAATCAAATGTCGTAGCAATCATTGGATGAGAACTGTATACAACTTCCATAGGAATCAGGTCAAATGATATAACATCAGATCAATTGCCAATCATATCTTGAAAGCCACAGCTGCCACATATTGCTCACAAAGGAACAATCCTAGTGCAATACTATGTTGCTAGAGAAAGGACCAAATTTTTATATGTATATGATGACCTTCTAACAATGGGAGTATTAACTGTCGGCCTTAAAAAGGTTCTTGATGCTGCTAGAAACATACGACTCTTCTCTATCCGTCTCTCATTCCATGTGGATTCCATAGGACCCCAAAAGTTCTTATTAACAGAAATCAAGTGATGGAAGTCAGTCGAGCGACCAGAAGAAAGGATCATATCTTCTCTCACACTTGTGCTCAGATGTCAATCAAGTGATGTTCTTCCATATTAGCAATCAGATGTCATCATACACCAGCGGGGTCAAGTGTGAATAAGAACTTGCTCGTCCTCCTAAGCCTCCTCCTGCCATTCTGGAATCCTGCAGTTGGAGTTGTTTTCTGATCCATGGAGGATCATTAGGACTCAGCCAGAGACCTTCCCTAGTACCCTTGTGTTTAAAATCTGGATATTTTGGATTCTTCTTATTTTTTCTACAATCATGCCACTCATGTGGGTTGGCAAAAAACACTTGCCACAAGTGAAGGCGGTTTTTGTATCTATCCAAGTCAGTTTCACCTGAATTTGCAAGCATGAAATATGGATAAGCACACAATATAATTGAATAAATACCAAGTAATATACAGGACGATGAAATAAACATCTTCAAGTAAAAAGTCGCTAGGATAAATCTAAGCTTCTGATATCAAAGAGAATTGGCTGCAAATGACCCAACCAACAAAGCACCCCCAACTTCAACTGATTCCTATTTCCTAAGACTCGAATTGATACAGGTTGGACAACTGGGGTGGCGATGGTTGGGATCATGAGAACTATATGCGTGCAAACCTCATTTGGACAAGCTACTTGAAGTCCTATTTTGCCAATCAATCCCCTTCATATACATCTTCTTTTGTGTCAGACACAAAATTAGGTGCCAATCAATCCCCTTCATATACATCTTTTGTGTCAGACACAAAATTAGGTAAGCCAAGGGAGGTTTAGAGTAAATTGTAATAATATACTCCCTACATTCCACTAAAAGAGGTCCCATTTGGTTTAATACTAGTTAATTTGCAAAATTTTGAAATTCAAATTTTGATGTGAATTTATTTTAATTTACAAAATAACAATTTTTATTTTGTACTTGGTAATACTTTTAAAATATTTTACATTATTAATTATCGCATTAATAAAAATAAAATAAATTATCAATTAAGAATGTGGATTTCGCAAATTAACTAGGACTCTTTTTTGGAACGGAGGGAGTAATTTCCCCCCTTCAAACTAGACATCTGAGACATACCTTCTGGTCTGAATTTCTCATCTTTTTCGCATGTTGGGCCTTGGCTGTCTTTTGCAACATAATTTATTTCCTTTACAATTACCTGCACAGATATAAATATGATCAATATGTTCAGAACCAAACCAAGAAATGAAAATACCAAACAGACACGGATATCTTGAAGAGTTTGGAGCTACCTTAGGGTCAAGGATGGTAACTGTAGTATGGTATCTACAACCATGTATTTGTTAATGGACATATTTGGGTATTTACAACCATGTATGGGCATATTTGGGTATTTGCAAAACATAGTCAAGGATGGTAAACTTGGCATGTACAACCACGACATGAACAACAAATTATTTTTAAAATCTAACACTTTATTCCAAGAAGAAGTTTAAGTACTCAAAGAGTTGAATAATACCAAGTTAGGTTATGCTACAGAATACCAATGGCTATCATATGATATATAAATTTGTGACAATTTGTAGTATATGATAATTACTCTATTATAAACTACAGTTCAGGTGTGTATTTAGTGAGATAGGTAAACAAGTGTATGTGGAGAGATGACACAATTAATAAAATACCAAATGAGTTCTTAAGGCTGTAAAATTCTGGTTAAACGCGAGAGAGATATTTAAATACAGTAAAAGAAATATAAAAGATGTAAAAACTTATCATAAAATTATTAATAGATATAATAATTAACTTATACAGATAGAACATGATGCAACTAGTTATGGCTAATGGGTATATCATGTGCAATTGATATTTTTTTTGTTTTCAAAAGCACCATAAAAACGAAGAAATATACTAAACGTATTGTTTGCTAAACGGAAATTATTAATAATAATAATAATTAAAAAAAAAATAGGAAGGAAAAGGATAGATGAAAGTATGAACCACTTGAAGAAGGAAGTATCAATGTTCCATGTAAGAGTAACGATGTAGAGTATTCATCGTCTTTACTGTAATCTTACACGCGCGCGCACACATGAACACACACATATAAATCAAACAAGTTAAGCACTTGCTTTTAATCTGCCAAATGAGTTCGACCACAAGCCAACTTGCAATCTGATGAGCCAAGCCACAAATGTTCTGGCTCGAATCTATTATTTGATCGAGCTTATAGTTCGAGTTCATGATCGATCTTTTATAACGAGCCGATCACTGGCTCATGAACAAATCAATTCACTTACCCCCCCCCCCCTACTTCAAGGGTCATCCAAGGCTCTGCATGTCCACCAAAAACAGAAAAGAAAAAAGCAAAAGGAAATTCTAGAAAGGAAATATTTCCAAGGTCCTACACCCTCATGAACAATAGGCTACACATTTTTATGAGGTGTAATAAAAAGAGTTAGGAAAATGCAAGCATTCAAACCTTGTAATGTGTTATGGGATTTTCCATCTCGTCAGCTTTGGAAAATGACCCTAAATGACCTGAAACGTAAATAGAATCATTTGGTTTCAGATGATTGGTACATATTTCTGCCATCTTGTCCCATATCTGCAATAAAATCCTGTTCATAATTTGTAGGACATGAGTTTGCCTACCAACATATAGTACATAAATCCATAAACTTAAAGGTAAAAACTTAAAAACCTTGATTCCGATTTAACGTTTTTGAGCAAGTGAAGGAGACAATGGAATAAAGCATATGAAAAGGCTGTTGTATCTACAAATGTATCACAATCAGAGTCATGAAGTCATAACCCTATCAGACTGAAAAATTATGGCATGAAATGACATGAGTGAACCAAACATATAGAGACATCACAATGTAATCCTTATCAGATAAACTATTAAGAAGGTTCAAATAATAGGACAGCTGATGGCGTGCAATTACTTTGGTCTCTAATCATTTACGTTGGTTCTTTTAATCTGATGCAACACATAGTTGACCACATGTTCGTATTTTTATAAAAACGTATTTATTTACATGTTCATGGTTCCAACTTCCAAGACTCCTATTATTTGTGTGATGGCTGTTAAGTAAGAGTAGTACCCAACTAGTGATATCCTGCAAATCATAGTTCATGGAACAACAATGTGAATAGTTGTGCTACATCTAAGGCTTTGAGTTGAGTTGCATATGTCATTGTCTATGAAGAAGTAATAGTTCCTTCCCCTGTTCTTTTGTACTCTCATGTGAGAGTGGATTATTCAGACGCTGCTGCAATAAAGGTTTATGACCTTGGTTATACATCCGGGACATAGTCTAATATTATTTCCATGTAATGGTTGTACTAACAAGAAGTTTTTTTCTGTTTTTCTTTTGTTTAATGTATTTAGAGCCTGTTTGTGTACCACTTCTACGCACCATTTTGTTTTGATCTAATTCGTAGCTTAATGATCATACACAATTGAAGGTTTCATCACGTAGCAAAAATTAGACATTTTAAGTAAATTCATGAAATCCTACAGCTTCAAAATAAAATGAAATTTATTTGACTAAGTAAAATCAACTATTACTAATATAAACTAATGAAAAATTAAGTACTAGTCATTAACATATTTGTTCCTGTCAAAACTTAAACCAATTCAAATCAATTCTGAATTTTAGATTGGATAAATCAACATACAATTCAAATGTATCTATAATTTGGGAGCTGAGGGAGTATATATAAATAGTGAAGTTAGAGTCTTACCGAAAGGATTGATTCGATTCACGTGAACTTTTTACCTTGAGCTGAGCGTAGACACCTACATTACTTTTCTTGGAAATCATTTGTTTAATTGGACCGTCAACTGTTCCAATAAAGCTAACGGAGTTTCGCAACTCTGGTCGCCATCTTATACTCGAAGGACGCTGGAATTTGAGGGTGTGTTCATACACGGAACTCCCACTACTGCCGTCGTGATCATCGCATAAGAACTTCCGGTTACCTTGGCGCTCGGCAGCTGGCGATGACGAGAAAGAGCGAAGAGTTAGAAGTTGAGAAGAACGTGAAAGCCCGCCTCTGAGCAGCAGTCTGAGGCGTAAAACTGCCTCCATGGCGTATCGGATCACTGGAATTTGGCGGGTTGCTCCACCTGGGTTGGGTTATGACTAGACCTGCCAAAAAATGGTTATAATTGGTTTTGGGTTATAAAAAACTAGTTGTGTCGAGCACAAACCAAAAATGTATAAACTCATATGGTTATGGGTTGAACCTAATTGACCATATTTTAATCTCTCTAACAAATAACAATTAGTAGATACTAGTTAGTAGCCCGTGCATTAGTTGGAAAAGTTGATTATATAATTTATTAAAATTATGAAAGTCTAGAATATATTTTTGCATGACATATAAACTTTAGAATATTAAAACTTTTTTCAAACAAAAAATTACTACCCATATAATCAAGAAATCACAAAAATGTTTGAATCGAAATTGGCAATGTACTTTGCAACTACGTATTAAAATTGAAATACCAACTAAAATTATGAATCAAACCCACATAAAAAAAACTCCATATTTTTTACATTTTGAACAGTACCAAAAGCTAAGTACCTGGATCTGGAGCTTGATGAAGGTGCAGAGAGAAGGAGCATTTCTTTGACAATCTGAGATACCCAATGCTTAGCACCGCCTAAACATACTAAACAAAAGTACGCTGCTTTGTTCACTTTTGAAGAACAATAAGATCTGGGACAACCAACTTGAATAGGTCAGTAATATTCAGTCCAAGTAATCCCTAATAACAAATAACTAAATACTGCTCAACTATTTTACTTGTGTTTGTTCACCTATAGGTTTATTTATGAGAATTTATATTGGTATCAATGACAACAAAAGCAATAGCCACAATGTGCATCAGTACATAGATCACAACTCAGGTCCACTCCTAGCAATCTTGCAAACGATAAACTTAAATTTCCAATTTTCCGTATATTTTAGCTCATAAAGTTTGAATTGAATTAAAATAAAGATCGCTTCTTAGAATTCACAAAATCAATCCTAAGTGCCATGACACTTAGAGTTATAGCATGAAATTCCAAACCCAACCCTTTATAGGTTGATTTTGACAAAAATAATCCAAAAAAATTGATAGATGATTACCATATAACCTCTATAGGCTGCCCGGATCTTGGTGACAGAAAGGTGATGATTTCTTAAAGTTGTTTCTGGTCTGGGACAAAAAACTCTATGGGAAGCAGTCCTGAGGGAAGCAGCCCTTCGAGTAGCAGCCCTGGGTGAAGTGACCCTCGAAGAAGTAGCCCTAGGAGAGGTGACCCTCGGATACGTAGTCCCTGGAGAAGTGACCCTCAGAGATCCATTCCTCAGAGAGGCAAGCTTTGAAGGCAATGAAGATGGCGTTTTTGGTTGCTACTATAGAAGAATGCTACTATAGAAGAAGGTCTCTCTTCCTCAGTGAATCTTTTGTTCCGCAAGAATCTACCTTTGAGTAATGACTACAATGAAATCACCCCATCACTGGAAGAAAATATCATAAACAAAAATCACAATGTCTGAGTGACACAGATTGAAATTCAAGTGTGTACATCAAGTGATCATCTTTATGGAATTATATAAACTCGGTAAAGTCCTAAGCTTAAACCACTTCCTAACATATATATTCTCTGCATGTAAGATGAAACTAAGAGCACCAAAATATGCACCCTATCCATTCTGATCCCCCAAGTGCATAGTTATATAAAACACAAATCGAAAAAGATGCCAAGATGCAAAACATGTAAAAGTATAATATATGCCTTTCAAGAGCAAATTGATTTATCCTTGGTTTTAAATTGAGGAAAAGGACCAGATCACCCGAAAGATCAACACATGGGTATTCTGGGGTCTGATGTTGTTTCAAACTCTCAATTTCATTGGAGAAGTTAGTTTGTCAAATATTCATGTCAAAAAATAACTCGAATGAACATAAATCAGCAGTATTTCCATCCAAATCCTCTTTTACACCCTACATAAACAGTATATCTATTCAATTATGCATCAGAAAACATTGCACTCTCAATATTGCATAAAGGCTAGTAATACTTCAAATGCAGTACTTTTTTTTGGCATTCCATCAAACATGTAATGTGCACTTTTCTAAATGACCAACTCAAAGTCAAATTGGACCAACAAAGAAAACAATTTGGGGAAAGTAAACTAACTTCAGATAGCAAAATCAAGTATTTACTGCGTTATCAATTTGGTTCAATGATTGCAGGCAGGAAAGCTCTAAACTTAGAGGCAATTATATGCGACTCCAGAAATTTAGTTCATAACAATACAAAAATATTAAATTTTCACCACACTACTATAAATTCATGAAAACCAGGAAAGTGGAAGAGAGAATTAGACCCTCCTCAGCAATGCAAGCAAGGTAACTGAATAACGAATAATTTTGACTAAATATTATTAGCTCCTGAAAATTCAAAGCATTCATATAATTATACTCCAAGAACTAACTATACCTCATCAAGGACTTGAAGCCATTGCTTTTTGTCGATACAGTCTGATAAGGCTTCGGTGACTGTGTTGGCCCAGGATTTAGCTTTATACTTTTGGTCCAATTTTTACTTAATTGGGGTTTTGTTATTTTTGTTAAACCTTGATGGGATTGTAGTTTCGGAGACACCCGAGTATTCTCTTTCCTTCCAGTGCACCTGTCGATGAAATCGAGAGAGGATTGGAGGGGATTTACAGAATAGGAGGAGGAGATTAAAGCGACTGATTAGAGATGGGGTTCATAGAGGATGAGGAGATGAAGAGATTGGTAGATGATTAACTCGCGTGAGAAACCGGAAGCAGAAGAGGAGGTCTGAGTTAAGGGAGAAAAGAGGAAACAGAAGTGAAAGATCGAACGGACTGACCTCAAAATTAACCGAGTTAACTATTACTAGTTCTTAATCAATCCTTGTATATAAATACATCACACCTATCCTCCAACTCAATCAATTTTAAATCAATTTATCTTTTAATTTAATATCCAACAGAAACTCAATTAATTTCACAATCTATCCTCCAACTAAATCAATTTCAAATCAACTAATTAAACTATTTTATCTTCCAATTTGATTTCCAACAGAAACTCAATTAATTTCACATCCTATCCTCCAACTCAATCAATTTCAAATCAGTTAATTAATCTGGCTTCCAAACATACCCAATTTTAATCAATTGATATTAGTCATTAATACATAATATTAACTATTAATACATAAAAAAAAAATCCATTAATTCAATTGCCTCTTCCAATCCAATAGTTTTTCTTTTTCTTTCATCTTCAAAACTGCCACACGGATTCATGCTATACAACATTGCATTACAATTAAGATACAGAGTTAAATCAATAGACAATCCAAAAGACAACACTCACTATAGCCATAAATATTAAAATTGGTAACATATAACGATAATAGACAATCCAAAAGACAACACTCACTATAACCATAAATATTAAAATTGGTAACATATAACGGATAAGAATTGATGACAAAAAAAAAATACTCATTAAATATAAAACACCTATAAATACTACTATCACATAAACAAAAACCCAATACACAAACAATATCATACAAAATACTAAATAATGGATATCAGGTCAAGTAATTAGTTTGTTTTTTTAACTAATATATTCTTCCTATTTTGCATGTTATTTTTAAAATTTTATGTGTTTTCATTTATATTGCAGATCTATACCAACAAAAAATAAAGGGGCATAACAAACGCCAAATTATTGAAATAAGCGATGATAGCAGTAGTGACAATGGTGGTTATGAATATGTCAAGAATGCAAGGATCGAAGAAACTATTGTTACGCTACAAACAAAAATCGAAGCCATGAAAGAGAAGATTCAAAAAATTGAGCAACAACTATTAGTTTGTTTTTTTAACTAATATATTCTTCCTATTTTGCATGTTATTTTTAAAATTTTATGTGTTTTCATTTATTTGCAGATCTATACTAACAAAAAATAAAGGAGCAGAACAAACGCCAAATTATTAAAATAAGTGATGATAGCAGTAGTGACAATGGTGGTTATGGATATGCCAAGAATGCAATGATCAAAGAAACTATTGTTACGCTACAAACAAAGATCAAAGCCATGAAAGAAAAGATTCAGAAAATTGAGCAACAACTGAATGATCTTAAATAAAATGGGTTATTGCAATAAAAGTGGAACTTTGAAAGTAATAAAATAGCAATAGCAACATATTTATACATGTAATTGCTATGCCATGCAAAAAAAAATCAAAAAATTTATATGAAAAAAAATATTATTATTATGAAAAATCTTTCTCATTTTAATTTTAGAAAATTATACAATCGAAAAACAAACTAGCACGTACATTGCACGGGCTATCAACTAGTTAATTAAGAATTTGACTCGGTCAGTTTTCCAATCAATTGTGATTGCTTACGTTACTTAACTCCCGCACAACTTGGACGAAACGAAAAATTCAAAATAAGTTATATTTCGTTAGATAGATTAATGTGTATCAATCTTTTCAACACCCCGTCCTGTAAAGAATTGTGGTGAGGTAAATTACAGTGTAGATAAATTAATTGAATTTTTAAGACCATGCCTAAATTCTAATAGTTATTTTTGGATATTTAAATAGGTGAATCACATAAGAAAAATTTTCTAACAGTCTTTTTAAACTGCCATGTGGTCAACAAACATTCTTCTCACTCTCCAAATGTGCAACCTCTTTCTTACTCTTCAAATCTATAATTAAAGGCTAAAAATATTTATTAGGCTTGATGAGTTTGATGTATAATTATTAAATTGAAGAGACTGATGAGACATAAAATATAAAAATAACAAATAATATTCTTCAAATTATCATCGTAGTTCAACAAACATTAATTTAAAACAAAAAAATATTACTCTTACGTTTGGAGATGCTCTTACCCATCAACGCCGTCTCATTCGGTTTATCCGATCCATTAAACATAAGGCATAATAAGGTGGGTTGGAAAATGGTTATCTAATTTGGATTTATTTATTTATTTTTAAAAATACGGGTCTAAATTTTATTTAATTTAAATAATAAAAAAATAATTAATCATTCTAATTAATGGTTATCTAGTCATAAGTTGTGTATTATATTATATATATTAGTTACAGTGACACATGTATTGAGTGTCATTATTGTAATAACGCATGTGTAATTATTATAAAAATATAATATTAATTTTATTAAATTTAAAAATATTTTTTTTTTTAAAATGACAAAATTATAAAATAACTAATCTTGCAGTGACAAAAAGGGCAAGGATTTGTGACACAATCTCAAGAATGAGGTCACCATCCCCTCCCTCTCTCATTATATAATAGATATACTAGCATCTGATAGTACACAGGTAGATAATGTGAAATAAAATAGAAATTTTACAAAATTTAGAAAACTAAATAAAAAATAACATAAAAAATAAAATAATAATATAATTAGAATTGTTGAGACAAAAAAAATAGTGTCACATATCACCGCTGACATCAACGGTTTGTATTGCCGCTGTATAAGATTGATAACATTTTTCTTAATTTAATAGCACCAATCCTTATATCAGTCCATATGGAATAATGAGTTTTATTTTTATTTTTTTAATTTTCTCTTAAAATTATGTCATTTACAAATTAAAATACAGTAAGTGACTTTCAAATGAAATAGTTTTTTTTATATATAATAATATTTAATAATTTGTATCACATTTCATCGGATGACATGTCTTACCCTTAGACTAACTTGTTTAGATAAAATAATTGGTATACCTCTGTTACCCTTTTATAATAAATTAAGTTTATACATTGTATTAGATAAAATTCCATGCTAATGCTATTTTTATGGTGGTAACAGTTTATAATGTTATGCTGAATGACTCATTCATATCAAATGAAAAAAATTGTGTTTAGTTACTATTAGAATGAAAAAAATTATATTTCTTGATAAAAGTCCTTATTACTATTTTGGGTAGTCCCATGTTAAATGTCCATTTTTTTTAATAACCAAACTTTTACATATATTTTCCTATTATACCCGTAGCATTAAATATCTCATACTTTTCTTATTATAATTCTCTCTCCATATTTAATGACATTATTATAGGCAATTTTGTCATTTCATTTATCTTCTTAATATGCGTGAAAAATCCACCAAAATTTTTATCCCGAGACGGAGAAAGTATTTAATTCTTTGAGAAAGAAAAACATATAAAATAATTTATTCCAATTAAAATGGGATAAATCATACATCTTTTCCTTCTATTTCTTGAATCCAAAGAAAGAAAAAAGAAGATGTGCAAGCTGATAAGTAATGATATTGTGAATTGAAATTATGGTAAATTCCCTATTTCAAACCAAAACAAAACTTGACAACTCATTACTATCCCTCTACTTTTCTCTACTACAGACAGTCATGATGGTTGACTTTTCTCTATTACAGTCGGTTATTATTTTTTGTTCAATAAATAATAATCTCTTTTTTTAATATAAAGATAATATAAATATTTAATATTATATTTAATATTATATAATTATTTCTTTAATATTTATGCACAATTCTAAAAATTCTTATATTAAAGAACGGAAGGAGTATTTAACATTCTAAATTCAAAAATTTTAAGTACAAATTCCTATCACACTTTTAACATTCTAAATTCAAAAGTTAAGTACAAATTCAAAAGTTATGATTCTTTATTTGTCAATACAAATCCACCACATAAATTAGGTCGTCAAACCTACTCATTGTTTTCATACTTAAAAAAACATAAATGTTAATTAGTTTACTCCAATATCTTACTAACAAGAAACATGGTATGTGCAATCTGTACAACACGTTTTTTGTATGTATTCAAATTATACCTAAAATATTATTTTTTATAAAAATTCCAATTGAAATAAATACTATATATTTTTTGAAAGGTAATACGAAACTAAAAAACCAAAAAAAAAAAAATCACTAAAATGTCACTAAAATAATGTCCCCCTGAACTTATTATTTTTTGTTGCTTAAATTCATTCCATTCACAAATGTCTCGTATCCACAAATAATTTATGATGATTGCTTTGCTCATAATTAATTTGTCATTCATCAATTTCAGACGATGCACGGTTCCACATGCCTAGTAATCTTGTATGTCTGGGTAGTGGGGATATATAGCAGCATTTTGTCGTCAAACAACTTAGCAGCCATTTTCTTTCTGTGATGAAACAAACTTATTATTGTATTTACATTGATGTCTTAATAATATTAATTAATATATGATAAATATAATTTTATAGAGATTAATTACTTAAAATTTATATTATTAAATAAATTATGTTAGTTAACTAAATCTACACTATTTTAATCCATCTAAATTGGTTGGACGGTTAAAAATTGAATAAGAATATCACTTAATAAACTTTTGGTGACTAAAGAATAAATATTTAAAGCAGCGTTTTAAAATCTGAACCTGATTGGCGTTCGGACTGGTAAAAGCCGAAATCGATCCGCCTTCCATTCTGGTTTGGACCAATGACCCGATTTTGGTCAAAATCCAAGTTGGCCCGTTGACCACAGATTCAACCGGTGGTCCAATCTGTAAACCCGATTAATTGACCCAGTTGATCCGATTTTTAATTATTTTTTTTACTAAAAAAAGTTTACTATTAAAATTAACCACTTTTATTAATATTGTAACTCATTTTTATTATGTTTTAATTCATAAAAAATGAGATTTTTAAAATTTTTATTTATTACTAATAATATATATTTTATATATTAATGATATTACTGGGTCAATAACAGTTTAACTATTGATTGGACCAGTGACCCATTCACGGGTACCTTTTTTGGTTCGATAAACGTTCTGATTCTGAGAACCTTGATTAAAACTGAATACAAAATGATATGTATGATTGTAATTAGTTTAAATTATTGGATTCATCCATTTAAGTCAATTAATTATAATTTGACACATTATTGTTTTACTTATTTTATTAAATATATAATAATTAGTAAATGCTCATTTTTATTTTCTTTATAAAATCATAGTCAATAATAGTTGCAAAAAAAAATTCCGACTCATTTTCAATTAGATGCCTGCAACTTTCTCTAGTTTTAACTTAAATTCATAGTGTCTCACACCTGCACATAATTTATGATTGTTCATTGCTAATTTGTCGTCAACGCATAAATAAATTTTTTTTTCTATGTGAACATAAATATTGGACAGGAGTGTTTTAAAATTTTATTTATTTATAAAATTATAAAATATTCGTATTTTTCATAAATAAATCATGTTCAGACAACACACTGGTTCACGTGCCTATTAATCTTCTAGGTTTGAGTGGATGATTATTGTGTTGTATTTACATTCGTATCTAAAATATTAATAATAAATTACTATTGGTTCATAGAAAATTAATTAATTCTAAAACTATATTATCCAGTTTCTAATATATATAAAATTTTATGTATAAATTAATACGAATAAACATTTAATTGATATTTTTATAAACAAAATTATAGTTTCACAAGATTTCTTTTACATGAATAGTAAATTAGTCCCACACTCATATGAGAGACCTTTTAAAAATATCAATTTTTACTTGTAGAAATAATAATTTCCTAAATTAAATTAATTAAATTGAATAAAAGCTTTGTTACAATGTTGTATTGGGTGCTTATATTATTTATAGTTATAAGTTATGAAATATATTAAGGTATATATATTATTAAGGAATAATGGTCATACACATTAAATGTGTATGTAAGACCCTGACTTTTATAAATAAAGATGAATTTTCTATAAATATTATTTTTAATATTATGGAGTAAATTTGATATAATGTTATAGTTGTGGGTAATATTTATAAATTTTGCAAAGTAAGTAAGTTGTTATAAAATATTTGTTTGGTGGGGAATATTCTTTTTGTCGAAGAATATTCGTGACGACCAAGACAATCATTAATTGGACCCTACAACGGAATTATTATTTGATTGAGAAAACGACAAAAATACTTTATAAAAATAACTATTGGAGGTGTTAACGTTAAAGTTCATTGAACTATCCTCAGTAGAAAAGACAATGAATACGTCGTGTGGTTGCATAAGAAGACACTCAGTATTGATTATCGATGCTTACGTGAGAAGTCATTCACCTATACTCAATTATTGCTATAGTAATTATTGCATCATATCTCTTATATTATTAATTCAATTATCACACACATTATCATCAGATAATATGTTATATTATTAAATCAATAATTGAGACGCACAAGTTATAAATGATTAATAATTGTTGAAAGATTAAATATGTGTTGATAAAATTATTTGTGGTAATATTTATTCAATCCTCGATGTATATAAAGAGTCTATTATGAGACGTTTGTGGTAAGTTTGGTTATTTTATGGGGGCCATATGTCATCATCTAAGAGTCTCTTCGTTCAATAAGAATTACCTTCACAATAATAATTACCTTCATCAATAGTAATTACCTTCGTCAATAGTAACTACCTTTACCGACGCCAAACCACTTGCTGTTTTCATATTACAAAGGTGTCGAACCAATCGACGTTTCACATTACAAGGCTCAAACCACTTTTCTTTTCACATCACAAGTCGTCAAGCCACTTGCTTTTTCATATTTCAAGTGCTAAACTAGAAATCTTCTATAAATAGAGGCTTAATCTTCATTATTTTTTTACTTAATTCATTCAAGCTATAGAGAGAGAAAAGATAGAGAGAATAAGAGAGAAAGAAGAAGAGTATTCATTACTACACTACTGCAGATTCAATCTACTACTACTAATGTAAGGGGTGTTATTCTTTCTTATTCATGAAGAGAATCATTGTTATTCCATCGCTTATTATTCATTGGAATAATCTGTATACGCTGCTTACCCTATACTTGGTGACATTCTTCTATTATTCTCATTGGAACATCCATGTCATGTGTTTTACACCGACACGGTTTAAATCTTTATTATTATTCTGTTGGAACATCCCGCTTGCAGCAAATTTTGCCTCGACACGTTCCGTTATTATTATTCTGTTGGAATAACCTGTCTATGCGAAGTACCGCATGCATGGTGATTTCTTTTGTTATTCCATTCTTTATTATACTAAGTTGGTTAAAGTTTTGACTTCTATACTCCATGAAATTAATAGAATATCCTTGATATTTGCGCTTCATCCAGTATCTTTTCATGGAAATAATCTTCTGATCATTCTTGAATTTTACTATACAAAACAGTATAATGTTGACAATTTGGACATTATTAGTTCCTGGATAAATTTATTCTTGAACTTATTTTATTGAATTCTTATATCATTGTTATCATCCTCATGTTTATTGTGACGCCCCCAAAATTAGGTATACATCACCCATCTTGGGTCGCCAGATACATGGTACAGAATTCAAAAACAACTTACTAATACAACTGTCGTGTACAATACGACAAAACATAAACTGTGAGTTTGAATACAAATATTATCTACTAGAGATTATACAAACTCAAAAGGAGTCCTCATTACAATTATTATCACACTATTTCACATAATAGTGAGGACTATTAATGTTATTCTCTGGACCATCACTCCGTTCCCCGACTCGTCCCAAATTATATTCTCATTTCCTCAAGAGAATAAAGGAAAAAAGGGTGAGCTCAACTAGCCCAAGAAGAAATATTATGACTAAGATAATGCGTAATAAATTATCATTAGTCTCCAACAATGTTAAACCGAAAAAATATAATATACATCAAATTTAACTGCAATGAACAAGCAATCCATTAAAAGAGTCAAGTAGAAAATAAAATCTACTATCTTTTATGATTAAAAGGTTTTTCATCATCATATCACCGAGACTCAACTTTTAATAAATATTCCACATCATCGAATCACCCCTACACTACTACCAAGGATATTCTTTAAGATCACAACCACAATTATCCATGCACTACGCCAAGAATATTATTTGTGTATTCATTAATGGTCATGATCATGCCAACAATCGGCCCATCAATGCACTACACGGGCCAACGAGAACTTTTACCACATCATTTGTAACATTACTACCATGATTACAATCAATAATCCTCGGTCATAATCATACCAAGTCCATCTATGCACTACAGCCACCATGTATGACTTTCAACAAAATATAAACATGAGGATGATGACAATGATATAAGAATTCAATAAAACAAGTTCAAGAATTATTTTATCCAAGAATTATTAACGTCCAAATTGTCAACATGATATCGCTTTTGTAGAGTAAAATTCAAGAATGATCGTAAGAATATTTCCATGAAAAGATATCGGATGAAGCGCAAATATCAAGGATATTCTACTAATTTCATGGAGTATAGAAATCAAAACTTTAACCAACCGAGTATAATAAAGAATGGAATAACAAAAGAAATCACCATGCATGCGGTATTTCATGTGATGTTATTCCAATGTAAATAATAATCTGAACCAGTCGTCGCAAAATTTGCACCGGCTGTGATGTTCCAATGTAATAATAAAGATGTAATCAGTCCTGTAAAACACACGCATGTGATGTTCCAATGTAATAATAATAAGATTTAAACCAGTCCTGTAAAAACACATGCATGTGATGTTCCAACTAAATAATAATAAAGATTTAAACCAGTCCGATGTAAAACACACGCATGTGATGTTCCAATGTAATAATGTAGAATGTCACCAAGTATAAATAGTAGATCACAGATACAAAAGTTTATTCCAATGTAATAATAAGAAATGGAATAACAACAGTTCTCTTCATGAATAAGAAAGAATAACACCCTTTACGAGTACAACAAATAATATCCTCTACCTTAAGAAGAAGAGTAGGGATGGATATATAAGTAGTGAAGTAGCGTATACTTTCTTCTTCTCTCTCTATAGTTTATCTCTATAGAGTTTCAAAGAATTCGTAAGAAAATAATGAATGAATGAGCTTCTATTTATAGAAAAATGGAATGCATAAGAATTCAACTCATGAACTATCGAGATTGATTTACTTTTAATCTGACCATTCATATTTAAAGCAAAATCTTTTAAATAAAATATAATATATTCTATTTATAATCTAATAAAACGAATAACTTTATAAAAGATTTTACTATGCAAACACTACGCAGTACTTATGCAAACACTATGCATAATAAAATATAATATATTCTAATTATTGTCTAATAAAATAGATAACTTTATAAAAGTATTCTGCTTTTATATAAAAGATTTTACTATGCAAAATACTATGCGCATACTATATATATAACACTATGCATAATAGAATATAATATATTCTATTTATAGAATAACTTTATAAAAGTATTCTGCTTTATATAAAAGATTTTCTCAGATTATTACATTAATAATACCAACAAAAGTAAGTGACTTATCACTTAAGCATCAATAATTAATACCGCGTGTGCTACTATGCAACCACGCCAGACATCGCATTTTTAACACCGGTGTTTCAACAGCTTATCTATAAAACTTCCACCGTTATTTTCATAAAGTATTTTTGTCGCTTTCTCAATCCGAAAAATAATTCCGCTAGGGGTCCACCAATGATTGTGCCATTGTATTTAATATTCCCCGTTAAAACGAATATTCCCCACCAATCGAATATTATATAACAACTCATGTATTTTGCAAAATTTATAAATATTACCCACAACTATTATATCAATTTCACTCCATAATATTCAAAAATAATATTTATAGAAAATTCATCTTTATTCAAAAAGTTGGGGTTTTACAATCTCCCTTCTTATGAAATTTTGCCCTCGAAATTAGGGTACATACCGGTATGTCAAGAGGTAAGGATACCTTGATTTCATTTCAGATTCTAACTCCCAAGTCATTTCCTCAACATCGTGGTTTCTCCACAAAACTTTGACTTGAGGTATAACCTCGCGCGTAGAATATGTTCCTTCTTATCCAAGATTTGAACAGAACCTCTTCATACGCCAAATCTTCCGCTATTTCGTCCTGCCCAACTCAATAATGTGGTTCGGGTCTTCCACATATTTACGTAATATGGATATGTGAAAAACGTTATGAACACGAGACATACTTGGCAGAAAAGCGAGTCTATAGGCCACAATTTCTACTCGATCAAGGATTAAAATGGGCCATGAATCGAGGATCGAGCTTTCTCTCTTTCCAAATCTCGTAACTCCTTTCCATGGAGCAACACGTAACAACACACGATCTCCTATATCGAATTCCACGCCCTTTCGATGAAGATCAACATAACTCTTTTGTCGATCTTGTGAGGTTTTTATACGTTGCCGAATCGTTTGAATCTTTTCTGTAGTTATACGTACCAACTCTGGTCCCAACAATGTTGCTTCACCCACCTCATCCCAGCATACTGGAGAACGACACTTTCTTCCATACAACGCTTCGAATGGAGCCATGCCAATACTTGCTTGATAACTATTGTTGTAGAAAAACTCCACCAATGGTAAGAACTTATCCCAACTTCCCTTGAAATCAAGGACACAGAGTCTTAATAGATCTTCAAGAGTTTGAATAGTCCTCTCCGACTGTCCGTCCGTCTGAGGATGATATGCCGAGTTAAATCATAAATCTGTGCCCATAGCTTTTTGTAAACTAACCTAAAATCGCGAATTGAATCTTGGGTCTCGATCAGAAACTATGGATACTGGAATACCATGCAATCTTACAACCTCGTTTATGTACATACGAGCAAGACGTTCAAGTGTATAAGTTTCTCGTATCGGTAAGAAATGAGCAGACTTGGTCAATCTATCAACAATGACCCAAATCGCATCTATGCCTTGAGAAACTGTGGGAAGACCAGTAGCGAAATCCATGGTAATGTGCTCCCACTTCCATTCTGAAATTTCAAGTGTTTTCAATGGACCTTTTGGTACTTGATGTTCCGCCTTGACTCGTTGACACGTTAGACACCTTGAGATAAACAACGCTATCTCTCTCTTCATATTGCCCCACCAAAATGTATGTCGAAGATCATGATACATTTTGTACTCCTGTGATGGATTACAAACGGTGTCAGTGCTCCTCCATCATGATTTTATACTTTAAATCGTGGTCGTTAGAACACAAAAAGTCCGGAGTCGACTTTCAAGTATTCCTTCTTCATCGATTCTTGCTTCTAGAATAACTCCTCTCGAACCTTCTTAATTCTTCACATTCATCGCCTCCCGTGTGTGTAGCTTGAACGACTTTTAACTTTATCGATTAAAGTCGATTAATTTTACTCAGATATTCAAGTATCTTCACGTGGGTTCCTAGAGTCTTTAACTCTATCTTCATCATTTGTAAGTCGTATTTAAAATGGGTCTTTGTGTTAACAACATCGCACTCAGAAACACATACGATCTTCTACTCAACGCCGCCTACTACCACGCTCGCTTTCCCACGATGGTATTGAATGGTACGATCGTAATCTTCAACACTTGAGCCAACGTCTTTGGGCGCATGTTACGCTCATTTTAGTTGAAGAAATATTTGAGGGTTTAAGAAATGGGTTTTGTATCGGGTCAATATAAAATTCTATTTCACGCCTAGGGTAGGCTAAGAAGTCTTCAAGAATACGTAAGAAATTTATTAACAATAGAAATATCATTCAAAACCGACTCATCCAAGACTTGGGTAACACGTCACATTGATACCTATCAACTTGCCATCGCTATTCACAAATACGCCTAAGAAAGTCCGCTTCCACACAAGGAAGTCAACAAACGAAAGGACCGGCTTTTACTTACTTATGGCTTGATATGACCATGATCGACTTTTAGTGATTTGGTTGCTTGAATTCGATAACAAAGTTGGTTAGGAATATGAAAGCTAACAACCCGATTTAAAAAACATGATGAGTAGTTAACCAATCGATTCCTAAAATCACATCAAAGGCAAGTATTTTCAAAGAGATACGATCGACAGGTAACGTGAAAGTGTTGATTTGAACAAGATTTATAAATAGTGGAGGTAATGAAGGTTTCTCCCAACTAAGTTTCAACAGATAAATCAAAGTCTAACTTCTCCGGAGTTAACTTCAAACATTGAACACAACTAGGTGAAATAAAAGAGTGAGTAGAACCCAGATCTAACACTAGATAGACTTCAGTAGAGTTTATGACTAACATACCCGTGATAATTTTATTCAAGGTTCCTTGTCACGAAAAAAAATCGCTCTTTCTTAAACTACCGGCTTTAGCTTGTCTGGGACATCCTTTGGCATCACTATCCCAACTGGACTTGACTTCACCATACGACAAAAATCGAGCTAGGTGACCTTCTTTCCGCAATTAAAACATATTTTGCATTCATGCGTAGCTTTGACGGATGTGTCCTCTCCCATCCGCATTTGAAACATACGACCGGTGGTCGCTTCTTCTTCTTTTGAAACGGTGTCTTTGGTGCCGACGCCTTTTTACGCCATTATTGAACCTTCTCTTCTTGAAATGTCCATTCTTATTGTTTTGGCCATGATTACCACCGGTGGTTACCATTTCGCATGTTGATTCCTCCATGCTTATTGTCACCGCTTTGATGATCAAGTATCACCCAGATATTATCATTTTGCCACCGCTTCTTTTGGTTTGGTTAACTCATTATCGCTACCCAATAATCGAGCCCTATTAACAACATCCTAATACAAATACGCTTTATGAGAGATAAGATATCGACGTATCTCGTGTTTCAAACCTCTTAAAACATCCGCGTCATTCTCTCTTCATTATCAACCAAGTGGGATGCAAATCGGGACAACTCAAAGAAACTTGGCTTCAGATTGCGACACCTGGCCATGTTGTTTTGCTCCAACTTGATAAATTCCACCTCCTTCATGTGACGAATGCTTTTGGGAAAGTACTTGTCATTGAATGTACTCTTGGAACTTCTCCCAAGATATCTTGAAAAGGCCAGTCGGTAATGCGTTTATAGATTCCCACCAGTTGATCTCGCTTCTTCACGCAACATAAAGGTGGCAAAAGTAACCTTTTGCTCCTCTCGAGCATCCCAAGACATCAAATATCTTGGTGATCTCGCTTTAACCACGCCTCCGCCTTTAAGTGGTTCTCGCTTTCCCAAAACTCCGGTGGTCCCAGCCTCCTTGAATTGCTTAGCGATGACCAACCGTGGGTTGCCATTGTTTCCTCCTCGCATTATGAAAAGGAGCCGCTTTGCTCGATGTTGCATGAATTCTAAAAAGCTCTTAAACGTACCGTCGTTCGTCAATTGATCAATGTTGTTGTTTATAGGAGGATTATCGCCATCCTGTTGCACATTGTCCTGATTATTGATCTGTGGAGAATCAACAGTCTCTCGTGCTCCATTGTTATTCTCAACATTCTCTGATGCCATTTTCAAACACCGCCACAAAACAAGGGTTAATTGACATGCAACATATTATCACTATACTCTGACCGACCAATCAAATACCAAATAAACTTAGGTAGGTCATACTAGCGAAGGAATTCTCCGTCTCTCCCCTCCTAGTTCTAGTCTCACATCTTAGCCATGGATCATATTCCTAAGCTTTGATACCAACTGTGACGCCCCCAAAATTAGGTATACATCACCCATCTTGGGTCGCCAGATACATGGTACAGAATTCAAATACAACTTACTAATACAACTGTCATGTACAATACGACAAAACATAAACTGTGAGTTTGAATACAAATATTATCTACTAGAGATTATACAAACTCAAAAGGAGTCCTCATTACAATTATTATCACACTATTTCATAGAATAGTGAGGACTACTAATGCTATCCTCTGGACCATCACTCCGTTCCCCGATTCGTCCCAGTTATATTCTCATTTCCTGAAGAGAACAGTGAAAGAAAGGGTGAGCTCAACTAGCCCAGTAAGAAATATTATGACTAAGATAATGCAGAATAAATTATCATTAGTCTCCAACAATGTTAAACTGATAAAATATAATAGACATCAAGTTTAACTGCAGCAGAACAAGCAATCCATTAAAAGAGTCAAGTAGAAAATAAAATCTACTATCTTTTATGATTAAAAAGGTTTTTCATCACTGTTATCGCTGAGACTCAGCTTAATAAATATTCCACATCATCGAATCACCCCTGCACTACAAAGGATATTCTTTAGTATCACGACCACAATTATCCACGCACTACGGCCAAGAATATTTGTATTCATTAATGGTCATGATCATGCCAACAATCGTCCCATCAATGCACTACGGGCCAATGAGAACTTTTACCACATCATTTGTAACATTACGGCCATGATTACACCAATAATCCCCGGTCATAATCATACCAAGTCCATCTATGCACTACAGTGCCATGATGACTTTCAACAAAATATAAACATGAGGATGATGACAATGATATAAGAATTCAATAAAACAAGTTCAAGAATTATTTTATCCAGAATTATTAACGTCCAAATTGTCAACATGATATCGCTTTTGTAGAGTAAAATTCAAGAATGATCGTAAGAATATTTCCATGAAAAGATATCGGATGAAGCGCAAATATCAAGGATATTTTACTAATTTCATGGAGTATAAGAAATCAAAACTTTAACCAACCGAGTATAATAAAGAATGGAATAACAAAAGAAATCACCATGCACGCGGTATTTCACATGTATGCGCAGTTATTCCAATGTATAATAATAATCGGAACCAGTCGTGCAAAATTTGCACCGACGGATGTTCCAACAGAATAATAAAGATGGAACTGTGTCCGTGTAAAACACACGCATGTGATGTTCCAACGTAATAATAATAAGATTTTAACCAGTCCGTGTAAAACACATGTATGTGATGTTCCAACTAATAATAATAAAGATTTTAACCAGTCCTGTGTAAAACACATGCATAGGATGTTCCAATGTAATAATAGAAGAATGTCACCAAGTATAGGGTGATCATGATAGATAAAAGTTATTCCAATGTAATAATAAGAAATGGAATAACAACAGCCTTCTTTCATGAATAAGAAAAAGAATAACACCCTTTACGAGTACAACAAATAATATCCCCTACCTTAAGAAGAAGAGTAGTCGATATATAAGTAGTGAAGTAGCAGTAATGCTTTCTTCTTTCTCTCTATAGTTTATCTCTACAGAGTTTCAAAGTGAATTCAAAGAAAATAATGAATGAATGAGCTTCTATTTATAGAAAATAGAATGCATAAGTAACTAACTCATGAATATCGAGATCGATTTACTTTAATATGACGATTCCATATTTAAAGCAAAATCTTTTAAATAAAATATAATATATTCTATTTATAATCTAATAAAACGAATAACTTTATAAAAGATTTTACTATGCAAACACTATACGTGCACTATGCAAAACACTATGCATAATAAAATATAATATATTCTAATTATTGTCTAATAAAATATATAACTTTATAAAAGTATTCTGCTTTTATATAAAAAGATTTTACTATACAAAACACTATGCAGATACTATGTAACACTATGCATAATAGAATATAATATATTATATTTATAGTAATAACTTTATAAAAGTATTCTATTTATATAAAAAGATTTTCTCGTATTATTACATTAATAATACCAACAAAATCCGAGTGACTTATCACTTAGGCATCAATAATTAATACCGCAGCTACTACGCATGCAACCACGCCAGACATCAGCATTTTTAACACCGGTGTTTCAACAGCTAAACTGTGAAAACTTCCGCCGTTATTTTCATAAAAGTATTTTTGTCGCTTTCAATCCGATAATAATTCCGCTAATGGAGTCCACCAATGATTGTGTTGTTAATATATATAAAACGTAATATTCCCCACCAATCGAATATTATATAACAACTCACATGATTTTGCAAAATTTATAAATATTACCCACAACTATTATATCAATTTCACTCCATAATATTCAAAAATAATATTTATAGAAAATTCATCTTTATTCAAAAAGTTAGGGTTTTACATTTATATTATGTTGAAAGTCATCTGTGGCCTGTAGTGCATAGATGGACTTGGTATGATTATGACCAGGGATTATTCGGTGTAATCATGACCAATCGTAATGTTACAAATGATGTGGTAAAAGTTATCATTGGCCCGTAGTGCATTGATGAATAGTTGTTGGCATGATCATGACCATTAATGAATACACGAATGTCCTCGGTCAGTAGTCATGGATAATTTGTGGTCGTGATACAAAAGAATATCCTTGGCCGTAGTAGTGCATGGGTGATTCGATGATGTGGATTATTTATTAAGTTTGAGTCCCAAATGATAAAAGTCATGAAAAACCATTTAAATCATAAAAGATAGTAGATTTTATTCTTTTTTAATGGATTGCTTGTTCATACCGCAGCTTAAACTTGATGTTGTTATATTTTATCGGTTTAACATTGTTGAAGGCTAACGATAATTTATTCTCGCATTATCTTAGTCATAATATTTCTTCTTGGGCTAGTTGAGCTCACCTTTTCTTTCACCGTTTTCTTCTGTGAAATGAGAACATAGCGAGAACTAATCGAGGAACTAGAGTGACGATCCGCAGGATAAGATTAGTAGTCCTCACTATTCGTGAAATAGTGTGTTAATAATTGTAATGAGGACTGTGAAACCCCAAATTTTATGAATAAAGAATTAATTTTCTCTAAATAAATTTTTTTATATTATGGTGTGAATTTGAGATAATGTTATAGTTGTGGGTAATATTTATAAATTTTGCAAAAGTATGCAAGTTGTCATATTATATTTGATTGGTGGGAAATATTCGCTTTTAAATAGGAAATATTCGTATGACGGCACAATCATTGGTGGACCCACTAAATTAATTATTGTTTGGATTGAGAAAACGACAAAAATATTTTATTGAAAATAACGGCGGAAGTTTTACTGCTTGATCTTCGTTGAACTACTCGGTAGTAAAAGTACAAGATGTACGTGTTGTTGCATACAAGAAAGCACTGGTATTGATTATTGATATTTATGTGAGAAGTCACTCGGTTTTGTTCAATTATTGCTACAATAGTTCTTTGCAAGATATCTCACATTATTTGATTCAATTATTGTTGATTTAGAAGTTTTGTTTTATTCAGTATTATTAACGTAATAAAATAAAAACATCTTTTATTTAAAATGTAATACTTTATTAAAGTTATTCTATAAATAGAATATATTATATTCTATTATGCATAGTATTTTGCATAGTAAAATCTTTTTATATAAAATGTAATACTTTATTAAAGTTATTCTATAAATAGAATATATTATATTTTATTATGCGTAGTGTTTTGCATAGTGTCCGATAGTATTTGCATAGTAAAAATCTTTTTATATAAATAGAATATATTATATTTTATTTAAAAGATTTTTCTTTAAATATGGACCGTCAGATTAAAGTAAATCAATTTGTCTGCATCAAATGGATTAGTTATTATGCATTCCATTTTCCTATAAATAGAAGCTCATTCCTTCATTATTTTCTTACAAATCACTAAACTCTAGAGAGAGAAACTATAGAGAGACTATAGAGAGATAGAAGAAAAGTTTTTCGCTACTTCACTACTCTTATATCAAGTATTATTTTACTGTAGGGATATTATTCTTTTGTATTCAAGAAGAGAACTTTTGTTATTTCATTTCTTTATTGTTCATTGGAATAACTCAGATATCGCTGGCTACCTATACTTGGTGACATTCTTCTATTATTCATCTTTATTATTCTGTCGAAATATCCTGCATCTGTCTTATCACGGGACTTGGACCGGTTCCATTATTTATTATTCCACATTTATTATTCATTAGAACATCCCATGGGTGTGAATTTCACCGACACAGTCCCGTTATTATTATTTTGTTGGAATAACTGCCTACATGCGAAGTACCACGTGCATGGTGATATATTTTGTTATTCTATTCTAGATTATACTCGATTGATTAAAATTTTGACTTCTATACTCCATGAAATTAGTGGAATATCCTCGATATTTGCGCTTCATCCAAAGATTTTCATGGAAATATTCTTCCGAGCATTCTTGAATTTTATTCTACAAAGAAGTATCATGTTGACAATTTGGACGTTATTGGTTCCTGGACAAATTAATTCTTGAACTTGTTTAATTGAATTCATATATCATTGTCATCATCCTCATGTTTATGTTATGTTGAAAGTCATCTGTGGCCTCAGAGTGTACATAAATGGACTTGGTATGATTATGACCGAGGATTATTCGGTATAATCATGGCCGTAATGTTACAAATGATGTGAAAATTAAAAGTCCTCATTGGCCCGTAGTGCATTGATGGACGCTTTTTGGTATGATTATGGCTATGGATTCTCTTGACGAGGGAGCAAAAATGAATTGTTTTATGGCATGATCGGGGCTGGTTGATGAAAACACGATTATCTTTGGCCCGTAGTGCATGGATAATTCGTGGTCGTGATACTAAATAATATCCTCGGCTCAGTAGAGTGGGGATGATTTAATGATGTGGATTATTTATTGAAATGAGTCCCAAATGATAAAAGTGATGAAAACCTTTTAAATCATAGAAGATAGTAGATTTTATTCCCTCTTTCGACTCCTCTAATGGATTGCTTGTTCACCGCAGCTTAAACATGATAGTTATTATATTTTATCGCTTTAACATTGTTTGAAGGCTAACGATAAATTATTCTCGATTATCTTAGTCATAATATTTCTTATTGGGCTAGTTCACTCACCTTTTCTTTCACCGTTCTCTTCGTGAAATGAGAACGAAATGGGGCTAGTCGGGGAATGGAGTGATGGTCCTAGATGGTGCATTAGTAGTCCTCACTATTCGTGAAATAGTGTGATAATAATTGTAATGAGGACTCCTTTTGAGTTTGTATAATCTCTAGTAGACAATATTTGTATTCAAACTCATAGCTTTATGTTTTGTCGTATTGTACACTTACATTTGTATTATTAAGTTGTATTTGAATTACGCACCATGTATCCGGGCGACTCAAGATGGGTGATGTATACCTAATTTGGGGGCGCACAACAGGTATCAAAGCTTAGGATATGATCCTGGCTAAGATGTGAGACTAGAACTAGGAGGGGAGAGACGGAAATTCTTCGCTAGTATGACCTACCTAAGTTTATTTGGTATTTGATTGGTCGGCCGAGTATAAAGATAATATGTCGCATATCAATTAACCCTTGTTTTGTGGCGGTGTTTGAAAATGGCATCCGAGAATGTTGAGAATAAAGAATGGAGCACGTGAGACGGTTGAGTCTCCACAGATCAATAATCGTGACAATGTGCAACAGGATGGCAATAATCCTCCTATAAACAACAACATTGATTAATCGACGAACCATGGACGCGTTTAAGAGCTTTTTAGAATTCATGCAACATCGCGTAAGACGGCTCTTTTCAGTAATGCATGAGGAAACAATGGCAACCCACTATTTGGTCATCGCTAAGCAATTCAAGGAGCCGACCACCGGAGTTTTTGGGAAAGCCGTAACAACTTAAGCTGAGACGTGGTTAAAGCAGATCACCAAGATATTTGATGTCTTGATGCTCGAGAGAGCAAAAGGTTACTTTTGCCACCTTTATGTTGTGAAGAGAGGCAAATCACCGGTGGGAATCTATAAACGCACCCAACTGACGCTTCAAGATATCTTGGGAGAAGTTCCAAGAGTCGCTCAATGACAAGTACTTTCCCAAAAGCATTCGTCACACGAAGGAGGTGGAATTTATCAAGTTGGAGCAAAACAACACGACCGTGTCGCAAAGACGGGCCAAGTTTGCTGAGTTGTCCCGATTTGCATCCCACTTGGTTGATAATGAAGAGAGAATGACGCGGATGTTTTTAAGAGGTTTGAAACCTGAGATACGTCAATATCTTATCTCTCATAAACTGTATTTGTATTCAGATGTTGTTAATAGGGCTCAGTTATTGGAGCGCGATAATGAGTTAACCAAACCAAAAGAGAGCAGCTGGCAAAATGATAATACCGGTGATAACAGTCATCAAAGCGGTGACAATAAGCATGGAGGGAATCAACATGCCAGAAATGGTAACCACTTTGGTGGTAATCATGGCCAAAACAATAAGAATGGACATTTCAAGAAGAGAAGGTTCAACAATGACGTAAAGACGCTCAAGCACCAAAGACCGTTTCAAAGGAAGAAGAACGACCACCGGTCAGATGTTTCAAATGCGACAGAGGGACACATCCGTCTAAATCAGTGACGCAAAGAATCCAAAACGTGTTTTAATTGCGAAAGAGAAGGTCACCTAGCTCGATTTTGTCGTATGGTGAAGTCAAGTCCAATTTGGGATAGTGATGCCAAAGGATGTCCCGCATAAGCTAAAGCCAGGTAGTTTAAGAAAGAGCGTTTTTTTCGTGACGAGGACACCAATAAAATTATCACGGGTATGTTAGTCATAAACTCTTACGAAGTCTATACCGTGTTAGATACCGGTTCTACTCACTCTTTTATTTCACCTAGTTGTGTTCAATGTTTGAAGTTAACTCCTAGAAGTTAGACTTTGATTTATCTCGTTGAAACTCAATTGGGAGAAACCTTCATTACCTCCACTATTTATAAATCTTGTTTAAATCAACACTTTCACGCTACTTCGTCGATCGTATCTCTTTGAAAATACTTGCCTTTGATGTGATTTTAGAAATCGATCGTTAACTACTCATCATGCTTTTCGTCAGTTGTTAGCTTTCATATTCCTAACTAACTTGTTATGCGAATTCAAGCAACCAAATCACTAAAGTCAATCATGGTCATATCAAGCCATAAGTAAAGAGCCCCGGTCCTTTCGTTGTTGACTTCCTTGTGTAGAATGCACTAAAGCCAGACTTTTGTAAAGCGACGCCATGAATGACGCCTGGCAAGTTTATAGGTATCAATGTGACGTGTTACCCAAGTCTTGGATGAGAGTCACGATTTTGAATGATATTTCTATTGTTAATAAATTTCCTTACGTATTCTTGAAGACTTCTTAGCCTACCCCTAGAGCGTAAAATCAAATTTTGTATTGACCCTAGTACAAAACCCATTTCTAAAACCCTCAAAATATTTCTTCAACTAAAATGAACGTAACATGCGCCAAAGACGTTGACTCGAGCTGTTAAAGATTACGATCGTCTTATTCAATATCATCGTGGAAGAAGCGAACGTGGTAGGTGGCGTGTTAAGTAGAAGATCGATGCTTTACAAGTGCGATGTTGTTAACATAAAGACTAATTTCGTATAACTTGCAAATGATGAAGATAGAGTTAAAGATTCTAGGGACCCACGTGAAGATAACGAATATACGAGTAAAATTGACTTTAATCGATAAAGTTAAAGACGCTTTCAAGCTCTGAGAATCAATCGATGAATGTGAAGAAGAAGGTTCAAGAGGGCGTTATTCTAGAAGCAAGAGTTGTTGAAGAGAGGAAATCTCAACCCTCGATTTAATTGGCCCATTTGAAATCCTCGATTGAGTAGGAACTGTGGCTTATAGACTCGTTTTTCCGCCAAGTATGTCGCGTGCTCATAACGTTTTTAACGTATCAATGATACGTAAGTATGTGGATGTCTCGAACCACATTATTAATTTAGAATCGGACGAGATAGCGGATGATTTAACGTATGAGATCTCGTGTTAAAATCTTGGATAAGAAGAATCGTATCCAACACTCAAGGGTTATACCTCAAGAGTTAGAATCTGAAATGAAGTCAAGGTATCCTCACCTGTTTGGCATACCAGGTATGTACGTAAATTTCGAGGGCGAAATTCCATAAGGAGGGGAGATTGTGAAACCCCAAATTTTATGAATAAAGAATTAATTTTCTAGGAATATTTTTTTTATATTATGGTGTGAATTTGAGATAATGTTATAGTTGTGGGTAATATTTATAAATTTTACAAAGTATGCAAGTTGTCATATTATATTCGATTGGTCGGGGAATATTCGTTTTAAACAGAAATATTCGTGATGACGGCACAATCATTAGTGGACCTTATTAACGGAATTATTGTCGGATTGAGAAAAAACGACAAAAAATATTTTATTGAAAATAACGGCGGAAGTTTTACCGCTGATCTTGTTGAACTACTTTCGGTAGTAAAAATGAATATGTCTGGCGTTGTTGCGTAGTAGCACCAGAGTATTGATTATTGATATTTATGTGAGAAGTCACTCAATTTTGTTCAATTATTGCTACAATAGTTGTTCTTTGCGTAGATCTCACATTATTTGATTCAATTATTGTTGATTTAAAAGTTTTGTTTTATTCAGATTATTAACGTAATAAAATAGAAACATCTTTTATATAAAATGTAATACTTTATTAAAGTTGTTTCATAAATAGAATATATTATATTCTATTATTATGCATAGTATTTTGCATAGTAAAATCTTTTATATAAAATAAAATACTTTATTAAAGTTATTCTATAAATAGAATATATTATATTTTATTATGCATAGTGTTTGCATAGTGCTTCAGATAGTGTTTGCATAAAAAAATCTTTTAATATAAATAGAATATATTATATTTTATTTAAAAGATTTTTCTTTAAATATGGACCGTCGATTAAAGTAAATTAATCTGACCGTTCATGGATTAATTACTTATGCATTCCATTTTCCTATAAATAGAAGCTCATTCTTTCATTATTTTCTTACGAATTCAATTGAACTCTAGAGATAAACTATAGAGATAGAAGAAAAGTTTTCTACGCTACTTCACTACTCTTATATCAAGTATTATTTTACGGTAAGGGATATTATTCTTTTGTATTCAAGAAGAGAACTTTTGTTATTTCATTTCTTTATTGTTACATTGGAATAACTCAGATCGCTGCCAATTACCCTATACTTGGTGACATTCTTCTATTATTCTATCTTTATTATTATTCGTGAATATCCCGTCATGCATCTTTATCTGTGGGACCGGGTTCCATTTTTTTATTATTCCATCTTTATTATTATGTGGAATATCCTCACTTTGTCTATACACCCAGGACTGATTCCATCATTTATTATTCGCATTTATTATTCATTGGAACATCCCATCGGCAGTGAATTTCACCCGACTTTTCCGTTATTATTATTCTGTTGGAATAACCGTCTATCGCAAGTGACCGCATGCGTGGTGATATCTTTTGTTATTCCATTCTAGATTATACTCAAGTTGATTAAAATTTTGACTTATACTCCATGAAATTAGTGGAATATCCTTGATATTTGTGCTTCATCCAAAGATTTTCATGGAAATATTCTTCCGAGCATTCTTGAATTTTATTCTACAAAGAAGTATCATGTTGACAATTTGGGCGTTATTGGTTCCTCGGACAAATTAATTCTTGAACTTGTTTAATTGAATTCATATATCATTATCATCATCCTCATGTTTATGTTATGTTGAAAGTCATCTCGTATTCACAGTAGTGCGTAGATGGACTTGGTATGATTATGACCAGGGATTATTCGGTATAATCATGACCATAATGTTACAAATGATGTGAAAATTAAAAGTCTTCATTGGCCCGTAGTGCATTGATGGACAGATTTTGGTATGATTATGGCTATGGATTCTCTTCGGCCAAAGGAGCAAAGATGAATTGTTTTATGGCATGATCAGGACCGTTGATGAAAACACGATTATCTTTGGCCCGTAGTGCATTGATAATTCGTGGTCGTGATACTAAATAATATCTTTGGCCTGTAGTGTAGGGATGATTTAATGATGTGGATTATTTATTGAGCTGAGTCCCAGCGATAAAAGTGATGAAAAACCTTTTAAATCGTAGAAGATAGTAGATTTTATTCCCTACTTGACTCTTCTAGTGGATTGCTTGTTCCGCTGCAGTTAAATTTGATAGTTATTATATTTTATCAGTTTAACACTGTTGAAGGCTAACGATAAATTATTCTGCATTATCTTAGTCATAATATTTCTTACTGGGCTAGTTGAGCTCACCTTTTCTTTCACCGTTTTCTTCAGAAATGAGAACGTAAATTTGGGACTAATCGGGGAATGGAGTGATGGTCCTAGATGGTGCATTAGTAGTCCTCACTATTCTCGTGAAATAGTGTGATAATAATTATAATGAGGACTCCTTTTGAGTTTGTATAATCTCTAGTAGACAATATTTGTATTCAAACTCACAGTTTTATGTTTTGTCGTATTATACTACCTATGATTGTATTATTAACTTGTATTTGAATTACATCCATGTATCTCATGTAACTCAAGATGGGTGATGTATACCTAATTTTGGGGCGCCATGAGAGACTCCTTTTGAGTTTATATAATCTCTAAGTAGACAATAATTGTATTCAAACTCACAATTATATTTTGTCGTATTATTATACCTGACATGTTGTATTAGTAAGTTGTATTTGAATTTTGTACTACGATGTATCGACGACCCAAGATGGGTGATGTATACCTAATTTTGGGGGCGTCACAGTGTATGTTTTATTTGTGCAGAGTCTGCCAAACGTCGTTCTGACAGATTTGTTTTTTATTTTTAATTTGGGAGAAAAGAAGCTATTTTTTTAAAACAAATCACAAAACAATGTAATTTTGACAAACTGTACATAAATAAAATATATAATTGTGTGTGACCATATTGCTCTAATATTAAATATCCTAATATAATTATGATAGTTAACTATATGGATATCTCCCACACTATTTTTAATCCATCTTATGTGACTGAACTGTTAAAATCGGTAACCATTCATCAAAGTTTTGATGACTTAAAAAATAAATATTAAAAGTATATACATATAATATATGTATGATTGTAATTGATTTTAATTATTAAATTCATTCATTTAAGTTAATTAATTATAATTTAACACATTATTTTTTTGTATTATTTTGTTTATATTTATGTTTGTCATTATAATATTATTGATATGTATTTTATATTACCATTTTAGTCTTTTAAATAAAAATTTAAATCTAATATATTTACAATGTATGTGTTTAGAGCGTTCGCAACAGTTTTCTTATCTTTATTCCTATTGTGCAGTGTTATTGGGCCATTCTGCAAAATAGAGACTCAATTTTTTCACTATGTACTCAACAGGTTCCTTATATTGATTCCTTAAATAATAAAAATTAAAAATTAAAATTTAAAAGTTCTAACAGTCAAAACATCAAATTAATAATAATCTTATAATTTATAAAAGAATATAATTTATCAATTATATTTCAATTTGTAAAATAATTTTATTTTATTTTAAATTTTATATAATTTATGGAGTGAGTATTTAATAGATTGTAGTTGCAAATATACATAAGATCAATATTAATTTTGATATTTTTAAATTTAAATTTAATATGATTCATTTAAAATTTGAAAATAATAAAATTTATAATTAATAGTACTTTTATAATATTTATAATTATATTGACATAAATTAAATAAATTTATATCAATTTTAAATTTGAATACGTTTGAAATTAATTTTTTTTAAAAGTCAATATTAAGTTTATAATTTGAAAATGAAGTAGTAAAAAAATATTAAGATATGTATGATTGATGAGTTGTCCACTTAAATGAGGGTGCGAAATGTCATTTTGTATATATAGAATGATCTTTTGATTATCTCACACTGGGGAGTAAAATCCTATATATAGATTAAAATACAGAATCAAATAAAAATAAAAAAATTGTTAAATAATAATTTATTGACGTGTTCTTCAAAATTAGAGTTGATCAGAGAACTATGGTTAATGGTATAAGGCGTAATGTTTTCTGACACTAAATTAAAATTAGAGTAATTTTGCCCAAAATAAGTGTGTAATAATCTTATTCCTATGCACTCACACTCCGGAATCCAATCAACCCAAGTGAGATTACAAATCAAACAAGCCAAGCTCCGCCGCGACCCGCGAGGTAAGTCGGCCGGACGGTAAAACATACCAACAATCTCACTAGTACCGGAAAAAATTAGAGTAAATGTAAAGAATTTCCGTACATTGTTGATTTGCTCAACTGGCACGACGTTAGGGTTTATGCATATCTTTTGACAAAGTGCCCGTACATTCTAATTAGTCTCTCTCACACCTTTATTTTTTCTACAGGTATTCAAGTTGACATTTCAACTGGCGAGTACAATATCCTCTCCATTAATTTCAGTTTCACACTTCACTCCCACGCCCCGCGTACTTGTGGAAAATTAAATTTCTCGACTCCAGTACTATTTTTATATAGATTATTGCGAGTTGCAACTTATATGAAGGAGTACATTGTTGACTTTTTGGAGATGACACGAGCATGGAAATTGAAGCTGTGGTTTCTGATTCAAACGTTGACTTAGTTTCTTGAGCTGGGTGTTGGTAGCTTTAAGATTTTATTCTTCAATTACACAGTAGTGTTATGATTTAAGCTTTTTCGGTTATAGTTTGGGGATTTTGTTAGGTGGGTTGATAATTTTGTTTTGTCACAAGTAGTATTGAGTATTGCCTGATGCCTTCTTTGAGAAATGTATTTTCTTCTCGCCCATCTTCTTCTTCGTCTTCACCCTCTGATTCCCCTCTGGGTAGTGAAAGATCGCTGGAGTCGAGAAGGCGACTCACACGGCAACGGAAGCTCCGCCATGTGACTGAATTTGATCTGGGTCTGCAGCCGATTGATGAACGGTCGAAATCTTTGCCTGTTTCACCAAACTCAGGGTCACGGTCACCCCCTAATTTGAGGCATTGGTCTTTGTCTGCTGTGCCTCAACCTTTGCCACTTCCTGTATCGCCTTCGCCATCAGTTGTTAAAGCAAATGATAATTTTCTGTCTCAAGGTCATGGAAGAGGTGGAACAGGGGGTGGGAATTCATCGAGCTCTGCCATGGGGAGGTAAATATATCAAATTTCTGAATGATCAAATGAGGAACGTATATATTTTGTGATATTAATTTTAATGTTTATGCCTATTAGTTAACAGGTTTGCTGAGTTTGTTTAATGAAATTATTGATGGTCTACTGTGTTACTCAATTATTATGTACCTCTACCGTCTTGTATATTGGATTAGCTGTACTTGATATAACAGGATCAGAATTTAGATTGTGTAAAATTATTTATGGATTTTGAAGTTAGATTTTTATAATATTATTTATTTTCTTCAATTTTTTTGCTGTGTAGCTTAGAAAAAATCATGCATATGTTGGTAAATAGGATGCCATGTTTTATGTTCTCTCGTTTCTTTTTCTGTTTTGTCTTCTTTTATCATTAAAACACCTTATTTTAAGTAAATAAATGTTGATATGATATTGATATCAGATATTTTTTCTCACGAAACCCTCAGGAAGACGACAGATCATATTGCCTCAAAATCATCAAAAGTACCAACTTATCATCGGAGGGGTTTCCATCAAGATACTACTGGAACTGCTCACAGCTTCAGGCTTGATGTTCCTGCAAGGAGTGCTCCAACCAGTGGGTTCTCAAGTCCTGCTGTTAGCCCACAAAGATTTCGCTCAGTGGATGTTCTCCATTCGTCTTATTCTGTTACTCGAGAATTTCAGGTTTCATCAACTTCAGAGGTTTCAATATTTGATAAGCTTGCAGGTTCTACTTCCCATGTGTTACCGGAAAGAATTACACCCAGCCCTGATCATTCTCCAGTTCATAGCCCAACATTACAAAGTCCCCGCCATAATATTAGGAATCCTAATGGTGTTGCATGGCATTCACATTTTAAGTCTCTCCCAGAAAGTTCTGTGTCTCGGCCCGAAGGTAATAGTGCCAATGTCCACCCGTTACCCCTTCCGCCAGGATCTCCAGTGCCTTCACACTCGAGTAATTCTTCTCACACAACGGATGGATCATCAATGAAAGGTCAATGGCAAAAGGGAAAACTCATTGGACGTGGTACATATGGCAGCGTGTATGTTGGAATCAGCAGGTAAGAAAAATTCTATTGTATCTGTTGTAGTATTGTCATGTATGATAAATCTGTGAAAATGGTGCTATATCTCATTTTTTGTTATTGTTTTCTTTACAGTGAAGATGGAGCTATGTGTGCTATGAAAGAAGTTGATGTTATTCCTTGTGACTCGAAATCCGCTGAATGTATAAAACAGTTGGAGCAGGTTATACTGTAGATCCCTCCTTATACTGTTGCACAGTCATAGTATTTCCATCCTGTAGATTTGTATTTATTAATATTTGGTTTCTAGATAAACTCATTAATGAGAGGACATAAACTCGTGAAGGAGTTTTATTAAATTTCAGAAGTAGGTTGATCAAGTTGCCACAATCTTAGGTCAGGAAGTTTTGGATTTATTTTCTATTATGTCTGTAGTCAAAACACAATAAGTGCTTTGCATATTTTGAGTCCTTGCATGTTTATCCAAATTCCCACAATACCCCGTTTTAGTAGATGAAGCAGCCAGCTTACGCATGTGGGCTGGTTATGCAATAGACATTTCAAGTTTAGAAAAACTATCATTACTATGATCCAGGAAGCATGGAGCCGTGGATGTGTCCTAGGAGGAGTCATATTGGTAATTTGGGATTAAACAACATGTGTCGGACACAAACATATTCATAACATGCATTAAGGATTGAGGAACATGCAGAAACATGTTCTGATTGACATTTACTGAAATCTGCTAACTGCTTCTCACAGCATCTTCTTGTTCTCACTCTATTATGTTGTTTCAGGAAATCAAAGTTCTTCAGCAGCTGGAGCATCCAAACATTGTACAGTATTTTGGAAGTGAAATAGTAAGTATTTCTTTGGTTTCACATTATCTTGTATTAGTCTGACTTTGCTGCTTATAGATGTCTCATGAATACGATAGATGATAAAACTCTATATCTTTTGCAGGTTGAGGATCGTTTTTGCATATATCTCGAGTATGTTCATCCTGGATCAATTAATAACTATGTTCAAGAGCACTTTGGAGCTGTAACGGAATCTGTAGTTCGCAATTTCACCCGACATATTCTCTTAGGGTTGGCGTATTTGCATAGCACAAAGACAATTCACAGGTGACCTTCTCCCCCCTCCCCCCCCAAAAAAATAAATAAAAAAAATAGAATTGATGAACTTATATTTGCAGTGAACTCTATTTAAAATTGCAGATTGCTTTAGATAAAAAAAATTGTTTGACATCTGATGAACAACCACAATGTTTTAAAAGGAGAAGTGAATTTCTTAAATGGCCATTCCAGTAACTAAGAGATTACTCGTGGTTCTCGTTTTATTTTCTCATTGGTCGGGAGGTAGTTAAAAATGATGATCAAATGTATTGACCTATGATAGTTTTCTATATAGATTGTAATGACTTAGCTTGCTGATTGTGTTACACAGGGACATTAAAGGGGCAAATTTGCTTGTTAATGCATCTGGTGTTGTCAAGCTTGCTGACTTTGGGCTAGCAAAACACGTGAGCTCTGAAATTCATTAAGCATTGATATTATTTAATTCATGCTTTGTATCTTTATTTGTACATTAAAATTATGTTTTTAACCTTTGACTTTTCATCTGTTTATTAACCATACAATACATTTTCTCGAACTTCCAGCATAATTTGTTGACTGGATATTTACAACACTATTGTAGTTGACCTTTATTGGTCTACTTGGTGCGTAGAAGAAAAATTGATACTATAAACAATAATCAGTGACTTTCTTTCTGAAAAGGACTAGAATTTTCTTTTCAGGAATTGAGAAAATAATTCAATGAATTTAGAGAAATAAATTTGGCCTTATTTGGTCAGGTAACCATTGAAGAAAGTGTAAATGGATTCAAACTTGAAATAATATTATTCCTGCAGGAGAAACCAATTATTATTTGAAGCATGCAAATGTCACACTTGTTTCCTCAAATAGAGGTTGACTGTACTATCTTGTATGTTAGTGTATCTAGGTTGCATTGTATTAGGTCTTTCAATATGGAAAATTATGTAAAAGAGTGTAATAAAACATAGACCGTACAGTCAGTGAGGATCAGTAAGAAAGGCTGAAACCATTTTAAACCATAAGATGAGTTGAATAAATTATACAAAAAAAGTTGTGTCAGGAAAAACAGCAATGTAAAATATGTGCTAGTCAATATGGCTGCAACAAAGTTTCTGTAGGTATAATAAGGAACCTCTAGAAGATAAAAATGGCAAATTATCTACACATAATCATTGAAGTGGTTTTTGGCACGAAACACACACGAATAGTATATAATGCAATTACGAGATTAATACCCACTTCATACATGACTATAATCTATTTGGAGATGCATATCGGGGCTGTGATGATCGACATACTTTATTAATTTGTATGTCCTGTGTGTTTATTTTTCATTTGAGCTTCATTCATGTAGTTCGGTTTTATTCAATTCTCCACTCCCCTTTCACTCTAATGTTACAGTGTTTGTTGTATTCAGCTTACAGGATGTGCAGCTAATCTTTCTTTGAAGGGAAGTCCGCATTGGATGGCTCCAGAGGTATCTCAAGTTGTACTTGTAATTTAATAGATTGGCTCGTAGCTGCTTACAGTAAAATATTTTCCTTATTTCTTTTTGTGCAGGTTTTGCAGTCTATGTTGAGAAAAGATGCTAATCCAGAACTTGCCTTTGCTGTTGACATATGGAGTGTGGGCTGCACAGTTATTGAGATGCTGACTGGAAAACCCCCTTGGAGTGAGTTTACTGGGGTAAGCATGTAATTAGCTGCATATATTCCTAAGTCAGTCTAGTCAAAATTTGTCAACATCCCTGCTGTTTAATATTTCACCAAAATAATATTTTTCAGTTATTAGTATTGAACCCAAGCTCTGAGGCTTCAATTTTTCAATAGTATCAGATAGTTTCTCAAAATGAGAGGTGAGTGGTTATAGTTGCTGATTAATAAAGATATCTTTGATAGCAACTCCATCCCTCAGAAAAGTTGAAATAAAAAATAAAAATGTATACCATGAACTTTCTTAAATTAACTATTTTTTCATAAGAATATTTACTTTTTCTTTCGAAAGAATATTTACTTTGACCTTGGAGAGCCATTTGGCATAGATACAAGGCGATGGAAAGGCTATGTAATTGCTTTTTAGTCTGGAAGGTGTAGAAGGACTTTAAAACTAAGCAAAAAAAAAGTGTAGAAGGATGCTATTTTTTGTCTTAGGGTTTATTCGAGGGTCACTTCGTTTATGTGCTTTTTGCTATTTTACAATTCTTGATGTGAATTGAGAGCTCAAAGTTGCGTGGGAGGTTATTTGGTGTGTTCTTTAGTTGATGCTTTGTGGAACAAGTTTGTTCTGCATAAGATTGTTAGGCAAGCAAAATGTTTGGTTTTCGGGGATGTTGTAGAGAGGATGTCTCTTTATTTCGGGTTCTCAAGGTATGTCAGAGTTGGTGAACGAGATGATTTTTAGCATGTGACGTTTGGTTAATGACTCCATTTTGTCTCTTTTGGCATATTTGGGAGGACAGGAGGTTTTTTGAGGATGCTGATCTTCCTGGTTTTATGTTGGACAATCAACAATTAGCTTATTGCTTTCATGGTATCTGGAAAAGGGTAAATTCTTTTACTGTTATTCCAGGATCAGTGAAGTAAGGGTTTCATTCGTTTCTTCTTCATTTCAGCCTTACTTTTTGTGAATGTACTCATGAGTGCCCTGCATTTAAATGGACTTGTTACTCCACTGGTGCCTATGTCTACTTAAAGAGATACGAGATTGGTATTTGCCTTTTTCCTTTTCATTTTGTGCATGGATGATGCTCGTGTGGGTAGGAATGTGTGTATGGTTGTGACCTATCCACAAACTGACCCCATTCTGTTTATTCTGACTGTTTTTCTGCACGTGTATTTGCTTTTTGTGCTTTTGGGGTTCAGGGAAGGGGTTCCAACTAATAACTCCATTCATGGCTTTCGATTCGAGTACTGAAATTTCTCCTCATCTCCACCGAGTAGATCTGAATGTGTGTTTCTAATACCAAGTTGCTTGGCCTATTGTGGCATTTGACTCCTGTTTTTTGTGTGAGTTGCTAAATCTAGAGACAGCCTGTTTAAATTACTTGATTTTGTTATAAAACTTGAAGTGTCAGGCCTTCCTCCATCACTAGAGCTTGTAGTTCTACTTTTAAGTTTTTTTTTTTAAATAGAGATCTTGATAGTTGATAATGGTAAAAAATAACAGCCTACTGGGTGTGATAGTTATAATACATTTTCTTCTGGTTTGGTGTTATCTTTATGTGTTGCTTCCCACCAAGAATATTTTATTAATTTATTGTCTTCTTATACTTTGAATCTTTGATTATGAACAAATGGATTCTGTAATGTATGTGGGCTGTGACGTCTTTGAATTCTTATTAATGTCTGTTTGGTGAACCCTTTACTTCATGAGTTAATGTTACCAGAAGTTCTCAAATAACACACAATATTATGGAGTATTACAAGTCAATGGCTTGTGGTAACAATTGGGTAAAGTCAGGTCAGTGTCACAGGTTCCAATCTGGGTGCCAAGATAAACAATTGGAAAAAAGATTTTGTTTTTTACTTTAGTTTTATAAATTTTTTTTAAATTTAATAATAAAAATCCTGTGCAGCCTATCTGACCACATTCTTTTGAGAAAAAGAAATACAAAACCTTCAAGAAATTGGGTGCTTGTGATTGTTTGAAAAGTCAAGCCAGATAGCCAATTGGAAAGTGCTTTTTGCCAACTGCCAATCAAGTGCAGACCTAGACCATTAATGTACCTATCAGCAAAAAAGCAACATTGTCCTTGCACCAATGCATCATCTTGTACAAAACTTCTGTAAATGTTAACGTTAGGTTATGGAGCACAATGAAGATTTAAGTGACCGCATCTCTCTTCTATCCAGGATTTAAAATTAGATGCTTGTGGTTCTAGTCTTCTAGAGCATTTGAATCATCTCTTATATATTGGATTTGGATTTGCAATGAGATGCTCGAGTTTTCTTTTCTTCTATCTTAATGCTCACTTGATACTTAATACTGTTGTACACTAAGAAATTCAATAAATCTTTTCGTTACTCCAAATCTTAAATGATTTGCTGTATGTACATTATTCTACCATGTTATGCATCAAGATGCAATGGAGGGCATGATTTTCTGGTTCTATTATCATAAGAATCCCTTACTTTTATCTCCTTAAATTCACGAGCAATGTGGTAATTCAAGTCTTCGCAAGTACCATGAAATGTCAAAAAAATGCCCTCTCCTTTTAGCAAACAATTCTTCTTTCTTTTAGACAAATTAACATTGCATGGTAATATTTTCTTATCTTTGTCGAATAGAAACATACAATCCGCTTCTCCAGGGAACTGGAAGGAGCGAACTAAGTAGCGACGATTTTTTCCGTCGCTATAGCATAGAAAGCCTATTTTTTATGCTATAGCGACTGAAAAAACCGTCGCTATAATAACGGATTTCTCTTAGTTAAGCTCCTCTCCGGTTCATTTGGAGAAAGCCATAGAAACATAATACTTAATTGTTCATGAGAACCACTATGTGTAGCAAGTTCATGGGGAAGAATTCATGATTGGTTTTTGAAAATGAAATGTCCATTGATTCCAATGTGTTATGAGTTATGACTGTTATATTGTATTTATGTTCAACAAATGATACATAGAGAAGAAATGGTATCCATTGATCTAGTGATTTTTTTAATTGTTATACTTAATTTATTTAAGTTGTTTATTTGTGCATATCCATTAGGTGCAAGCCATGTTCCAGGTCTTGCACAGATCCCCAACCATACCAGAAACATTATCTGCGGAAGGAAAGGATTTCCTCAGACGGTGCTTTCAGAGAAATCCAGCAGACCGACCAACAGCCGTAATGTTACTTGACCATCCTTTCTTGAGGAATTTACATGATCGAAACATTTCAAGTTGCAGACAAGAGTTTTCTGGTCTGAAGTTGAATGTAAGTGATATAAAAGCCATTTGTTGATCTCAATCATTTATAAGTATCCTACTGCTAGAATCTCGTCCTTTTCCCAACAGTTGTGCAAAACTTGTACTGATGCATATATACTATCTTTGCTCTTTTGTTCTTTTCCCAACAAGTGTGCAACCGTATACTAATATATAGTATGTTTACTTGTATACTGATGTAATGCGTGTATATAAAGTATAATTTTTGAAAGTCCTATTTTCCAGGAGACATCTATTTCTCCACGAGATTGGAATAAACACAAGGATTCAAAGCCACTTTTACCAATCACGTGGAATAAGCAGGGTAGATCTCCAGCTAACGGGTAGGTTTTTACTTTTTCCTTCGCTTGCTCATTCTACACGGCCTAAAACTTTCATAAGAGTGATTTATACTTGGTTGAACTACCATATCTAATCAGGCCTTTCATTTTTTTTTTTGGGTTCCAGTGAAACTCGTGCACATTCTTATCCTGAATCTTCATCAGACTCGGGAGCTGCTGAAGTTCATCCAAGTATATACTCTTCGGATGTCTACTACAATTTACATAATATGAATTCAAATGCTTCCAACAGTTGGCACCCGAGAGCTGAAAACTACCATCCTCGCCTTTCTTGCAAGTTCAAAGGAAGGGAAATAGCGCACCTCTAAAAGGTTCAAGGGAAGCAAAATCCTCATGTACAGTAGTCATGTAGAGAATAGCCATTTTTTCCCCAGCAAACTTTGCTTCAGAATCTTGTGGAGAAGCCACTTTTGAGGAGCAGTACTGTCGTAATCCTATTTGAAGACCTGGGTAGTTTGAATCAGGAGCTAGTTGTAATTCAGGGTAGGTATATATGCTTACTACATGCAGCTTCAAGGAACAATGTAAATGTTAGTCTAAGTTGTGGATGTCAATCACACTAACAGTGACAGAAATATTTGAAACTAGAAATAAAAATTGATGGCTCTTTAAGTAATTTATACTGTATTTTAATGTTTTCTCTCCATATTAACATGTCTTAAAATTTGTAAAATTGTAATTGATTGATATAAGCTTATTTGATTTTTATTAACTATTGTCAACTAACTAAAAACAACTACTGGGTACGATATTTGATGCATCAGAACTTGCATTTTTTATTTTTATTTTGACAGATTCTCAATAAGCAATGTGGATAGCAGCTACCTTTAATTATCTTAGATTACTAGTTACACAGATAATGCAAGTAAATCACTAATTTATCCCCTCATATGATAATAATAACTACTCCCTCCGTCTCAGGATAAAAGTCTTGGTGAACTTTTCACGCATATTAAGAAGATGAATAAAATGTCAAAATTGTTCATAATAATGTCATTAAATATGGAGAGAGAATTAGAATAAGAAAAGTATGAGATATTTAATGTTATAGGTATAATAAAAAAATATGTGTAAAAATTTGGTTATTAAAGAAAAATAGACATTTAACATGGACTACCCATAATAATAAAGATGGGACGGAGGGAGTATAAAACAAAACACAATTTAGTACTCCACTAGTAGACTTGGAGCCTTCGGGGCGGCTCCTGACCTTAGAATTCTAACAAGTATAATAACTAAAAAATGGCTAGTTATAGAGAAATGGGGATAAAAAACCACAACTATTATATATTGAAGAAGGAATTAAATGTTATATAATTCTCATCAAAACATAAAGGAAAATAAAACTTCATAATTGGTTTATGTTGGGGCGTGATTATTAGGACCCGAGTTGTATGATGGATTAAAGTCAACGCGGAGAAATTAGACCAAAAAAAGGAGAGAGAAAGTTAGGGTTCTTTATAGAAATATACAACAATTAGAAAATAATTACATCATTAGTGCATCAACAAAATAATTACAAGAAGAATGTAATTAGGACCCATATTACAAAAATAGTACAATTCACATTAATAAGGAAACCTAAAATCAAGGAGAAATAATTGCCATAATTAATAATTCAAATTCAAATATTTGGGATCTAACAACAAAAATAAATTCAAAATAATAATTCATATTCAAATATTCAAATTCAAATCTTCATCTCCCTCACATACACTTTGAAATAATAGTTAACAAACAAACAAACAAATAAATAAAATATATGTATATGTAAATTGGACTCTGTTTCAGTTTTTATTTTTTTAGTTCTCTCTTCCCGTCGGCTTCTCTTCCGCTACTCCGCCGCGAATCTCCGTTTTCCAAAACGCCAATGAGAAAAAGAGGAAGATCCGCCCTGCAAAAAGTTTAAAAATAAGTAGATGTAACTTTGGTTGTTCTGGAAAAAAAATTATGACTATTTTGTTACTCATAAATACTAAAATGGTTACCTTTGTATGAATGGTTGGCTACCAACTACATCACATTCAAACGAATTTGGTAATTTAATAAAACTGAATTGGTTACCTTGGTTTGAAGATTTAGCTACCAACTGCGCTATGAAAAAATTGCAGGTGTGGATGTGAATTGGTTACCTTGGTATGAATGTTTTGTTATCTTGGTATGAAGGTTTGCTTACCTTGATCTAAAGGTTTGGTTACCAACTGCACTAAGAAAAAATTAAAAGTGTGGAGGTTGATTGGTTACTTTGATATGACAGTTTGGTTACCTTGGTATTACAGTTTGGTAACCGTAATATCAATATGCTCAAAGGCCCGTTCAACATCAGAACAAAGCAAGCAAACATAAATTGATATACCCAACAATTTACTTGATTAACCAAAAATATTATGAATTAGATTAAATTAACAAAAAAAAACCACCCAATTTCAAGACTCGGCTCTCTCATGTGGATTGTGTTGAGTTATCTCTTCCTCCTTCCTCTCTTCACTTGCTGTTTGCCGACTATAACAACCAGTGCACCCAATATGACAATCACTGCAAGAACCCCAATGACAGGTGTGGATGTCCACCACCCTCTTCCTCTTCTTCTTGCCTCCCATTTTTCACAGTTGCATTTATGCCGAAGAACTCAAGTATTCCAGGATTTATTCAAGGCCTTTGAGCCTATTGAATAATTAATATTGGGCTAAGTATTAGTATATAGAAAGAATACGTTGAATGAAGAAGAAGGGTGATGACTAACAAATGTAGTTGTTTTAGATGAGGAGAGAGAGAAAAAGTGTCATGGAGATAACTAATCCCTAAATTAAGGAATCCTAATTGCATATTAATTCTCTAAATTAAGGAATCCTAATTGCACTAATATTGTAAATAAATATGAAATTGTATTAATTGTGTAAAGATTTTGTGAGTAAACTATTGTTGTAATTATTTTCAAAAATGTAATAGAATGGGTAATTCATCCAAAAAGTTATCCTATTTTTCAATAATAATACTAAATAAATTCACTATTTCAAAGTAAATAATTGAACTAATGAATGAATGTAAAATGAATAATATTTTATTTTATATTATTATCGCAAAACTAGGATGACTCTTTTTAGGGGCTAATTTTCTTCTAAGACAATAACATTTTATATTTTTGAAAAAGACAATTATGATGTTGTTTGTTGTCTTTATATTTTTACCGATATTATGTTGTGTCTAACTAACCATCATATGTATTTGTTTATATTATTATTTTTAAACAATTATTATGTGTAATAGGATAAAGGGTAAAAGTGAAAAATTGATAAATAAGTGAATCGGGTCTCATTTATTAAAGACTAATTAGTCACTTATATTTAAGTGTGAAACTACTAATATAGGGTGTATATATATCACCATCCTAATTTTTTCCAAATTAAAGAAATTTTGTTCTGAGTAGATTTTATCTATTGAGCGAATATAGTGTAGACACTTGAAAATTCGTTTAATTGTTACTAACTATGTAGGAGGGCAAAAACGACTTTTTTACACTTCAGAGATAATCTTGGAGAACCACAAACATCAAATCTAACCACGATAACATCCATGTGGAACATTAAATCAACCTTGGAGATCAACTCTAAGGAAAAGAAAAGTTGGCAGCAATCAAACCTTGGAGACAACCCCGAAGGACAACCAAAAGCCCCGTCAACCTTGGAGACAACCTCCAGAAGGGCAAAAAGGTTATTTTGATAAGTCAACTTCAACAACCCTAGTACAGATACAAATAGGGTCACGAAGAGCCATTGCAGCACTTTCGAGCGAAAACTACGCAAAACAGCTCAATGGACTGTCTGCGAAGACCGGAAGATGCTATTTCGGTCATGGACTCATCTTCCCGAATTCAGAAAAGGGCAAACCATATGTCATTGCGAAGCTCTCGGAAAGATCTTTCCGAAATGGTATGGAACGCCTCTATCGGACTCCCGGATTGAAAGTTATGAAGGTTCGAGCAGACTGCGCGTTGGTCCGAGTGCACGTATGTAAGACCCCAACTTTTATGAATAAAGATTTAATTTCTCGAAATAAAATTTTTTAATATTAAGGTGCGGATTTGATATAAGGTTATAGTTGTGGGTAATATTTACAAATTTTGCAAAGTATGCAAGTTGTTATAAAATATTCGATTGGTCGGGGAATATTCGTTTTATTAGAGAATATTCTTACAACGACGCAATCATTGGTGGACCCCACAACGGAATTATTGTCGGAGTTAGAAACGACAGAAAAATCTTTTTATAAAAATAACGACAAAACTTTTACCGTTAACTGTTAAAATACCCGGTGGTAAAAATACAGTAATACGCGTGGTTACATAGTAGCACACGATATTGATTATTGATGCTTACGTGAGAAGTCACTCAATTATACTCAATTATTGCTACAGTAATTGCTGTATAATATCTCACGTTATTTGATTCAATTATTGTCAATATTTTATATTATTAAATCAATAATTGAGATGACAAGTTATTCATATTATTATTTGCATAATTATGATATACAGAAAGTTACATAGAGGAAAGGGGTTTGGTCACCTAATTCATGCGCCTGATAGGGAGAAATCTTTATCGAAAGCCCCTTTTTCCTAGGAGCGATCCGGTTGTTAATATCATGCGAGTTATAATAATGATGAATAAATGTTGTTAAAAATATTGAGGGATTTTTATGAAGTATTTATTGTAAATTTATTTATTATATGGACCCCCACTTACCTATTTTTTAAAATAATCGGTAGAAAGTTATTCAACATATATATATATATATATATATATATATATATATATATATATATATATATAAAAATAAAGGTGGGGGCCAAAGGCCCACGTATGAAAGAAAAATTAAATGTCAGGAAATGGGGGTGGAAGGCTTTGGCGTGGAAGGAGAGTAACTTATTATTATTATTATTATTATTATTATTATTATTATTATATATTTATATTATAATAAATTTTGTTTTTTATGAAAAATAAAATATATTATATTTTATTGCATAGTGCTGTATAGTAAATCAAAATTTTTCTTCAGAATTACGCCCGTGAATCAGTCCGTGAACTTCACAACTGTTCACCCGTGATTATTTCCAAATAGTATCCTTTCCATTCTCCTATAAATAGGATGTTTAGTTTAGGAAAAAAAAATCACACCAGAATCAGAGAATTCTTCATCTATAATATTGAGCGTATTTTTTTAGAGTTAAAGGAAACTTTGAGTGTAGAAAACAGTGAAAGTTTTCTTCAAGAATATATCTGCTATACTAGTCGGAATTGCTCTCTTTTTGAGGTAAGGGGTATTATTTATTTCATATTCGCTTACGATATTATTTTTCGTATTTGTAAGAATTTTTATTTCGTTTGATATTCGCAAAAAATATTATCTTCGTTTAATATTTGTAAGGAATATTATCTTGGTTCAATATTCGTAAGGAATATTATTTTCGTTCAACACTTGTAAGGGATATTATTTTTGTTCAGTATTCGTATGAAATAATATTTTCTTCCATACTTTGTAGTATGTAAGTAACATTATTTCGTTTCGTATTCCGAATTCTACACTCATTGTGTTAAGTTTTGGCTTCTATACTCTATAAAATTAATAGAATATCCTTGATATTTGCGCTTCATCCAGTATCTTTTTATGAAAATATTATTCTGAGCATTTTTGATTTTTTTATGCCGGGTTACTATTCACGGGGTACTATTCCCGAAGTACTATTCACTCGAGTACTATTCACCCGGGGTACTATTCATGACAAAAATAGATTTGTTTTCGGTCCAAATTATTTTTGATACAATATTATTCTTGAATTTTACTCCACAAAATAGTATTGTGTTGACAATTTGGACATTTTTAAACTCTGGATAAATTTAAAGTATTTAATATTTATCCTTGATTTTGTTTTATTGAATTTTTATATCATTGTCATCATCCTCATGCTTATATTGTGATGAAAATCATCTTTGACCCGTAGTGCATAGATGGACTGTTGATTGGTATGATTATGACCAGAGATTATTCGGTATAATCATGACCTGTAATGTTATAAGTGATGTGGATTATTTATTGAGCTGAGTCTCAGCGACAGTTGTTGGTATGATCATGACCATGGATTCTCTTCGGCCAAGGGTGCAAAGATGAATTGTTTTATGGCATGATCATGATCATTTATGAAAACACGGATATCCTTTGCCCGTAGTGCATGGATAATTCGTGGTCGTGATACTAATAAATATCTTTGGCCCGTAGTGCATGGATAATTCAATGATGTGGATTATTTATTAAGATGAGTCTCAGCGATAAAATTTATGATTAAACTTTTAAATCATAGAAGATAGTAGATATCATTCTCTACTTGACTCTTCTAATGGATTGTTTATTCCGCTGCAGTTGTTGATCTAAAACTTGTTGTCTATTGTATTCTATCAGTTGTTATACTGTTGAAGGCTAAGGATAATTTATTCTGCATTATCTTAGTCATAATATTTCTTACTGGGCTAGTTAAGCTCACCTTTTTCTTTCATTGTTCTCTTCAGGAAATGAGTATATAGCTGGGATTAGTCGGGAAATGGATTGACGGTCCAGATGGTTGTTTTAGTAGTCATCACTATTCTGTGAAATAGTGTGATAATAATTGTAATGAGATTGAATTTGAGTTTGTATATTGTCTAGGAGATAATATTTGTATTAAAAATCACAGCTTATGTTTTATCGTATTCTGCACGACACTTAACAGTTGTATAAGTTAAGTTTGTATTTGAATTATGTCTCATGTATTTGACGACTCAGAATGGGTGATGTATACCTATTTTGGGAGCATCACAACGTACTTTGATACAACGGGACCCACGGGGCCGGCCCCACCCGGGTTAGCCGTAGGTAGACCCGTGACTATTTTGGTTTATAAATAAACCCCCCCCCCCAGCCATAAAAAGAAAAGAAAAAAAGAGAAAAAGAGAGGGAATTCCGCCCATTTTAGCTCTTAACCCCTCCTACAGTATTCCAAACTTCAATATTCTTATTTGTAAACACTTGTAAACATATGTATTACAACATATCAAGTTTTAACCAGTGGAAACTCAGTTTTCAAGCTTCAAAAGTAGTTTAAAGCTTTCCTAGCTACACACTGTAAGATCTCTTTCGATCCGAAGCTTTTATGTGCTTTAATATATATATATATATATATATATATATATATATACGGTCCGGATCTTAAGCTCACCCCTTATCTAACATACCTTGCATACCCCTTTTAGTGACGGACCGGGCGAGGATTCGATCCGTCGCTATATGGTGTCCGTCATTAAAATTTAAGACAACGGTTCAATATATAGCGACGGACCGAATCGTAGCCCCGTCCATCATTGGAGGGAGCGATCCGGCTATAGCGACGGTTTTTCCGTCGCTATAGCATAAAAAACCGGCTTTCTATGCAATAGCGGCGGAAAAAACCGTCGCTATAGACGGTTCATTCTTAGTTCGCTCCTTCTAGTTCGTTGGAGAAGCGAACTGTGTGTGTGTATATATATATATATATGCGTGCTATTTAGGCCTGGATTATAAATTTGTGGCTTTTTTAGCTTTAATATATATATATATATAAGTATATATATATATATTTATCTTTACTAGTTGTGCCTGGATTGTAAATCGGTGGATTGATATTGCTTTAATATATATAATCATATATATATATATATATTTATTTATTTATAAGTTTAGCCTGGATTGCTAATATATATATATATATATATATATATATATTGTCAGGAATAAACATGTGAATGATATTCCTATTTATATATAATTTGATTATGATATATACGAATGAATATGCAAGTATGCTTGCATTAAGAAAAGCTGTAAAGTCCTTTGATAGAGAATAGAAACATATGTACAAGGACTTAGAATGAATTGATCAAATGTGTTAGGTTGATCCTACATAAGCAAAACAACTTTGTAAAGTCCTTAAAAAGAAATGATGTACAAGGACTATAAATATAGAAAGATCAAGCTTGTTAAGTTGATCTTATGATGTAATAGATAGGTTTGTCTGATCGTCGAGAACTGCACCAAAAATCGTAGTCTGCTAGGAGAGTCAAGAAAAACTCGAGAGCTGTCGAGGCAGAATCGTAGTCTGTAAGATAGTAGATCTCGGAGTTCGTAGACTGCTAGGAGAGACGAGGAAGGATTGTAGTGTGACGAGGAGAACTTCCTCAGAGCCGTAGACTGTTGAGGAAGTCATGTTTAGAATCATAGAGACAGCCTGCCTACGAGCCGACCGAGCATCTGCCAAAGCTAAGTCAAGAATCGTAGACTACATTCAGATTCGTAGAGTTTACTGATCACATCAGAGGTAGAGATCGTAGTCGAGCAAGATCAGATGAAGACAAGCATAAAGTCAGAAATCGTAGAGTGTCAAGATCTGATCTCGGAGTCGTAGTGTCTACACAGCCGAAGCTGAATCGTAGAGTGTAGAACTAAGATTTCAACAAATGTGCTCACAACGCCAAGGCAGAATCGTAGAGCAAATACGATTCTCAACAAATGAGCACTCCCAGAATATCCAAAGGAACGAAGTCTCTGGTTGGTATAGTAAAGATACATCCCACCTAAAGGAAACCAGAGAGCACTCAACGAATGACATGTAAGCTAACAGAAGATCTAAGCACTAACTCAATCAACATCCAGATTGAGTTGTGAAGCTGTTCGAGATGAAGTCTTCCACAAGATTGATCAGAAGAAGACTTCAGTAACTGACTAAGGAAAGTCAGCAAGTGCAGTAGCTGTCGAGTAAATAGAAGACGACAATCTTCAAAGTAACCAGGATCGTAGTGTTTGTTCTAACAAAGAAGAAACTGATAGAGTGTACACAAAGATACTTGTCAGCCTCTGAAGAAAAAGGCTAAAGTAATTAAGCATTGGGTCAGTCCATTGATGATATGTGAATGAGATATCACAAGGAGAAAGCGAGCTGGACACGCCACAAATCTGAAGTGTCTTGCTATTCAGAAGGGGCCAGAGCAAGGAGTCAAGCCATCAGTATCTGAGAGCAGTCGAAGTAAACAGAAGTGTTGAAGCACTACACAAGAGAAGGAAGAGGTGTTCTACATTGAAGATCCAATCAACACTCTTCAAGATCGTAGTGTTGTCTCTACCTGTCAACTAGACACTACGATCGAGTCCAAGAAGATATGCATCAGAATTGTAGAGTTCGGTCGTCTGAAGGTTGAAGCATTAACAACGGTTCAATCTGAAGATTGATAGTCGAACAGAGCTTATTGAGGACATCGATGCAAAAGGACAACCTCTGATCGAGAAATCAGAAGGAGGAAATAAAGTTAACTACCTGCCCGAGACATCAAAGTGACATCTCCGCGACAGTGGGGTGAAACAATGAAGATCTGTAGTGTCGAGGAAAGTCGAGAAAAGGGGATGTCATGTCACATCTGCAGTCTACACTAAATAACTCGAGATCTGCGAAGCAATTCAAAAAGCTTTTAACGGCTACTTTCCAACAGGAAGATTGGGAAGGAGTATAAATCAACAGAGCTTCAAAGATCAAGAGTTGTTGATAATTTCTATGTTGCAGAATCGTTGAGTTGGTAGAATGCTAATAATGACTCTACGAGTTCCACCTGAGCTTAACAAGAATAAGTCTCAGTGACAGTGAGACTACGAAGGTGAAAGTGAAGCAACTTTGAAGAAGGACTTGAACATACCAAAGCTTCACTCAACAAAGATGAGAATGCCACTTGAATTGACATCTAAGATGAGAGTCGAGAAGGACAAGGAGATAACATTCAGAAGAGTGGAAACGCACAAGGCAGATCCTGAGAGGCACTCTACGATTCACAATGAACCTAAAGCTAAACTAGAGTAAGTGCAGAACCATGTCTGCCAACAGGTTAAGAAGGGTTCAGGAAATGGTGATGGTGCACAGCTGATTGATAAGTGGATTTTATATCCACGAATCGATGTTCATTTCAAGCTTATATTCGTTGTTACTTTCTTGTTTCGTGTTCGTTTTCACTTGTTTTGTGTTCTTTTATGTGTAGGGTGGTCGTTGTAGCATTTAACAAGATTTGGAGTCAATTGGGATCATTTCAGGACGAATTTGTGAAGGAAAGGAAAAATTCACTCGACAACGTTTTGGAAAAATTACTGTAAGGCACCACGGGAAGGCCCTTGCTTCAGTACACCCAAGGCCAAGGCGGGGTCTCGACCAAATTGATTGTCTGTTCCATTTAGGATTTGTCTTCTTTACATGGTTTTTAGTGATGTACTCCCATGTGGACTCTAGAATATAAGGGATTCGACTGGGACACTTAGGGGCACACCCATTACTCGAGGAATAACACAATTGAAAGCAATGCATGTCACAAATGACGAAGACTATTTCCGATTTTCACAAAAAGCTTTGGAGGAGTAATTTGAAGAGATTTTCATGATAATTGTAATTCTAGGCTACGTGAAGGGTGTTCATCATTATTCTTCTCTTTAGTCTTTTATTTGTAATGGCACGGATGTTTTTGTTAGATTATTCAGTTTTTATATCATTCTGTCATGAATAAGCATGTGAATGTTATTCCTATTTATATATGATTTGATTATGATAAATATGAATGAATATACAAGTATGCTTGCATTAAGAAAAGCTGTAAAGTCCTTTGATAGATAATAGAAACATGTGTACAAGGACTTAGAATGAATTGATCAAGTATGTTAGGTTGATCCTACATAAGCAAAACAACTTTGTAAAGTCCTTAAAAAGAAATGATGTACAAGGACTATAAACATAGAAAGATCAAGCATGTTAGGTTGATCTTATGATGTAATAGATAGGCTTGTCTGATCGTCGAAAGCACCGCACTGTAAATCGTGAGTCTGCCAGGAGAGTTAAGGAGAACTCGAGAGCCATCGAAGATAGAATCGTAGTCTGCAAGATAGTAGATCTCGGAGTTCGTAGACTGCCAGGAGAAACGATGAAGGATCGTAGCGTGTCGAGTAGAACTTCCTCAGGACCGAAGTTTGCTGAGGAAGTCATGTTCAGAATTGTAGAGACAGCCTGCCTACGAGCCGACCGAACATCTGCCGAAACCAAGTTAGAAACGTAGACTACACTCGGAGTCGTAGAGTCTACTGATGCCGAAGCCAAGTCAAGGATCGTAGACTACACTCTGAGTCGTAGAGTCTATTGATTACATACAGAGATCGTACTCGAGCATGATCAGATGAAGACAACAAGCACAAGGCAAAAACCGTGTCAAGATCTGATCACAGAGTCATAGTGTCTGCACAGCCGAAGCTGAATCGTAGAGTACAGAACTACGACCTCAACATATGTGCTCACAATGCCAAGGCAGAATTGTAGAACAAATACGATTCTCAACAAATGAGCACTCCCAGAATATCCAAAGGAATGAAGCCTCTGGTCGGCACTACAATGTTACATCCAAGGAAACCAGAGAGCACTCAACGAATGACATGCAAGCTAACAGAAGATCTAAGCACCAACCCAATCAACATCAAGATTGAGTTGTGAAGCCATTCAAGATGAAGTCTTCCACAAGGAAATCAGAAGATGACTTCAGTAACTGACTAAGGAAAGTCAATGAGTCACGATGGTATCTAGCGAATGAAGACAACGATCTTGGAAGCAACCCAGATCGTAGTGTTTGCCAAACCAAGAAAGAAATGATGAAGTACATACGAGATATCTTGATGACTTCAAGAACAATGTTAAAGTGATTAAGCATTGGGTCACCCATTGATGATCGATGAACGGGGAGATCACAAGGAGAAAGCGAAATTTGGACACGCCACAAATCCGAAGTGTCTTGCTATTCGGAAGGGCCGAGCAAGGAGTCGAAGCCATCAAGATCGAGAGCGATCAAGCAAATGTAAGTGTTGAAGCAATCGCACAAGAGAAGGAAGAGGTGTTCTACATTGAAGATCCAATCAACACTCTTCAAGATCGTAGTGTTGTCTCTACACATCAACTAGACACTACGATCGAGTCCAAGAAGATATGCATCGAAATCGTAGAGTTGGAATAGTGAAGACCAAGCATTGCAACAGCTTCAATCTGAAGGTAATATTCTGACAAGTGCTTATTCAGAGCATCGATGCAAAAGGACAACCTCTGATCGAGAAATCAGAAGGAGGAAATAAAGTTAACTACCTGCCCGAGACATCAAAGTGACATCTCTGACAGGGTAGGTGAAACAGTAGACTGCAGTGTCAAAAAGTCAGAAAAGGGGATGTCATGTCACATCTGCAGTCTACACCAAATAACTCGAGATCTGCGAAGCAATTCAAAAAGCTTTTAACGGCTACTTTCCAACAGGAAGATTGGGAAGGAGTATAAATCAACAGAGCTTCAAAGATCAAGAGTTGTTGATGATTTCTATGTTGCAGAATCGTTGAGTTGGTAGAATGCTAATAATGACTCTACGAGTTCCACCTGAGCTTAACAAGAATAAGTCTCAGTGACAGTGAGACTACGAAGGTGAAAGTGAAGCAACTTTGAAGAAGGACTTGAACATACCAAAGCTTCACTCAACAAAGATAAGAATGCCACTTGAATTGACATCTAAGATGAGAGCCGAGAAGGACAAGGAGATAACATTCAGAAGAGTGGAAACGCACAAGACAGATCCTGAGAGGCACTCTACGATTCACAATGAACCTAAAGCTAAACTAGAGTAAGTGCAGAACCATGTCTGCCAACAGGTTAAGAAGGGTTCAGGAAATGGTGATGGTGCACAGCTGATTGATAAGTGGATTTTATATCCACGAATCGATGTTCATTTCAAGCTTATATTCGTTGTTACTTTCTTGTTTCGTGTTCGTTTTCACTTGTTTTGTGTTCTTTTATGTGTAGGGTGGTCGTTGTAGCATTTAACAAGATTTGTAGTCAATTGGGATCATTTCGGGACGAATTTGTGAAGGAAAGGAAAAATTCACTCGACAACATTTTGGAAAAATTACGGAAGGCACCCACGGAGAGGGCCTTTTTGCTGTGCACCTTCACGTAAGGCGAGGGTCTCGACCAAATTGATTGTCTGTTCCATTTAGAATTTGTCTTTGCTACATGGTTTTTAGTGATGTACTCCCATGTGGACTCTAGAATATAAGGGATTCGACTGGGACACTTAGGGGCACACCCATTACTCGAGGAATAACACAATTGAGCAACACACAAGTGCAAATGACGAAGACTATTTCCAGATTTTCACAAAAAGCTTTGGAGGAGTAATTTGAAGAGATTTTCGTGATAATTGCAATTCTAGGCTACGTGAAGGGTGTTCATCATTATTCTTCTCTTTAGTCTTTTATTTGTAATGGCACGGATGTTTTTGTTAGATTATTTAGTTTTTATATCATTCTGTCATGAATAAGCATGTGAATGTTATTCCTATTTATATATGATTTGATTATGATAAATATGAATGAATATACATGTATGCTTGCATTAAGAAAAGCTGTAAAGTCCTTTGATAGATAATAGAAACATATGTACAAGGACTTAGAATGAATTGATCAAGTATGTTAGGTTGATCCTACATAAGCAAAACAACTTTGTAAAGTCCTTAAAAAGAAATGATGTACAAGGACTATAAACATAGAAAGATCAAGCATGTTAGGTTGATCTTATGATGTAATAGATAGGCTTGTCTGATCGTCGAGCACTGCACCAGAAATCGTAGTCTACCAGGAGAGTTAAGGAGAACTCGAGAGCTGTCAAGATAGAATCGTAGTCTGCAAGATAGTAGATCTCGGAGTTCGTAGACTGCCAGGAGAAACGATGAAGGATCGTAGCGTGTCGAGTAGAACTTCCTCAGGACCGAAGTTTGCTGAGGAAGTCATGTTCAGAATCGTGAGAGACACCGCCACGAGCCGTAATCCAACATCCGCCAAACCAAGTTAGAAACGTAGACTACACTTTGAGTCGTGAGAGTCTCATCGATCTCCGGCCAAGTCAAGGATCGTAGACTACACTCTGAGTCGTAGAGTCTATTGATTACATACAGAGATCGTACTCGAGCATGATCAGATGAAGACAACAAGCACAAGGCAAAAAAGCCGTGGTCAAGATCTCGATCACGAGTCATATGAATGTCTCGACAAATAGAAGTCAATCGTAGAAAGTACTGTAACTACGACCTCAACATATGTGCTCACAATGCCAAGGCAGAATTGTAGAACAAATACGATTCTCAACAAATGAGCACTCCCAGAATATCCAAAGGAATGAAGCCTCTGGTCGGCACTACAATGTTACATCCAAGGAAACCAGAGAGCACTCAACGAATGACATGCAAGCTAACAGAAGATCTAAGCACCAACCCAATCAACATCAAGATTGAGTTGTGAAGCCATTCAAGATGAAGTCTTCCACAAGGAAATCAGAAGATGACTTCAGTAACTGACTAAGGAAAGTCAGTAAGTGCAGTAGCTGTCTAGCAGACAGAAGACAACGATCTTGGAAGCAACCAGGATCGTAGTGTTTGCCAAACCAAGAAAGAAATGATGAAGTACATACAGAGATACTGGACAGCTTCTGAAGAACAATGTTAAAGTGATTAAGCATTGGGTCAGTCCATTGATGATCAGTGAACGGGAGATCACAAGGAGAAAGCGAAATTTGGACACGCCACAAATCAAGTGTCTTCTTTATTCGGAAGGGGCGAGCAAGGAGTCAAGCCATCGATTCTCGAGAGCGGTCGGAAGCAAAGCGAAGTGTTGAAGCCTTTGCATGAGAGAGAAGAAGAGGTGTTCTACATTGAAGATCCAATCAACACTCTTCAAGATCGTAGTGTTGTCTCTACCTGTCAACTAGACACTACGATCGAGTCCAAGAAGATATGCATCAGAATCGTAGAGTTGGAATAGCTGAAGACTAAAGCATTGGCAACAGTTCAATCTGAAGGGTAATATTCGGACAAGTGCTTATTCAGAGCATCGATGCAAAAGGACAACCTCTGATCGAGAAATCAGAAGGAGGAAATAAAGTTAACTACCTGCCCGAGACATCAAAGTGACATCTCTGACAGGGTAGGTGAAACAATGAAGCTGCAGATGTGTCGAGAAAAGTCGAGAAAAGGGGATGTCATGTCACATCTGCAGTCTACACCAAATAACTCGAGATCTGCGAAGCAATTCAAAAAGCTTTTAACGGCTACTTTCCAACAGGAAGATTGGGAAGGAGTATAAATCAACAGAGCTTCAAAGATCAAGAGTTGTTGATGATTTCTATGTTGCAAAATCGTTGAGTTGGTAGAATGCTAATAATGACTCTACGAGTTCCACCTGAGCTTAACAAGAATAAGTCTCAGTGACAGTGAGACTACGAAGGTGAAAGTGAAGCAACTTTGAAGAAGGACTTGAACATACCAAAGCTTCACTCAACAAAGATGAGAATACCACTTGAATTGACATCTAAGATGAGAGCCGAGAAGGACAAGGAGATAACATTCAGAAGAGTGGAAACGCACAAGGCAGATCCTGAGAGGCACTCTACGATTCCTGAATGAACCTAAAGCTAAACCAGAGTAAGTGCGTAACCATATGCATGAAAGTTAAGAAGGGTTCGGAAATGGTGATGGTGCACAACCGATTGATAAGTGGATTTTATATCCACGAATCGATGTTCATTTCAAGCTTATATTCGTTGTTACTTTTGTTTTTCGTGTTCGTTTCACTTGTTTTGTGTTCTTTTATGTGTAGGGTGGTCGTTGTAGCATTTAACAAGATTTGGAGTCAATTGGGATCATTTCAGACAATTTGTGAAGGAAAGGAAAAATTCACTCGACAACGTTTTGGAAAAATTACCAGAAGGCACCCACGGAAGGGCCCTTTGCTGTGCACCCACGGTAAAGGCGGGGGTCTCGACTAGTGATTGTCCTGTTCCATTTAGAATTTGTCTTCTTTACATGGTTTTTAGTGATGTACTCCCATGTGGACTCTAGAATATAAGGGATTATTTGGGACACTTAGGGGCACACCCATTACTCGAGGAGTAACACAATTAATTAACACACAAAGTGCAAATGACGAAGACTATTTCCAGATTTTCACAAAAAGCTTTGGAGGAGTAATTTGAAGAGATTTTCGTGATAATTGCAATTCTAGGCTACGTGAAGGGTGTTCATCATTATTCTTCTCTTTAGTCTTTTATTTGTAATGGCACGGATGTTTTTGTTAGATTATTTAGTTTTATATCATTACGTAAATGAATAAGCATGTGAATGTTATTCCTATTTATATATGATTTGATTATGATAAATATGAATGAATATACAAGTATGCTTGCATTAAGAAAAGCTGTAAAGTCCTTTGATAGATAATAGAAACATGTGTACAAGGACTTAGAATGAATTGATCAAGTATGTTAGGTTGATCCTACATAAGCAAAACAACTTTGTAAAGTCCTTAAAAAGAAATGATGTACAAAGACTATAAACAAAGAAAGATCAAGCATGTTAGGTTGATCTTATGATGTAATAGATAGGCTTGTCTAATCGTCGAGCACTGCACCAAAAATCGTAGTCTTCCAGGAGAGTTAAGGAGAACTCGAGAGCTGTCAAGATAGAATCGTAGTCTGCAAGATAGTAGATCTCGGAGTTCGTAGACTGCCAGGAGAAACGATGAAGGATCGTAGCGTGTCGAGTAGAACTTCCTCAGGGCCGAAGTCTGCTGAGGAAGTCATGTTCAGAATCGTAGAGACAGCCTTCCTACGAGCCGACCGAACATCTTCCGAAGCCAAGTTAGAAACGTAGACTACACTCGGAGTCGTTGAGTCTACTGATGTCGAAGCCAAGTCAAGGATCGTAGACTACACTCTGAGTCGTAGAGTCTATTGATTACATGCAGAGATCGTAGTCGAGCATGATTAGATGAAGACAATAAGCACAAGACAAAAACCGTGTCAAGATCTGATCACAGAGTCATAGTATGCCACGGTACAAATTTGTCAATCGTGAAGTACGTAACTACGACCTCAACATATGTGCTCATGATGCCAAGCGCGTAATCGTAGAACAAATACGATTCTCAACAAATGAAACACTCCCGAATATCCAAAGGAATGAAGCCTTTGGTGGGCCTTCTGATGTTACATCCAAGGAAACCGGAGAGCACTCAACGAATGACATGCAAGCTAACAGAAGATCTAAGCACCAACCCAATCAGCATCAAGATTGAGTTGTGAAGCCATTCAAGATGAAGTCTTCCACAAGGAAATCAGAAGATGACTTCAGTAACTGACTAAGGAAAGTCAGTAAGTGCAGTAGCTGTCTAGCAGACAGAAGACAACGATCTTGGAAGAAACCAGGATCGTAGTGTTTGCCAAACCAAGAAAGAAATGATGAAGTACATACAGAGATACTGGACAGCTTCTGAAGAACAATGTTAAAGTGATTAAGCATTGGGTCAGTCCATTGATGATCAGTGAACGGGAGATCACAAGGAGAAAGCGAGCTGGACATGCCACAAATCTGAAATGTCTTGCTATTCAGAAGGGGCCAGAACAAAGAAGTCAAGTCATCAGTATCTGAGAACTGTTGAGGCAAACAGAAGTGTTGAAGTACTGCACAAGAGAAGGAAGAGGTGTTCCACATTGAAGATCCAATCAACACTCTTCAAGATCGTAATGTTGTTTCTACCAGTCAATATGACACTACGATCAGGTCCATGAAGACATGCATCAGAATCGTAGAGTTGGAATAGCTGAAGACTGAAGCATTGGCAACAGTTCAATCTGAAGGGTAATATTCGGACAAGTGCTTATTCAGAGCATCGATGCAAAAGGACAACCTCTGATCGAGAAATCAGAAGGAGGAAATAAAGTCTTCGACCTACCCAAGACATTAAAGTGACATTTCTGATGGGATAGGTGAAACAGCAGACTGCAGTGTCAGAGAAAGTATGACTAGTCACATCAGCAGTCTACCTTTGTCAACTCGAGATCTGTGAAGATATTTGATAGCCTTCAACGGTTACTTTCCAACGGAAGGATTGGGAAGGAGTATAAATGAGGAAGAGCTTCAAAGATCTGGGGCTGCTGGAGTTGCCGAGTTTGGAGTAACGGTGGACTATTCTAAACCATGTAAAATAGTGAGTCCGAAGGCTCACTCTACGATCCACCAAGAACACTCAGAGACATACAAAGGAAAAAGTAGAAGTGAGAGTTCTACAATGTAGAAGTGAGAGTTCTACTACATGAAGAGTGTTCTAAACTACCGAGAGAAAGAAGAGCGTCATGTCATCTTGGTGTCCATCATGGGAAGACTCTAAGTACCATAGAGAAGAGCTCACAGTCATCTTAGCAAGTCCATCATGAGAAGGCGTCAAGTATTAAGAAATGAGATCACAAACGTCATCATGGTGGCAAGCATGAAAAAGTTTCTAAGTACCTAGCAGAAGAGCTTACAGTCGTCTTAGAAACCCATCATGTGCAGCCATCATGTATCAAGAGGAATGATCTTTAAGGCATTCATCAAGGGATCATCCGGCGAGTTGAAATGGCGAAGAAGCTGAACATCATGCAACACTCAACTGCACTTCAAGGGTGATCACGCCAAGCTGCTAAGTACAGAAGATGTTCAGAGCATGAAGACATCTTAGCAGCTCAGTACCAACTCCAACAAACAAACAAACAACTCATTAGAAGCCAGGGCTTGAGGGGTCGTTGTCCGGAGGGACTAAATGAAGTTCCAAGCCTGCTGGGCTTGAAGAGTTCCAAGGGAATTAGAGGTGTTCCAAGGCTGCTGGCCTTGAAGAGTTCTTAGTGAACTGAAGTCCCAAGGCTACTGGCCTTGAAGGAATCTAAGTGATTCAGGGTGCTGCCTTTCCTTAGTGGATATCCTGCTAGTTGAAAGCAGAAGAGTGGATTAGGAGCTTGAGTCTCTGAACCACTTAAAACCCTTTGTGTCTTTTACATTATGTCTATTAAGCTCGCTATAAAGCATATGTATGTTTTAACCGCTACAACCAAACTAACTCTATGAACAATGTATGTATGATTATGAATATATCAATGAAGGGATCTTTTACTTATTCCTCTGTGCATGAAAAGATTCTTACGTTTGTCATATGCTAACTTAATAGCAATACAACATAAAAGAGAAAAGTATTTGAAATTAAATAGGATCTATTCAACCCCCCCTTCTAGATCTATTGTGCCTACTGGGAACTAACAATTGGTATCAAAACAGGTTCTCATGCTATATTCAAAAGCTAATCGCTTTGAGTCTGATCCCAGGCACAAACATTGTTCTAAACTTAGTTTATTAGTAAGTAACTTGTTATATGCAGATGAGCTCACACGTTGGAAATATTGTGTATAGGTTAAATGTGTATATACACCTGAAGCTGCACAGATTGGTCCATGTTCTCGATTATTACATCAACAAGACCAATCCTTGCCTGCAGTCATTCTTGTAGTCTGAAGACCAGACGAGAGAGCTCAAGAGACATCAATGACAAAGAGTCAAACATCCACCAGCCTGAAAGATGAAAAGGCCATACATGCTAAGAAATGCTTATCAAGAGAAGAAAGAAGATCTTCTCAAACTTATGTCTGGCCAACTAGCAGCTGGGTGCAAACTTTGTAAACTGAAGGATGTCAAAGATTTATAAAATGATGAGATTCTCTTGGCCTACATCTTTAAGATCACGACTGATTGATTGAAGGTCAACTGGAGCAACAAGCTGTCAGGAGCAAATGTGAAACTATGCACATCAATGCCTAAACTAAGTACATTAAAGATAAATGAATGTTAAGTAACTGACAGTAAAAAGGTACGGTTCCTCACTATTATACATGTGTACATCATAAATGCACCTTCTTATGAACCATAATAATATTCTGTCAAGAAGTCATAATCTACCTAAAAAGGTGAAGAGAGAAAGTACCCTAAGGATGAAAACTCAAATATCTATAAACTTTTTCTCCATCTAAGTTTTAGGTTGAAGATGACACCTTAAAGGAAACCTGAAATGGGTCATAAGAGCATCACATGCCAAATTAATTCTCTGTGAAGTAATCTTTGCTGGTGGGTTAGTATGTATGTACAAATCCTTGCTTTAAGTGTTTGATAACACACAGAGTATGATCAGTTCTAAAAGAGTATCTTGATGATGTGTAGAAACTGATGACCTCCATGAATCAACTAGATACTCCTAAATCGTAGAGTTGATTCTCACTCTATGAACACTTAAACATTGTGAACATAACCTAGCAAATGATGAAACCATCAAAGATAAAAAGTGTGTTATTAAATGTCAAATCTTACACATACTCACCTTCATGTATATCAAAATGTATTATCTAAAACTAGTTTTATGCATGAATATGACTGTTGGTGATAAATATGATGATTATCCAAATATAAGATGAACAGGGGTTTAGAAAACTAACCTAGCAGGACCCACTTAAATGTAAGTACCAAAAATAGAAATATGTCTAACCTGCAGGTACCTGATCTATCCGGCCACACTAAGAAATGCTGAAGTAGAAGACTTCAGTCAAGAAGACTAAACCAGCAGAAGGCTAAGGACTGTTCAGAAATGATTCTGATAAAACTCATATATGTCCAAGCCTGTCCTTGAAGACCCACTGAGCTAACCTGAATGAAGCTCACATGGCTGCTAATCTGTATATGGAAGCAGGCCATTCAATCAAAGATGAAAAGGGTCTTATATGCTCAAATCAAGCAAAACATGCTATATGAGAAGAATCCACAAGGGAGCTCACAACAGAGGATCATTGAGCATCAGTCAAGAGGAATTCATTACGAAAACAGAACTTCACAAACACAAGACTGTCAAAGAAGACTACGTTCAGAAGTCTTTGTCAAAAGATCGTAGAGTGTTCGTCACGAAAATATCCATATCTACGATCTGAGGAGATTTAAGTAATAATGGTGATTCCAATTCGAGGAGGAGACAAGTAAGGATGTCTCCTAACACACATGAAGAAAAGGGAATCATATCTATCTGAGAAGACAGCATCAACCATGGGGAGCAGTGATCTGTTAAAGAACAACATACTGAGATATACTATGAAGTAGCGTACCAGCTACAGAGTCCCAAAACTTTGTGGCTGATGAACCAAATAAAGATCCATAGTCAGTAGGAACGTCTCAAAATGTACTACTGATAACCTTTCAGCCACCCAACTCAAAATCATGGAGTGCCTACGATCAAACATCTGATCGTAGTATAGAAGCAGGAAAACACCACGATTACAACAAATGCAATTTTCCAAAGTTTGTAGAGGACTTCCCCAACAGAAAAGGTCAAAAGAGATGTCAGTGCAAATAACTCCTAAAGTACTTCATCTGGAAAGCGCCTCGAGGACAAACTCGACCCTTAGTTCACTTCTAAGAGGTTGGCCCTTCCCGAAAGCTACCTTGACCTAGAAGGAATGCTTGATCAAGTTCATCCGAAGGACCAAGATAGTCAACAATCGTAGAAATCGAAGTTGAAGAGAACTCCACGATCGTAGTCTGACCTCGCCGATCGTTGAAGCAGACTCGACGATCGCAGCGATTCTACAAGAGGATAATCCATTTCATTAGAGCTTTGAAGAAGCCCGAACAATTGCTCAACAATTCAGAGTATGGGGAGATAAGTTCAATCATCAGCTCGAATGAAGTCTTGCAAATTCATCTCAGAAATGGAGCCCTCAAACCTTCATGAAGTACATCAGTGGTCAAGATGAGCAGTGTCAAGATAAGGACTGATGTCAAAACCACCCACTACAACATCTCTCAAAAGTTGATCACTGTGTCAACAAAGGAAAACGTAGAGTCCATAGCTGCCTTACCATGCTACTCTACGAATCAAAAGGTCAACAGTCAAAGCCACGCCGATTAAACGTCTACTCTTCTAAAAGGAAATATCTAACTGAAAAGATATGGGGAGTTACAGCTCATTACTAGGCATCGTGCAACTAATGGTCGGTTGACACATCACTGGTTATGCAGAGTTATAAGGAACTACCATAAAGACAAATTCAAATATGCAAACAGTTTTCAGAAGCTATCGAACTTTTCTCTCTCCCATTTTCAAACCCTAAAATCCTATCAAGAGCCAAAATAGGTTAACACTCCAGAGCCTTACCAAATCACAATCAGCCATCTCTCATAAACCCCTCTGAATCAAATACCCACATTCTTCGAACTGCTCAAATGGAAAACTGGCGAGTAATCACTGGCATTCAGCTCAGAACCAAGTCGTTTGAGAAATCCAAAAAGAAGTTCAGAGACATTCTCGAACTTGTGAAAAAAGCTAGATTCTCAGAATACCTTGAGGCTAGCACTCGAGTATATGTTGACCTGGTTAAAGAGTTCTACTTAAATGCTTCCATAAAGTCTGGAACCCTTTCTACCAAGGTCAAAGGTCAGTCTCTAAAGCTGAAATCTTCTGACCTCAATCAATGCTTAGGTTTTCCTGACCAAGAACTAAAAATCCTTGATGATATCAATACGGTACAAGCAAAGGAGATCATGGGGGTACCAAAGAAACCCTAGTCTAAAGGACATAAAGAAGAAGGAGTTTCCAGAGGAATACGAGTTCCTTGCTGAAATGGTTGGAAAATGCATACTGTGCAAGGATATTGCACATGATACTTTTATATACACGAATCGATATTCATTTCAAGTTTAAATTTGTAGTTATCTTCATGTTTTGTGTTCGTTTTTACTCGTTTTATGATATTTTATGTGTAGGGTGGTCATGGATGCAATTGGTGAGGAAAGGCGGACTTTTTGGAGCAAAAGTGGAAAAAAGTTGGAGCATGAAAATTTTGAAGACAGTAGCCTAGCCACGGCCGGGCGCTGCTTTATTGTCTTGTACCCGTAGGGGGTCCCATTCTGAGCTTTCTGTTCTTTGTTTGGACTCTGATGCAACATGGTTTGAGATGTTTTTGTTAAGCGTTTGGACTCTATAAAAGGGAGACTTCGGCCAGAACATAAAAAGAGCTTGCTTTTACGTTGAAAAAAAAAACAATCATATAACACTAAGGCAAGAATTCAAGAGCGATTTCAAGGATTGAAGAGCGAACGTTGGAGGATTAATTTTCAGAGATTATCACGACGGTTACGAATCAAGGCTACGTGAAGGGGTTTTCTTTATTCTTCTTTTCCTTAGTCTTATTTGTAATTGGGATGATGCTTTCCACAAATTATTCTGTTTTTAATTCATTCGTTATGAACTAATTTACTTATTAGACTTGTGATGGATCTTTGGGTGAAATGATGATTCTATAACTTTGATTTCCAATTCAATAAGATATTTTCAGTTTATCTATGTTAATTTGAGCATGAATTTATGAATTGCCTGATCAACAGTTCTTTGTGGATTTGAAAGGAATCGAGAGAGGATATTCGAATCTAGACCTAGTTAATATAGCATGTGTCATGAATTTTGTCGATAGAAGATTTGTGATTATTTTTAAGGAAGAGATTCGCTTGACATCGCATGTAATCGTATAGAGAGCTTAAACTTCAACCTTCTTTGATTGCAGTTCACATAGAGATATAGTGAGTTGGTTAATTTAGGTGTTTAACGGATTTCTATCTTAATTGTGGATTGATGTTAATATGGTATTAGTGCATCGAGAGGTGGCTTTTACTACGTTCGTGTTCTTGATTAATAAACTGGAATATTGAATTGAGTTGGAATAAAGGTTTAAAAATCAGAGTGAAGCTCAAGGTGAAATTATAAATCTAATTCTCCATTAATTGTTTGAAATTCCCGATTTCGTTATTGGTGACTATTTTGTGATAGTTAATTTCTTTATTTATATATAATTTAAAATCATTGAATTGATTAGTTTAATAAAATTAGGGTTAATACAAAATTGATACTTGTGAAGTTAAGATTCTTGATATTTTGTCCTCGTGGGAACGATACTCTATTCACTACTACCACGTGCACTTGCGTGTTTTTAAGCGTATTAATTTTCACCAACAGATACTGTGCTTGATCAGCAGTTGAAGATTATGTCGGCAATAGTTCTGAAGAAACATATTAACTTTGGAGTTATCATGTTTAACCAAATCTCCAAGTGGGTAGAAAAGGTTGGGCTAAAGCAGTCTACAGAAAAACCTCTGACAAAGGTATTTCATGGAAGACTACTGAGCATTGTAATAAAGAAGAAGCTAGGAGGCAAGATCAAGGATGATGAAGGAGAGCCTCTGAATGTTCACAAAGTGATGTCTCCACAATTATTTGTAAATTGGAAGAAAAACCCCAAGGAGAACAGAAGGATGACAACTAGAAACAGTAGCAAGGCCTCTACAATGAAGAGGAAGGCAGAAGAGGTAGAAAGCTCTGAGTCTGATGACTCTATACCAGCAGCAACCACACCAGTCAGAAAGACATCCAGAGGTGTGAAGAAAACTAAGGCCCTACCAAGAAGTCTCTCCACTAAAGACAAGGCTGAAGAAGAAAGAGTCTTGACTGCAGAAACCACCAAGAAGAGAAGCAACCGACTGCTTTAAGGACCATCACAAAAGAAAGCTAAGGTGGTAAACAAACCAGCCTTAGTTTCTAAAGATGGCACATCTGCTGAAGAGGAGAACACAGAGTCAGAAGAAACAAAGGGAACCAACGATCTCAAGATTGAATCTCCACAGACCAAAACCAGCAATGAAGGTGAAGCTGGATTAATGAATGAAAATACAACATCTGCTGATAAAGAAGAATGCTCAAGTCCTGTAGCTACCTCTCAGAGCATTCACTCTGATGATGATGAAGAAAAGCTACAAGCAGACTCAGGTGCATCCTCAAATGCAAACATTCCAACAAGCCCAGATGTTGGGTCAAATGATGCTATGTCTAGAGAAGAAGAACATACCCCCTCCAATCCTGAAAGCCCCCATGATGGCTTAAAAGATGATGAGTCCAAAGAAGAAGAGTCTGATTCTCCCAAAATTGAACCTTCTAGATGAAGAAAGAGCTACAGACTGCAAGCAAAATTTACCTCTAAAAGGGGCAGTGATCACTCCAATGCCATCATTGAACTAAGTGATGATGAGTTAGTATCAAAGGATGAAAGTGCTAAAGATGGAACCAGTGGTGAAGAAGATGAATCAGAGGAAGATCTTGCTGAAGAAGGTTCTGAAAATAAAAGGAAACAAGAAGGATTCACTGTTGGAAATGATCAAGATGGTTCAGGCTCTAAAAGAGAAGAAATGGAAAATGAGTCCAATTCTGAAAGTCAGGAATCAGAGGAACCAGAACTTCATCTTGTCCTCTCTCCAGCAAAATTCACCAGGAGAATAGTGGTAGAAGTCTCAAATGAACCACCAGAAGCTCCAACAGAAAGATGGGTGAACTATGGAGATGAGCAGCTCAAGATGGTAAGAATGACTACCTTTGATATAGCTAAAAACTGAAATAACATGGAACTAGACTGCTCGACCATTCTCTATAATCTTGATGACTTGCTAATGAGATGGTTCTTCCAATGGATGCCATGGCTAAAGGCCCATACTGAGAAAGATGGAAGCTACTTCAGCTGGTGCTACTCTTATTTTCCAAGCTTGGAGTTGGTGGCACAAAACATCCCAAGGGTAAAGAGTTTTGCTACAAAGATGATCACAAACCAGCCCCACTTCAAAGTCTATCGCCATATTGGAAATCACTATATCCCCTACGATCGTAGAGTAGACTCTCAAGGAAGAAGGAATATGACCAAGGACATGATCGTAAAGTCTGTTCACTCTACTGCTGATGATGTTCAAGGTCAAAATCAGAAACCTACATCAGCCCAATCACTGCTATCTGACATTCCCTCATCCTCAACCAGTGATTGGAACTCAACGATTCTTCAGATTCTCAACACCTTCGAAAATCTGTCTAAGGATGTAGATCGTAGAGTTCAATCTAATGCTCGATAGGAGACTGCTCCACCAAATGATCAAGTATCTCAGTAGAAGGAGATGAAAAAATTACGATGAACCGATTGAGAAAATATCTCTATTCACGGAAGAGTCACGTGTATGTGACGGGGAGATAATTCATTCCAGAATTGACTTCCAGCTACTATGGCTAATGTATCTCTCAAACTCAAAGAGAGGGATAACATCCATCCGAAAGTCATAAATAATCGGAGAAAGCGTAAGCTCTCTACGAGCACGGAGGCCATACAATGAAGAGCGGATCCACGCCTCTCTCGACAAGATTGACGACTGGAAGTAGTCTTTCTCGGTCTGACTTGAGCTAGGCCAACATGAACTCAAGTTTGAAGTTGCTAACTCCTCCCACGATGGATCGACTTATGTCCAACATGGAGCGAGCTCTCTCCCAAATGATTATTGACAAAGGGGGAGAAAAGAGACATAGAAAGAGGAAGAGCAAAAGGCACTCAAAGAAGAAGCGGAAGGATAGGAGAGAAGAAGTCAAAGAAGAAGATAGCGGAAGAAGAAGCGAGTCGTCATCCCAGGGGGGAGCCAAGGAATGATGAGCCCATGTATGTCTCAAAAAGCCGAGGGGGGCGAAGGAGAAGAGAAGCATACATCCGAGGGGGAGCAAAGCAAAGGTAAAAAGTAATCATCCCAAGGGAGAAGGATCAAGAAGACCAAACAGGATGAATAGGCGATCAATGACATCCCGAAAACATATCGTGGAGCCAAAGAGGTACATCTCTAACTAGTTAAGTATGATCCGGATCCAGGATGTAAAATGTCTTAATGTATAAATTGTCATATCATTATAAATGACATTCATGATTATCTGTTTTAGAAATACAGCTGCTCACTGTATATAAGATTCATTCATAACATGCATATGCACTTATTGTTTTTGTCATAATCAAATAGAGGGAGATTTTCATGAATAAGCATGTGAATGTTATTCCTATTTATATATGATTTGATTATGATGTATATGAATGAATATACAAGTATGCTTGCATTAAGAAAAGCTGTAAAGTCCTTTGATAGATAATAGAAACATGTGTACAATGACTTAGAATGAATTGATCAAGTATGTTAGGTTGATCCTACATAAGCAAAACAACTTTGTAAAGTCCTTAAAAAGAAATGATGTACAAGGACTATAAACATAGAAATATCAAGCATGTTAGGTTGATCTTATGATATAATAGATAGGCTTGTCTGATTGTCGAGCACTGTACCAGAAATCTTAGTCTGCCAGGAGAGTTAAGGAGAACTCGAGAGCTGTCGAGACAGAATCGTAGTCTGCAAGATAGTAGATCTCGGAGTTCGTAGACTGCCAGGAGAAACGATGAAGGATCGTAGCGTGTCGAGTAGAACTTCCTCGGTAGAAGTCACCGAGAGTCGTGTTCGAAATCGTGGAGACACTGACTACGAAGTCGATAGAACATCTGCCGAAGCCAAGTCAGAAATGTAGACTACACTCAGAGTTGTAGAGTCTACTGATGCCAAAGCCAAGTCAAGGATCGTAGACTACACTCTGAGTCGTAGAGTATATTGATTACATGCAGAGATCGTAGTCGAGCAAGATCAGATGAAGACAACAAGCACAAGGCAGAAACCGTAGAGTGTCAAGATCTGATCTCGGAGTCGTAGTGTCTGCACAGCCGAATCTGAATCGTAGAGTGCAGAACTACGACCTCAACATATGTGCTCACAATTCCAAGGCAGAATCGTAGAGAAAATACGATTCTCAACAAATGAGCACTCCCAGAATATCCAAAGGAATGAAGCCTCTGGTCGGCACTGCAATGTTACATCCAAGGAAACCAGAGAGCACTCAACGAATGACATGCAAGCTAACAAAAGATCTAAGCACCAACCCTGTGACACCCCAGATTTTATGAATAAAGATTTAATTTTCTCAAAATAATTTCTTTTATTATGGTGTAGATTTGATATAATGTTATAGTTGTGGATAATATTTATAAATTTTGCAAAGTAAGCAAGTGGTTATATAATATTCGATTGGTCGGGGAATATTCGTTTTAACAGGGAATATTGTACGATGGCACAATCATTGGTGGACCCCACAACGGAAGAATTGTCGTATTTAGAAAACGACAGAATTATCATTTTATAAAAATAACGGCGAGTGTTACCGTTAAAACTGTTGAACTACTCGGTAGTAAAAGTACAGTAATACGCGTGGTTGCATAGTAGCACACAGTATTGGTTATTGATGCTTACATGATAAGTCACTTAGTTATACTCAATTATTGCTACAATAATTGATGCATCATATCTCTCATATTATTGATTCAATTACTGTCACAGTATCATTTGCATAATATGATATATTATTAAATCAATAATTGAGATGACAAAGTTATTCATATTATTATTTTCAATATTGACAATGTCTAGAAGTTCTGTCAAGGAGAGGTTTGGTCACCTAATTGCGCGCCAATAAGGAGAAATATTTATCGGAAAGCCCCCTCTTTCCTGGGAACGACCTGGTTATTAAATATTATGAATTATAATATTAATAATGAATAAGTTCGTGTTGATTAAAGATGAATTTTATAGTTCCATTGTGTTGGAATTAATTGTGTTAGTGGAAATTGACATTTGTTTCGATAATAATTGATGTCTGGAGGTTATATTGTTCAATCGGGTATTCGGGGCACTTTTCGTGTCGGAGTACTATTCATGAGTTACTATTCACGAGTTACTATTTACGGGGACTATTCACCCGTAAGATATATTTTTTTTGGTCCAAATCATTTTTGGTTACAATATTATTCCATGAGGAGATGTGCTAATTTTTCAAACCGTTGGTTGAAGATATAATAGTAAATCAATATGGACCGCTGGTGGAAAGTTATAATAGTAAATCAATATGGATCACTAGTTTAAAGTTTTAATAGTAAATCAGTATGGACCGTTGCTTTAAGTTTTAAAAGTAAATCAATCTGGACCGTTCATGAATTAGTTACTATTCAGTCCATTCTTCTATAAATAGAAGCTTATTCCTTTATTATTTCTTACGAATTCACTGAAACTCTATAGAGAAAGAAGAAAAGTATTCTGCTACTTCACTACTCCAATATCCAGTTTCTTCTAAGGTAGGGGATATTATTTGTTGTACTCGTAAAGGGTATTCTTTCTTTCTTATTCGTGAAGAGAACTTCATTATTCCATTCTTTATTATTACATTGGAATAACTCGTATAATGTGGATACCTTATACTTGGTGAAATTCTTCATTATTCCATTCTTATTATTACATTGGAATAACCTATTTATGCCAATCACTCGCATACACGGTGAAATTCTTCTAATATTCCGTTCTTTATTATTCGCCGAATATCCATCGCATACGTTTATCTTTGGACTGGTTCCATTATTTATTATTACGTAAGAATATCATGTATGCAAGCGTTCTGGGGACTGGTTCCATTATTTATTATTATGTCGAAATATCCCGTATGCAATGCGTTTCGCCTGGGACTGACAATTCCATTGTTTATTATTCTATTGGGAATAACCTATCGGTGCGATCTATCGCATGCATGTGGTGAATCCTTCATTATTCCATTCTTTATTATTACATTGGAATAACTTTTTCTATGTGGATTACCACATGCATGGTGAATGATCCTTTGTATTCATTCCTTATTAAATTGTGGAAATGATCTGTATACGTGGATTACCGCATGGCGGGTGAAAATCCATTTGCAGTTTCATATTCTATTATACTCAGTTGGTTAAAGTTTTGGCTTCTATACTCCATGAAATTAGTGGAATATCCTTAATATTTGCGATTCATCTAGTATCTTTTCATGAAAATATTCTTCTGAGCATTCTTGAATTTTACTGCACAAAGCAGTATCATTTTGACAATTTGGACGTTATTGAGTTCAGGATAAATTAACTTATAAATCTTTAAAATTTATTCTTGAACCTGTTTTACTGAATTGTCATCATCCTCATGCTTATATTATGTTGAAAGTCATCTTTGGCTTACGTGCATAGATGGACTTGGTATTTTTATGACCAGGGATTATTCGGTATAATCATGACCATAATGTGACAAATGATGTGGTAAAAGTCCTTATTGACCTGTAGTTTATTGGTGGACAGTTGTTGGTATGATTATGACCAGGGATTATTCGGTATAGTCATGACTATTGATGATTACATGAATATACTTGGTCGTGGAGCAGGGATGATTCGATTTTATTTATTAAGCTGAGTCTCAGCGATAAAAGTGATGAAAAACCTTTTAAATCATAGAAGATAGTAGATTTTATTCTCTACTTGACTCTTCTAATGGATTGCTTGTTAAAGCTGCGCTTAAACTTGATGTTTATTATATTTTATCAGTTTAACACCGTTGAAGGCTAATGATAATTTATTCTGCATTATCTTAGTTATAATATTTCTTACTGGGCTAGTTGAGCTCACCCTTTCGTTCACTATTCTCTTCGTGAAATGAGAACGTGGGCTGGGGACTAATCGGGAACAGAGTGATGATCCTAGATGGTGCATTAGTAGTCCTCACTATTCTATGAAATAGTGCGATAATAAATGTAATGAGGACTCCATTGAGTGTGGATATTGTCTAGATAACAATATTTGTATTAAAACTCACAGCTTATGTTTTGTCGTATTTTACACGACTGTTGTATAATTAAGTTGTATTTGTATTCAGTACCTTGTATCTGGCGACTCAAGATGGGTGATGTATACTTGTTTTGGGGGCGTCACAGTTGGTATCAAAGCTTAGGGATATGATCCCTGGCTGAGATGTGAGACAAAAACTAGGAGGGGAGAGACGGGGAATTCCTTCGCTAGTATGACCTACCTAAGTTTATTTGGTATTTAATTGGTCGGTCAGAGTATATGGATTATATGTGACATGTTAATTAACCCTTGTTTTGTGGTAGTATTTGAAAATGGCATCCAAAAATGTTGGGATAAGAAATTAAGCACATGAGACCGTTGAGTCACCAACGATCAATATCCAGGATAATGTGCAATAGGAAGACAATAATCCTCAGGTAAATAATAACACCAATGAAATGATGAATGATAGGATGTTCAGAGGCTTTATGCAATTCATGCAACATCAGGCGAGAGAGACTCTTGTTCATAATGCAGGTGGAAACAATGGCAACCCACAATTCGGTCCGCCAAGAGCGATTCAAGGAGCTGGGACCACTGGAGTTTTGGGAAAGCCGAACCACTTAAAGCGAGACGTGGTTAAAGCGAGATCACCAAGATATTTGATGTCTTAGGATGCTCAAAGAGCAAAAGGTTCCTTTGCCACCTTTATGTTCGCGTCTGAGCAGATTATTGGTGGGAATCAGAAAAAGCACTCTTGACTGACCTTCAAGATGTCTTGGGAGAAGTTCCAAGAGTTATTCAACGACAAATACTTTCCCGAAAGTATTCGTCACATGAAGGAGGTGGAGTTTATCAAGTTGGAACAAAACAATATGACCGTGTCGTAGTACGAGGCTAAGTTTGCTGAGTTATCCCGATTTGCATCCCATTTGGTCGATAATGAGGAGCGAATGACGCGAATGTTTCTAAGAGGTTTAAAACCCGATATACGTCAATAACTCATTTCTCACAAATTTTGTTTATATTCAGATGTTGTGAATAGGGCTCAGTTTCAGCACAACCAAAAGGTAACGACCAACAACACGATAATAATCGTACCGGTGGCAATGGCCATCAGAACAATGATAACCATCGTGGAGGAAATTATCATGACAAGAATGGTAACCACTTCGGTGGTAATCATGGCCAAGATAATAGATGTGGAAAATTCAAGATGAGAAGGTCACCTAGCCCAATTTTGTCGTGCACCAAAGTCAAGTCCAGCTGGGATAGTGATGCCAAAGGCTGTCCCAGACAAGCCAAAACCGGTAGTTTAAGAGAGACCGTTTTTTTTTGACGAGGAACCTGAATAAAATTATCACGGGTAAGTTAATCATAAACTCTTGCGAAGTTTATACCCTATTAGATACTGGTTCTACCCATTATTTTATCTCTCTTGCTTGCGCTCAACGTTTAAATTTGACTTCAGAGAAATTAGACTTTGACTTATTGGTTGAAACTTTGATAGTAGAAACCTTCGTTACCTCCACTGTTTATAAATCTTGTTGATTCAAATCGACACTTTCACGTTACCTGTCGATCTTATCTCTTTGAAAATACTTGCCTTTAATGTGATTTTAGGAATCGATTGATTAACTACTCATCAAGCTTTTTGTAAGGTTGTTAGCTTTCATATTCTTAACCAACCTGTTATGCGAATTCAAGCAACCATACCACTAAAGTCAATCACTGTTATATTAAGCCATAAGTAAAGAGCCACGAGCCTTTATTTGGTGACTTCTTGTGTGGAATGCGCACCGTCGAACTTTCCGTAGGGGACGTTGTGAATAACGGTGGCAAGTTGATAGGTATCAATGCGTCGTGTTATCCAAGTCTTGGATGAGAGTCACAGTTTTGAATGATATTTCTATTGTTAATAAATTTTCTGACGTATTCTTGAAGACTTCTTAGTCTACCCCTAGAGCGTAAAATCAAATTTTGTATTGACCCCAGTACAAAACCCATTTCTTAAACCCTCAAATATTTCTTCAACTAAAATGAACGTAACATGCGCCAAAGACGTTGGCTCGAGCTGTTGAAGATTACGATCATATCATTCAATACCATCGTGGAAAAGCGAACGTGGTAGTTGACATGTTGAGTAGAAGATCGTTTGCGTTTACCTAGCAGAAGAGCTTACAGTCATCTTAGAAACCCATTATGTGCAGCCATCATGTATCAAGAGTAATGATCTTCAAGGCAGTCGTCAAGGGATTATCCGGAGTGGTTGAGTAACTGAAGAAGCTGAGCATCATGCAACACTCAACTGCACTTCAAGGGTGATCACGCCAAGCTGCTAAGTATAGAAGATGTTCAGAGCATGAAGACATCTTAGCAGCTCAGCACCAACTCCAACAAACAAATAAACAACTCAACAGAAGCCAGGGCCTGAGGGGTCCTTGTCCGGAGGGACTAAATGAAGTTCCAAGCCTGCTGGGCTTGAAGAGTTCCAAGGGAACTAGATGAGTTCCAAGGCTGCTGGCCTTGAAGAGTTCTTAGTGAACTGAAGTCCCAAGGCTGCTGGCATTGAAGGAATTTAAGTGATTCAGGGTACTGCCTTTCCTTAGTGGAAATCCTGCTAGTTGAAAGCAGAAGAGTGGATTAGGAGCTTGAGTCTCTGAACCACTTTAAACCCTTTGTGTCTTTTATATTATGTTATTTATATTATGTCTATTTACTGTTATAACTGTTATGTATGTTTTAACTGCTTACAACCAAACTAACTCTACGAACAATGTATGTATGATTATGAATATATCAATGAAGGGGATCTTTTACTTATTCCGTTGTGCATGAAAAGATTCTTATATTTGTCATATGCTAACTTAATAGCAATACAACATAAAAGAGAAAAGTATTTGAAATTAAAAAGGATCTATTCAACCCCCCTTTTAGATCTATTGTGCCTACTAGGAACTAACACATTCGTTATGAACTAATTTGCTTATTAGGCTTAAGATGGATCCTTGGGTGAAACGATGATTTTATTATTTTGATTTCTAGTTCAATAAAATATTTTCAGTTTATCTATGTTAATTTGAGCGTGAATTTATGAATTACTTGATCAACAATTCTTTGTGGATTTGTATGGAATCGAGAGAGGATATTCAAATCTAGACTTAGTTAATATAGCATGTGTCATGAATTTTGTGAATAGTGCATTCTTGATTATTGTTAAGGTAGAGATATGCTCGACATCGCATGTAATCGGATAGAGAACTTATTCTTAAACCTTCTTTAATTTCAGTTCACATAGAGATATAGTGAGTTGGTTGATTTAGGTGTTTAACTTGTTTCTATCTAAATTGTGGATTTAAGTTAATATGGTATTAGTGCATCGAGAGGTGGCTAGTACTACATTCGTGTTCTTGATTAATAAACTGGGATATTGAATTGAATTGGAATAAATGTTTGAAAATCAGAGTGAAGCTTAGGGTGAAATCATAAGTCTAATTCTCCATCAATTGAGTGAACTTCCGGATTTTGATATTTGTGATTATTTTGTGATAGTTTATTTATTTATTAATTTAGTTTCTATAATTTTAAACCATTGAATTGAATAGTTTAATAGAATTAGGATTAATAGAAAATTGGTAATTGTGAAGTTAAATTTCTTGCTAATTTGTCTTCGTGGGAATGATACTTTATTCACTACTATATTACTTGTTGACCACGTATACTTGCGTGTTTTGCGTATATAGATTTTACCCAACAAGTTTTTGGCGCCGTTACCGGGGAAAATTTAGCCTAGATTTTAATATTTTTACAATATCAGTTTAATTAGTCCAGTTTTACTTAAACATTTTTGTTTTTGTTTTTGTTCTTCCTATTTCAGGTTTTTGACATTGGTTTATGCAAACACGATCCAAAAATCCAGACTTGCTTCCTTTTGAGGACGACATTGAAAGAAGATTTTAGAGGTTGAGTAAGTGCAACAAGGAAACAAGGAACTAATTCAAAAATTCTGATACGGAAGAAGCAATAGCTGCAGAAGACCAGAAAGCGTTGAGGGATTTTGTAATACCTAAGGTGACTGATCTGCAGTCGAGCATCACTAGGCTCGCAATAGTCGCGAATACTTTTGAAATCAAGCACAGGACCATTCGGATGATGCGAAATTGATTCGGTTCGGGAATGGCAAATGACGATCCGAACGAGCATTTAATCGGGCTTTTTGAAATGTGCGACACTTTTAAGTACAATGGGGTGTCGGATGAGGCAGTGAGACTTCGCTTGTTCCCGTTCACTTTACGGGACAAGGTGAAGAGTTGGTTACATTCTCTGCCGCCGGGATCGATAACTACGCAGGAAGACTTGTGTGACGCCCCCAAAATTAGGTATACGTCACCCATCTTGAGTCGCCACTTACATGGTACATAAATTCAAATACAACTTACTAATATAAGCTGCTGTGTATAATACGACATAAACTATGAGTTTGAATACAAATATTGTCTACTAGATATTATACAAACTCAAAAGGAGTCCTCATTACAACTATTATCACACTATTTCACGAGAATAGTGAGGACTACTAATCTTATCCTCTGGACCATTACTTACGTTCCCAGACTGTCCCAAATATGTTCTCATTTCACAGAAGAGAACGGTGAAAGAAAGGGTGAGCTCAACTAGCCCAAGAAGAAATATTATGACTAAGATAATGCGAGAATAAATTATCATTAGCCTTCAACAATGTTAAAAACCGATAAAATACAATAGACAACCGGTTTTAATCTGCGGTGGAATAAGCAATCCATTAAAAGAGTCAAGTAGAGAATAAAGTCTACTATCTTTTAGGTTTTAAAAGGTTTTCATCAATTTTTATCATTGACTCTCGACAATAAATAAACCACCACATCTAATCATCCTGCACTACGGTCAAGGATTTTCATCAAATTATCAATGGTCATGACTATACTTAGAATCACCCCTGGTCATAATCATACCAAAATTTATCCATCATCGCATTACATTACGACCGAGGACTTTGTCACATCATTTATATCAAGTCATGATTATACCGAGAATGATCCTCGGTCATAATCATACTAAGTTCATCTATGCACGTAAGCCAAAGATAACATAATATAACATGAGGATGATGACAATGACATAATAATTCAATAAAACAAGTTCAAGAATTATTTAATCCATGAATTATTAACGTCCAAATTGTCAACATGATCTTTGTTTTTAGAGTAAAAATTCAAGAATGATCGGAAGAATATTTCCATGAAAAGATCTTTGGATGAAACGCAAATATCAAGGATATTCTACTAATTTCATGGAGTATAGAAGTCAAAGTTTTAACCAATTTGGGTATAATAAAGAATGGAATAACAAAAGAAATCACCATGCATGCGGTATTACATGCAGGCGAGTTATTCCAACATAATAATAATAACGGAACGAGTCGTGTGAAATTCACAATCGGGATGTTCCAACGTAATAATAAAGATGGAACCGGATCCGGTGTAAAACACATGAGATAGGATATTCCAACGAATAATAAAGATTTTAACCAGTCCGTCCGTGTAAAACACATGCATGGATGTTCCAATGAGAATAATAAAGATTTTAACCGGTCCTGTGTAAAACACACGTGAGCAGGATGTTCAAATGAATAATAGAAGAATGTCACCAAGTATAGGGTAAATCAGCATATCAAAGTTATTCCAATGAAATAATAAGCAATGGAATAACATAAGGATTTCACCAAGTATAGGGTATGTCACGTATCACAAGTTATGTATAGGGTATGCCACTTTTACGAGTTATTCCAATGAATAATAGTGAATGGAATAACAATGAAGTTCTCTTCAAGAAGAAAGAATAACACCCTCTAAGTAAAAAGAACTGAATATATGTAGTGAAGTAGCAGAATACTCTTCTTCTTTCTATAATTTTCTCTCTATAGCTTCTCTCTATAATTTCTCTCTAGAGTTTCATGAATTAAAAAGAAAATAATGAAGGAATGAGCTTCTATTTATAGGAAAATGGAATGCATAGTAACTAATCCATGAACAGTCCAGATTGATTTACTTTAATCGACGGTCCATATTTAAAGAAAAATCTTTTAAATAAAATATAATATATTCTATTTATATAAAAACATTTTACTATGCAAACACTATGCAATACTATGCAAAACACTATGCAAAAACACTATGCAACACTATGCATAATAAAATATAATATATTCTATTTATAGAATAACTTTAATAAAGTATTCTATTTTATATAAAAGATGTTTCGCTTTATTACGTTAATAATACGAATAAAACAAAAACGTCATTATCGCTATAATAATTCATATTATTAATCGGCAATAATGGAATCAAACCGAGTAACTTCTCACATAAGCATCAATAATTAATACCGTGTAATACTACTATGCAACCACACTTATTCATCGTACTTTTACTACCGAAAGTAGTTCAACAAAAACACAGTAAAACTTCCGCCGTTATTTCAATAAAATATTTTTGTCGTTTTCTCGATCCGACAATAATTACATTAGGGGTCCACCAATGATTGGTAGTTGTATGAATATTCCTCGCTAAACCGAATATTCCCCAGGCCAATCGAATATATATAACCACTTGCATACTTTGTAAAATTTATAAATACTACCCACAACTATAATATTATCTCAAATTCACACCATAATATTAAAAAATTATTTTGACAAAATTTAAATCTTTATTGATAAAATCTGGGGTCTCACAACTTGGCTCAGAAATTCCTTGCCAAATTTTTCCCACAGGCAAAAACTGCCAAAATGAGGAATGACATAACAATGTTTGAGCAGCAAAACGGGGAGTCGCTATATGAGGCATGGGAGAGGTACAAGGAGTTACTTAGAAAGTGCCCACATCATGGATTGCCCAAGTGGCTGCAAATGAACAACTTTTATGACGGATTACATGGGAATGTCAAAACGAGTATTAAAGTAGCGTCGGACGGAGCATTCATGGCTAAGAGTTACGAGGAAGCCTATAATTTGATTGAAACCATGGCGGCCAATAACTACCAGTGGCCCACATCAAGAATGACACAGGCAAAGGCGGCTGGGGTTTTGGAAGTAGATGGGGTGACAACTATACAAGCATAAATTTCTGCGTTGTCCAAGAAGTTGGATGCTATGACATGGGCTCAAGCACAGCAGGTTGCGGTAGTATGCCAATTGTGTGTGGGTGATCATCCTACAGATCAGTGCGCAATTAATCCAGCATCCATCCAGTTTATAGGTAGCTATAACAAAATTTCGCAAAATACATACCAAAACTCCTACAACCAGGGGAATAGGAACCACCCAAATTTCTCGTGGAGCAATAACTAGCAAAATCAAGCTCCACGACCGTCATATCCCCCAGGTTTTCAGAATCACCAACAACCGGTTCAATATCAGGAAAGGAAACTAGATTTCAAGGAAATGGTGTCGAAGTACATAACTAGTAATGAGGCAGCAATGAAAAATCAAGCAATAACAATGAAATCAAAAGAGATGGCTATCAAGAATTTAGAAAATCAGATAGGAAAGATGGCGTTAGCATTGAATAATAGACCACAAAGAACGTTACCAAGTGACACTGAGAGAAATCTGAAGGGTAGTCATGAGCAATGTCAAGCAGTTATGTTGAGAAGTGGAAAACATCTCAGGGGTAATAATGCAGAAAATTTAGAGACACCGGAGGAAAAAGTTGATGACAGTAACGTGGTTGAAGGTAGCAAGGGTGAGGATAAGCAGAGTAAGGACATAAAATTAAACAATAAGCCAATTGTTTATCCTCCACCACCGTTTCAGCAGAGGGTTCAAAAATAGAAATCAGATAAGCAGTTCGCAAAGTTTTTAGAAGTGTTCAAGAAACTCCAGATTAACATCCCATTCGTCGAAGCCCTAGAGCAAATGCCGAGTTATGCGAAGTTCATGAAAGGAATTCTGTCGAGGAAAAAGAAATGGGAAGATTTTGAAACAGTGGCACTAACAGAGGAGTGTAGTGCGGTGTTACAGCAGAAGCTACCACCAAAACTTAAGGACCCGTGGAGCATTACTATCCCATGCACGATCGGGAAAATGTCATTTAACAAATGTTTATGTTATTTGGGGGCAAGTGTGAACCTTATGCCATTCTCAGTATACACAGAATTGGGTTTGCTCACGCCAAAGCCAACGAATATTTCATTGCAGTTGGCGGATAGGTCAGTCACATACCCGAAAGGCATAGTAGAGGACATTTTGGTTAAAGTGGATAAGTTTATATTCCCTGCGGACTTTATCATTTTGGATTTCGAGGAGGATAAGAACATCCCGATTATCTTAGGGAGACCTTTCTTGGCCACGGGAAGGACACTCATAGACGTGCAAAAAGGAGAACTTACTATGAGAGTCCAAGATCATAAAATAAAATTTAATGTGTTCAAGGCCATGAAATTCCCTACAGATGAGGAAGAATGTTTTCGGATGTATTTAATTGAGCAAATTATCGGTGAAGACATGAGTAAGAGTTTGGTCAACGATCCGTTAAAAACAACTTTATTGGGGGATGAAGATAATGACGACCCAGAATTTGTTGACTACTTACAGATGTTAGAGTCATTGCCACAAGTTAGCCGATTCAAAGCATCGTTTGAACCTTTGCACACTGAGGAAATAGCCGCAGAAAAACTAAAACCGTCATTGGAGGAGCCACCAACATTGGAACTTAAGCCACTCCCTAAACATCTCAGGTATGCGTACTTAGGCAATTCAAATTCTTTACCTGTGATTATTTATGCTGCATTTAACGAATTGCATGAAGAAAAGTTGTTGAGGGTGCTTCGGGAACATAAATCAACGATTGGTTGGACGATTGCGGATATAAAGGGAATTAGCCCTTCATTTTGCATGCACAAGATTCTGATGGAAGATGATGCAATACCGACGGTGGAGCAACAACGACGACTTAACCCGATTATGAAGGAAGTGGTAAAGAAGGAAATTCTGAAATTATTGGATGCCGGTATCATCTATCCGATTTCTGACAGTAAGTGGGTTAGTCCGGTTCACTGTGTGCCGAAAAAGGGGGGAATGATCATGGTACAGAATGAGGATAACGAGTTAATTCCAATAAAAACAATGACATGTTGGAGGGTGTGCATCGATTATAGGAGGTTGAATAAGGCAACCCGAAAAGATCACTTCCCGCTACCCTTTATCGATCAAATGTTAGACAGATTAGCGGGACATGATTACTACTGTTTATTGGATGGATACTCGGGCTATAACCAGATCGCCATCGCTCCTGAGGATCAAGAAAAGACAACATTTACGTGCCCTTACGACACATTTGCATTCAGGAGGATGTCATTCGGGTTATGGAATGCACCTGCAACCTTCCAACGGTGTATGATGGCCATTTTTTCAGATACGGTGGAGAAAAATGTTGAAGTCTTCATGGACGATTTTTCGGTCTATGGAGACAACTTTGATACTTGCCTAGGGAATCTGGTCATGGTATTGCAGCGATGTAAGGATACAAACCTCATACTCAATTGGGAAAAATGCCACTTCATGGTTGAAGAAGGCATAATTTTTGGCCATAAGGTGTCGGCTCAAGGATTGGAGGTGGACAAAGCAAAGCTGGAAACAATCGAGAAACTGCCTCCACCGAGCTCAGTTAAGGGTATTAGAAGTTTTCTGGGACATGCTGGATTCTACAGGAGGTTCATAAAGGACTTCTCTAAAATTAAAAAACCTCTATACAGTCTTTTAGAGAATGATGCTACTTTCAGTTTTACTGAGGAATGCAAATCAGCATTTGAATCATTGAAGAAGAAATTAACTAAATCCCCCGTGATAGTCGCACCAGATTGGAATATGCCATTCAAATTAATGTGTGATGCGATCGACTATGCGGTTGGGGCTGTTTTGGGCCAAAGACGAGATAAGGTGTTTCACGCCATATACTATGCAAGCAAAACACTCACAGAGACTAAAATGAATTATACAACCACGAAAAAGGAATTACTTGCAGTGGTGTACGCGTTTGACAAATTCTGGGCATACTTGATCGAGACTAAGGTGATAGTCTACACGGACCATTCAGTGATTCGGTACCTAATAGCGAAAAAAGATGCTAAGCCACGCCTTATCCGATGGATTCTCCTACTTCATGAGTTTGACTTAGAAATTAAAGATAGAAAGGGGATGGAGAATCAAGTAGCCGATCACTTGTCTAGGCTGTAAAACCAAGGGAAAGCGAAAGAAGACAGATGTGAAATTAACGAGTAATTCCCAGATGAGCAACTGTTTGGGATTTTTGCAGAATTTACTTGGTATACGGATTATGCAAATTTTCTTGTGAGTAATATTCTTCCACCTGACCTCACAAGACAACAAAAAAAGAAGTTTCTTCATGATGTAAAGTGGTACATGTGGGACGAACCGTATTTGTTCAAACAATGCGCCAAAAAAATGATTAGACGGTGCGTCCCCTATAGTGAAGTGAAGAACATTATGCATTAGTGCCATTCATCTGCATATGGCGGGCATTATGGCAGCGAGCGGACAGCAGCAAAGGTGTTGCAAGCTGGGTTTTATTGGCCCACATTATTCAAAGATGCCCACCATTTTGTCAAACAATGCGATAGGTGTCAAAGGGTGGGAAACATCTCAAAACGGAATGAGATGCCCCTACAAACAATTCTTGAAGTGGAAATCTTTGATGTATGGGGCATCGATTTCATGGGGCCATTGCCTTCGTCTTTGAACAATCAGTATATTGTACTCGCAGTGGATTACGTTTCGAAATGGGTTGAAGCTGCAACACTACCATCCAACGATGCCAAGGTGGTCCTCAAATTCCTACAGAAAAACATTTTCACGAGGTTTGGCATGCCAAGAGCAATAATCAGTGATAAAGGTAGTCACTTCTGTAATAAGGCATTCACAGCTCTTTTGACACGGTATGCGGTCAACCACAAGGTAGCGACATCGTATCACCCTCAAACAAGTGGGAAAGCTGAGGTCTCAAACCAGGAAATAAAGAAAATATTGGAGAAAGTAGTAAATCCGACTCGTAAGAATTGATCACTTCTGTTCGACGATGCACTATGGGCATACCGGACTGCGTACAAAACTCCAATCGGGATGTCACCATATCAACTACTGTACGGGAAGGCATGTCACTTACCGGTCGAACTACAGCACAAGGCTTATTGGGCGGTTCAAAAACTCAATTTCGATCAAGCAGTTGTAGGGGAAAAAAGACTACTTCAACTAAATGAGCTCGATGAATTCCGCCTTCACGCCTTTGAGAACTCCAAATTATACAAAGAAAAGGTAAAAAAGATGGCACGACTAGAAAATTATACATCGAACATTCGAGCCTGGTCAATCAGTACTCTTGTTCAACTCACGGCTGCGATTGTTCCCATGAAAGCTGAAAGTCAAGATGGTCGGGACCATTCACTATAAAGCGGGTATTCTCTCATGGCGTTGTTGAACTCTACAGTCGTAATCCATTAGAGACGTTCAAGGTCAATGGTCAACGGATAAAGCATTACTGGGGTGGCGATTCAAACACCGGCGTCATCAACATTACCCTCACCGATACACAAAAAATAAGGAGAGTAGTCAAATGAACGACTTAAAATCAAGCGCTAATTGGGAGGCAACCCAATATTTCGTTATTTTTCGTAGTTTCATTTATAATTTTTAGAATGTAGTTTTTATTAAGTATTAGGAAGGTATTATAGAGTAAACGTTTTGTTGAATCTCTCAATCATACTCCAAGTAATCAATGATCTAACATCTTGTATGTTTATGGTTGCAGGAGGAGTCAAAAGTGAGTAATAGCAACAACAAGCAAGAAAAGAAGAAAAAAAGGCTAATTTTGATATGCACAATTTGAAGCCAAAAATCAGGAGTCAGGGGGCATGCCCGTCACGTATGCTCTATTAGCTTTATTGCCCCCACCCCAAGGTAGGGTTCTGAAACTGGGGCATACATATTCGGCGATCCACACGACCCACACGCCCATATATGTTCATCTTCCTAATTGAATCCTTCTTTCTCCTATATAACACCCATGATTTACAACTCCTAACACATTACTTCTACCAACTACCTAAATCCATTGAACCCACTTCACCCCCACGAATTCCACTACCCCACATCATCAAGTACTCCCATTCTTCTCCCCCACAACATCTCTATATAAACCCTATCACTCAATCCCCATTATCACCATATACACTCCACTCCTTCTACACAAGGCCACAAATTCAACAAGTTTGGGGGAACTGAGAGCACAGTTCCACTTCATCTTCATCTTCTCTCACCGAAATTACCATAAAAAACACCTAGTTTGGGGGAAGAAAGAACCACTGCACGCACACATATTCGATAAGTTTAGTAAAACCAAGTTTGGGTGGAATTAGTGTGTCTACAACAATCAATGGCTTTGCAACCTACACCGAAACGCCAAAGGGGAGAGAGTTCAAGATTCACACAACCGACACAAACCTTTGATCGTCGAAAATTTATGAGTGCCGCCGCCGCAGACCGGTATGAGTACATGCTAACCAAAGCCCTTACAACGGAGCGGGGATTGGCTTCGGATCCCAATGATGGGGAGATGATGCCTCAAATCAATCAAAAGGGGTGGATCAAATTCACCAAAAATCCGGAACCCGCTGTGGTTAACATTGTCAAGGAATTTTACGCCAACGCTCAGGACAAAGCCCTATTCAACGCGTATGTGCGGGTTCGCTTGGTCCCGTTTAGCGCCAATGCAATAAACACTTATTATCAGCTGCGGGTACTTCATCAATGTCAATATGCTCAGCTACGTGATTTTGATCCGGACTTTGATGAAATAATCACAGGGATGACAAAGCCGGGAACATCTTGGATGAAAGGTCGGAAGGGAGGCACAGTGTTCCATAGCAAGTACCTTAGCCTGTATGGAAAAATATGGTACACATTCTTATGCGCTAAATTACTTCCATCCCAACACACCTCGGACGTCACCAAAGAGAAGGCGTTGCTGTTGTACGCAATTGTGCAAGATTTCATTATGGACGTCGGGGCTATTATCTGTTTCTTCATCCGCTGGTGTTTACGTGGAAATTTTTTGGGTGGCTTACCGCACCCATCACTCATATGTGGGTTATGTCGCAATGCAGGGGTAAGATGGTCCGACGATGAGCCCACACAAATGCCGCTCGCATTGCTTGATTCTAGAATGATAGCGCGGTATTCTGTATGGGCAGGAGGTGAGTCACATCCACGAGGTCAGGGCTTTATTTTTTCGTCGGCTTCGGAAGATGAAGTTGATGCTACAGAGGCATCGGAAGATGATGATGCAACTACGGGCGATTAAGGGGCTGAGCAGGTACCACAGACTGAGGCAATATCCAGTCCTCGGTTCCTTGAATTCCAAAATCAGATGACTGCGCACAATAAAGCAGCACATTGGGAAATGCGGCGATTGGCAATGCGACAAGATAACATATTTGATGCTATGAATGCATCTTTTGCCTCACTCTTCACAACCCTTCAAAGCTTCAACCCGTCGGCTCAATTTCCATATCAGCAACCCGGACCACTGCCGAGATTTCCACCAAATGATTCTGATGAAGAAGAACAACAACAACCTCCTCAGACTTAAGCGATAACAGGGAAGTCCTCACGTACTTATTTTTGATTATTCATCCAATGGGGACATTGTATTACTTAAGTTTGGGGGAGTTAAGTTTATGTTTGCATGCATATGTAGTATTTAGGTTTAAATTTTGTCATTTTAAATTCCAGTTTTGCATAGTTATTTAGGAAGAATTGCATGATAGCTTAGGTGCATACATAGTAGCTTAGGTTATTGTTGTCATTGCATTGTGTTTAGTTTTGTATATAGTGCATTTTGTTAAAAAAAAAATATTAAAAAATTAGTTAAATATTGTGTTTGCATATGTCCAACAGTGTTGCAGTTCATATTATTTGTGGGCCAATGATGAGAGTGTGAACAAGTTAACCAATACAGTATTGATTATTAGAACTATGATATAATTTCTGTTATGAATCGAATCTTGCGCTTGTTTAAAACTATTATAAAAAGGTAAACACGCTAATAACATCTTTGTTGACTGGTCAGTTCAAATTGATACATAAATAGTTTCTAAAGGATGATGCTAGAGTAAATGAGAAAACAACAAAGATAGACAGTGAAGGCAAAAATTAGTCAAGAAGTTAAGTTTGGGGGAAATGTAGGGTGTATAAGCTTTAATAAAAAAAATAAAATGAAACAAGTGGAGTCTTGTGGTGGGTTGAGGAGAAATACTCTCCATAAATACAAGTGTGAGATGGAGCGTAAAACGCACTCACCAACTATCTATAAAAAAAAAGAAAGAAAAATACGGGAAAAGAGCAAAAAGCCCCCGTGAGAAAAAAAATGAGATACAAGAAGTATAAGCACCCTGCATGAACCCTCGAGTTTGGTATTGTTTAGTGCCTATTTTTGGAATTTTTAAGTTTGCACTGTATGATTCCTTCTAAGAAATTGATTATGTATTGAATTTGAATCCGTATCAGTTAGCATGGATGTTTAACACACACGCACACTATACCAGTGATGATGGCTTAAGATTTGAGAATTAATACGAAGTTGTGGATTAGTTTTGGTGATTCATATTGTAGAGTTGCTTGTTGTCTCTGAGGCCGATGGGATAATTTTGATTCTATGATATTGTTGGATTTGAAGGCATTTAGATTATATTTATTTCATCTCATTGCATTGCATAACATGTAGTTTGTTTTGTGCTCGAGGACTAGCACGGTTTAAGTTTGGGGGATTTTGATAAGTGGATTTCATATCCACGAATCGATGTTCATTTCAAGCCTAAAATCGTTGTTACTTTTTTTTTCGTGTTCGTTTTCACTTGTTTTGTGTTCTTTTATGTGTAGGGTGGTCGTTGTAGCATTTAACAAGTTTTGGAGTCAATTGAGATCATTTCGGGACGAATTTGTGAAGGAAAGGAAAAATTCACTTGGCAACGTTTTGGAAAAATTAGCAAAAGGCACCCGTAAAATGCAGCCCTTTTGCTGTACACCCCTCAATGGGCGAGGGTCTCGACCAAATGATTGTCTTGTTCCAATTAGAATTTGTCTTCTTCATGTGGTTTTTAGTGATGTACTCGCATGTGGACTCTAGAATATAAGGGATTCGACTAGGACACTAAGGGGCACGCCCATTACTCGAGGAATAACACAATTGAGCAACACACAACTGCAATTGACGAAGACTATTTCCAGATTTTCACAAAAAGCTTTGGGGGAGTAATTTGAAGAGATTTTCGTGACAATTGCAATTCTAGGCTACGTGAAGGGTGTTCATCATTATTCTTCTCTTTAGTCCTTTATTTGTAATGGCACGGATGTTTTCGTTAGATTATTCAGTTTTTATATCATTCGTTATGAACTAATTTGCTTATTAGGCTTATGATGGATCCTTGGGTGAAACGATGATTTTATTATTTTGATTTCCAGTTCAATAAAATATTTTCAGTTTATCTATGTTAATTTGAGCGTGAATTTATGAATTGCTTGATCAACAATTCTTTGTGGATTTGTATGGAATCGAGATAGGATATTCAAATCTAGACTTAGTTAATATAGCATGTGTCATGAATTTTGTGAATAGCGGATTCTTGATTATTGTTAAGGTAGAGATATGCTCGACATCGCATGTAATCGGATAGAGAACTTATTCTTAAACCTTCTTTAATTTCAGTTCACATAGAGATATAGTGAGTTAATTGATTTAGGTGTTTAATTTGTTTCTATCTAAATTGTGGATTTAAGTTGATACGATATTAGTGCATCGAGAGGTGGCTAGTACTACATTCGTGTTCTTGATTAATAAACTGGGATATTGAATTGAATTGGAATAAATGTTTGAAAATCAGAGTGAAGCTTAGGGTGAAATCATAAGTCTAATTCTCCATCGATTGAGTGAACTTCCGGATTTTGATATTTGTGATTATTTTGTGATAGTTTATTTATTTATTAATTTAGTTTCTATAATTTTAAACCATTGAATTGAATAGTTTAATAGAATTAGGATTAATAGAAAATTGGTAATTGTGAAGTTAAATTTCTTGCTAATTTGTCTTCGTGGGAACGATACTTTATTCACTACTATATTACTTGTTGACCACGTATACTTGCGTGTTTTGCGTATATAGATTTTACCCAACACTGATACTATATGAAGATAAGCAGAACAGAAGAAGATCAGCTGCACCAAAGAAGATGTGGTCCACTTTTGAAGCAGAATGCAAAGAGGACCACACCAAACTGCTAAGTACAAAAGATGTTCAGATCTTAACGACATCTTAGCAGCTCAGCACCACCACCAACAACAAATAACATCAATAAGAAGCCATGTCTAACTTTTAACTGGTTCAAAAGTTGTAAAACTGGAATCGTTGGGCTAGAATGGCTAAGATTTATTTAAATCTAGTTTTCTTTCTAGTTTTGTAAATATTAACCAACCGCGCGACCCTAGATCTGTATCTAGAGGAAGCTGTAAGCTTTGGGTACGCGCATGCAAGGATTTAACTGATGAATCATTTGTTTTACGACGTTTAGATTCAATATCTGTTTCATTTCAGTATATTTGTTATGCAGGCTATTTATATGATATTATGTGAGCCTAGGAGCCACGAGATCTAAGATCCAGCTGACGGATCTAGATTTGCTTCCCATGACGGACCCTTTTCAATTGTACAGCTACTTTGCAAGTCATATGTGTGGTGCTCGGACATAATTTGATGGCTTTCATGCCCAGAAAGAGGCCGACACTTGTATGTATATTATTTTGTCGAAGATGATTTGCATCTCGAGAATAAAATCAAAATAAGCCGAATATGGAATAAAATGAAAGTATCAAAGGCCTTAATTACTATGTGATCATAAGGGTTTGAAAACTTGTTTTCAAAACATCATTTTATATGTCTTGTATTAAAATTGAACTTTTATACAAGTCAAACCCTTTGTACATAAGTGCAAAAGAGGCATATCACTACTTCGAAATAAAGCACTTATGCCTAATTAACTGCAACACACACATACATTTCAAATAAATTAGGGAATTGAAAAGACGTGGTAACCATGTTTTCACGGAAGTTAGGGGGTGCCTAACACCTTTCCCCCGCTTAAGCAAGCCCCCGAACTCCACGAATCTCAATTTCCAAGGCCTGTTAAACAGACTCCAATAAATGGGTCTTTTTGCAAAAAAAAATCATAAACTCGGTTGAGTTAGTACAACCATTTCACTTCTACCAACTGACGGCTCTGTAAAATCAAATATTTTTAAATCGTCGACATTTCATGTCGGACTCTTTTGTCAATTTCACTCTTTCAAACCAAATTCGAACCACATAGAAAACATAAAGGGTAAGAAATATTTAAAAGAGGAATTCCAAAAGGAAATTTTTTCTGACGCCGACATATAGATTCGATCAAAATTTGTTATACTAAAATACCAATGACAAGCATAACATCATTAATGTGATCAAGATTTGTTATATTGTAGTTGACGAGTAAATCTTGTAATATGACATACTCATTCAATAGACATGCACAACATAGTGATCTGATTTGTTCCGGTCTAGTCTTGTCAGGTCTTGGGCTTTGACAAAGTTAGGCTACGTCGTTGACTTTGATCTATTAGGCCAAGTCAGAGCTTGATATATGGGTTATGATCTGGTTAGGCTTACAAACCATGCCAGACCCAAGGTTAGGCTTAAGCCAATCTGGTAAACCATCCCTCCCTTTTTTTCTCTTTCAATGTTAAATATTAGAAATAAAAATTATAAAATATAAAATATAAAATATAAAATAATAAAATTTTGTGAAAATAAAACTTTTAATGAAGAACTAGAGTATTTACAAGAAACTAACTTATTATTATTTATTTAACATTAAAAATTAATTTATTAATGTATTAATTAATATTAATAGTTAACGTTAAAATTAGCAAGAAATATTAATTAAATTTAATGTTAAATATTAGCATTTAAAGAACTAACTTATTATTAATTATTTAATCAACTAACTTTTAATGCTATAAATTTAAAAAACTAACTAGGTTGACTTGTGTTGGAGAAATGGTTGGGTTGGGGAGTGTTCGAAATTTGTTGCTTTGTTGTCAAGTTTGTTACGTTCTGTTCTCTATTCATGATGTTAATAATCCCTATTAATAAGGGAAGTGATTTATGTTTGATTTAGTCTAGTCCATAATCCACGTATTAGTTAGGAGAAAACGTGGGGTGCATTTTTAATGTTATATTTTCTTTGTAAGGCTTATAAAGCCACTAGTTGCTGTTGAATTCAATAAGAAAACATTCCTCTAATTTCAGTGTTCTTGTGTTTATGTTATCCATTCTAACAATTTTGGTATTAGAGCCTTCTCACAGGGCTTGCTTTGAGAAGCCAATAAATTGTTGCTTTCTTGGGGAGAATTCAAGTATAAATAGGAGTGAAACACATAAAGGGCAAGTGTGAGCGAAACACTTCGAGTTTGAGAGAGCTAACATTGGTAGCCGAGAACTGCAACTTTGTTCAACCTGTTATACCTAGATTTGATGGTCATTATGAACATTCATCTATGTTGATGAAGAATCTTTTGCGATCAAAAAAGTGTTAGGGATTGGTGGATGATGGAATTCCAACCGTTGCTGAAGGAGTTCAACCAACAAAGGCTATTGAGGAGGCAAAGTTGAAGGACCTCAAAGTGAAAAAGTGTATTTTTCAAGCTATTGACAGAGGCATTATTGTAACATCCCAGTCTCACATCGAAATATAGGGAAACAATTTGTCTGCATATAAGAAAATAAGTTACTACCGATGTACCTTCAAGTCATAACCTTTTGGGTGACCCTGTGGTGGGCTAAGATGACCCAAGAAGATATTATTGGGCCAGTGGTTTGAGGCCTTATTTTGATGGATTTGATTCGATTCGGATTTGGGATTTGACCCGAGATTTCTTCCGAACTCAGGATTCGACCTGGGTTATTTCATATGGTATCAAAGCTGACTCTTGAAAGCTTGGGTCGGGTCATCTAATCAGGTTGCCGGAGGTGGGGACACGAAGGCTGATGGTATTATCCCACAATGGAGATATGGAGGTCCGGAGGTAGGGACACGAAACCAGCTGGTATTATCCCACAATGGCTAGAGAGGCAAAGATCTTTGGGCCGTGTGTGTGATCGGTTCTTACGGGAACGTCAGAAATTTAAGTGGGGGAGTTTGTAACACCCCAGTCTCACATCGAAAGATAGTGGAAAAGTTTGTCTGCATATAAGAAAATAAGTTACTACCAATAGTACCTTCAAGTCATGACCTTTTGGGTGAGCCTGTGGTGGGCTAAGATGACCCAAGAAGATACTATTGGGATAGTGGTTTGAGAGCTTATTTTGATGGATTTGATTCGATTTGGACTTGGAATTTGACCCGAGATTTGTTCCGGACTCGGATTTGACCCAGGTTGTTTCAATTATGGAGATAATTCTCAATCGAGACACATCCAAGGATATCTGGAAATCCATGAAGCAAAAATACTAAGGGTCTTCAAAGGTGAAAAGAGCTCAACTTCAAGCTCTCAGGAGGGGATTCGAGGTGCTTGGGATGAAAGATGGAGATACAATAGATACTTACTTCTCTCGGGCCTTAGTTATTGCCAACAAAATGAAGGCACATGGGGAACGAATAGAACAATTGGTGACTATGGAGAAAATACTAAGGTCCATAACTGGGAAATTCGATTATGTTGTGGATGCCATAGAGGAATCCAATGACCTCAACACAATGACGATCGATGAACTTCTTCATGAGCAACGAATGCAAGCTCATACTAGACGAGAAGAGCGGGTTTTGAAGGTAGCATTTGTTGAGAAAACTAGAGGAAGAGGTGATAATAGCTACGATGCTAGAGGTCAAGGAAAAGGAGGTTTTAAAGACAGGTGAAGAAGTCGAGGAAGATGGTCAACAAAGCACTGATTGAGTACTATAGGTGCCATAAATTAAGGCACTTCCAATATGAGTTCCCTGATTTGGAGGAAAATGCACATTATGCTGAATTAAACAAGACAGAGAAGATGTTTTTGATGTCTTATGTTGAACTCAATGACACCAAAAGGGAGGAGGTTTGGTTCCTTGACTCAAGATGTAACAACCATATTACAGGCGACAAAAAGTGGTTCATAGATATGGACGAGCAGTACAGGCAATCTGTGAGGCTTGGGAACAACTTCAAAATGGCGGTAGTCGGGAGAGGTAATGTACGACTACATGTTAATGGAATTACACAAGTTATTACTAATGTTTACTATGTTCCCGAGTTAAAGAACAACTTGATTAGTATCGAACAACTGTCAGAGAAAGGAGTTGTTATGTTGATTCAAAATAAAGAATGTTAATGTTATCACTCAAGGAATGGCCTAATCTTGCAATCAAAGATGTCAGTTAATAGGATGTTCGTATTTCTTGCAACCATAATGCCAAAAGTCCTAACTTGTTTCAAGACTGCCTCAGAAGATGAAACACACCTTTGGCATTGTCGTTACGACCACCTCAACTTTAATGGACTGAGTACCCTTCATTATAAGAAGATGGTATGAGGGTTGCCTGAAGTGAAGACACCAAGTAAGCTATGCAAGGATTGCATCATAGGCAAGCAACACATGGAATCCATATCCTATAAAAGTTCTTGGAGGGCTACACACATACTTCAATTGGTTCACTCTGACATTTGTGGATCGATCACACCCTCATCTAGCAGTGAAAAAGGTATTTGATTACTTTTATAGATTATTATAGTCGAAAGATTTGGGTGCCATTCTTATATGAGAAGTCTAAAGCTTTTAATGCATTTAAAATGTTTAAAAGTACGGTGGAGAAAGAAATAGGGGCTCCAATTCAGTGTCTTCGTACAGATAAGGGATGAGAGTTCACCTTTCAAGAATTCAATTCATTATGTGGTTCATATGGAATAAGGAGACAATTGACTGCAGCCTTCACCTTTTAACAAAATGGGGTTGCTGAGAGGAAGAATCGGACCATTATGAGTATGGTTTGATGTATGATGTCTGAGAAATATGTTACAAAGTACTTTTGTCCTGAAGCAGTAAAATGGACCATTCACGTTCTCAATTGAAGCCTTACCTTGGCAGTGAAAGAATTGACGCTTGAGGAAGCATGGAGCACCATCAAACCATCAGTTCATTACTTCAAAGACTTCGGTTGTGTTGCTCATGATCACATACCAGAAACTAAGAGGAAGAAACTTGATGATAAAAGCTTTCGGTGTGTAATGATGGGAATGAGTGATGAATCCAAAGTATACCAGCTCTATGATCCAATAACCAAGGGTATTGTGATTTTCGAAGAAGACGAGTGTTTGGATTGGGGCAGAAGCTTAGAAGAAATGAAGCAAAATGTGTTAGATTGGAGAGAAAGTGAAGAATAAGGAAATGGACTCACTCAAAAGTGAAGACGAAGGTGATTTAAATGACAATACTGAAGGGGAGATAGAAAATGGCTCAACTTCAAGCCAAGGTTGTCAGGAATAAGCATGTGAATGTTATTCCTAATTATATATGATTTGATTATGATATATATGAATGAATATGCAAGTATGTTTGCATTAAGAAAAGCTGTAAAGTCCTTTGATAGATAATAGAAACATGTGTACAAGGACTTAGAATGAATTGATCAAGTATGTTAGGTTGATCCTACATAAGCAAAACATCTTTGTAAAGTCCTTAAAAAGAAATGATGTACAAGGACTATAAAAGTAGAAAGATCAAGCATGTTAGGTTGATCTTATGATGTAATAGATAGGCTTGTCTGATCGTCGAGCATTGCACCAGAAATCGGGTCTGCGAAGAGAGTCAAGGAAAACTCGAGGAGGCGTCGAGGCGAATCGTAGTCTGCAAGATAGTAGATCTCGGAGTTAAATGATACGCCGGAGAAACGATGAAGGATCATAGTGTGTCGAGTAGAACTTCCTCAAGACCGAAGTCTGCTGAGGAAGTCATGTTCAGAATCGTGAGGGCGGACACGCTTTCTGGTCGATCAACATCTGCCAAAGCCAAGTCGAAAGCGTAGACTACACTCGAATCGTAGAGTCTACTAATCTTAGAAGCCAAGTCGAGGATCGTAGGCGACACTCGAGTCGTGGAAGTCTATTGATTACATGGAGAGATCATAGTCGAGCAAGATCGGATGAAGATAACAAGCCTGGGCGTAAATCGTAGAGTGTCAAGATCGATCTAGGAGTCGTAGGGTCTGCAGGTAGAAGGCTGAATCGTAGAGTCTGAACTCGACGACCTCAACGATTAATGCTTTCATAATCGTATGCCGTAATCGTAGAAACAAATCGATTCTCAACTAATAAGCACTCCCGAATATCCAAAGGAACAAAGCCTCTGGTTGGCCTTTGCAAAGATACATCCCACACAGAGGAAACCATAGAGCACTCGAGGAATGGCATGTATGCTAACGGAAGATCTAAGCATCAACCCAATCAGCATCGAGATTGAGTTAAAGAAGCCATTCAAGATGAAGTCTTCCACAAGTTGATCAGAAGAAGACATCGATGGCGATGAAGAAAGTCGGAAAGTGCGATCAGTGTCAGTAGACAAAGGACAACGATCTTGGAAGCTACCAGAATCGTAGTGTTTTCCAAACAAAGAAAAAACTGATGAAGTGCATACAGAGATATTGGACAGCTTCTGAAGAATAAGGCTAAAGTGATTAAGCATTGGGTCAGTCCATTGATGATAAGTGAACGGGAGATCACAAGGAGAAAGCTCCTTGGACCGCCACAAATCTAAAGTGTCTTCTTTATTCGGAAGGGCGGAAAAAAAGAAGTCAAGTCATGATGTCGAGAAGCTGTTGAGACAAAACGAAGTGTTAAAAATCTTGCACAAGAGAAGGAAGATGTGTTCTACATTGAAGATCCAATCAACGTTCTTCAAGATGGTAGTGTTGTCTCTACCAGTCAACATGACACTACGATCAGGTCCTTGAAGACATGCATCAGAATCGTAGAGTTCGAATAGCTGAAGACTGAAGCATTGGCAATGGTTCAATCTGAAGGGTAATATTCGGATAAGAGCTTATTGAAAGCATCGATGCAAAAGGACAACCTCTGATCGAGAAATTAGAAGGAGAAAATAAAGTCTTCGACCTGCCCAAGACATTAAAGTGACATCTCTGATGGGTAGGTGAAATAGTAGACTACAATGTCAGAGAAAGTATGACTTATCACATCAGCAGTCTACCTCTATCAACTCAAGATCTGTGAAGACATTTGAATAGCTTTCAACGGCTACTTTCTAACGGAAGGATTGGGAAGGAGTATAAATCTGCTAGAGCTTCAAAGATCGAAGGTTTCTGGAGTTACCGAGTTTGGAGTAACGGTGGACTGTTCTAAACCACGTAAGATAGTGAGTCCGAGGGCTCACTCTACGATCCACCAAGAACACTCAGAGACATACAAAGAAAGAAGTAGAAGTGAGAGTTCTACAATGTATAAGTGAGAGTTCAACTACATGAAGAGTGTTCTGAACTGCCGAGAGAAAGAAAAGTGTCATGTCATCTTGGTGTCCATCATGGGAAGACTCTAAGTACCATAGGGAATAGCTCACAGTCATCTTAGCAAGTCCATCATGAGAAGGCATCAAGTATAAAGAAAGGAGATCACAAACGTCATCATGGTGGCAAGCATGAGAAAGTTTCTAAGTACCTAGCAGAAGAGCTTACAGTCATCTTAGAAACTCATCATGTACAACCATCATGTATCAAGAAGAATGATCTTCAAGGCAGTCATTGTGACAGCCCGAAAATTTAGAAGATCTTGAATGATTAAATTAAATGTTAAAGTTTAAAAACCTAAAGTGAAAATAGATAATTTATTTAAAATTTTTAAGAAAAATCTAAAGAAATGGTACGTTGAAATGATTCAACGATAAGGTTACGAGAAAGAATAAAATCTAAACCGATTAAAAATGATTCGGTATTGTGATTCTGGGGACGGAATCCTTATAAGGGGGAAAGAATGTGATAACCCAATTTTTGGGTAATATTAAAATAAGAATTTAATAAATAAAATTCTTATTAGATAATATGTTGTTATGACCTTGGGATTAAATTATATTACATATATATATATATATATATATATATATATATATATATATCAAATGAGGTAGATTGGATTTACCTTATTATAATGGTATTTAAATACCAAGATTGAAAAGGAAAGCCAACATGACTTAATTGAGATAGATTCTTGATATGAAGCTATCTATGTGTTCAAAGAATTAATTATATTAAGATATAATTAAAAATGTTATTTAATAACAAATAAAGAAAATGGTGTACTTCCATGAGTTGTGTAATTAAATAGAGTTGTCATCATAATAATTGGGACAATTACATTTTCTATTACATTTTAAAAAATAATTACATAAAAAGTCTACAAACAAAATAATTACAAAAAAAATGCATATGCAATATTTAATTACAAAAAAGAGTGCAATCTTATCCCTTTTATTTAGTTGAGTGATTTAATGAGTTATTGATAATGACCATGTTTGTAGGGATTTTAATTTTATCTCTCTCTCATCAACCTCCATTTTATCTCCACACCCTCTCCTTCCCCTTCCTCAGCCTCCTTCTCCTCCCCCCACGCCCCCCACCTCCATCCGCCTCCCACCGCCATCCCCTCCTCCCGCCCTCCTTTCTCCACCCCACCCCTTGCTTGCCCCGCCCCGCCTCCCTCCTTCTCCTCACCCGCCCACGCCCCACCACCTCCATCCGCCTCCCACCGCCATCCCCCTCCTCCCATACCTTCTCCACCCCACCCCGCCCCCTCCTCCCGCCTCCACACCCTCTCCTTCCCTTCCTTCGCCTCCTTCTCCTCCCCACCCCACCCCACCACCTCCATCCCCTCCTCCTCCCCTTTCTCCACCCCACCCCACCCCTCCCTCCCTCCCTCCCTCCCTCCCTCCCTCCGCCTCCTCCCGCCTTTCTCCTCCTCCCAGATCGATCCAAGATGGTACATCGGTGGAGACCCCATCACTAAGCCATGATGGAGGCCCTCCACCACCCTTTGCTTCCCCACCACCATCGATCCGTTTCTCCAACTCTACTGGGTAATCAAACCTTAATATGTTGGTAACCAAATAGGCATACTAAGGTAACCAAACCTTAGCTCCTTAGATAAAAGTAACCAAATTTTATGCGGTTGGTTACTAAACCTTCCGATAAGGTAACCAATTTAGTTTATTAGGTTACTAATTTATTTTGGATGTGATGCGATTGTTAACCAAATTTCATATAGTTGGTTACCAAACCATTTGATAAGGTAACCAATTTAGTTTTATTTGATTATCAATTTTATTTTAAATGTGATGCAGTTACTAGTCAAAATTCGTATAAAGGTAACCATTTCAATTCATTGTACATGGCGATGATGTGGCTGCGGATGGCAAGGCGAGAGAGGAGGATGATGAACATTAGCTCCTTCATAATTTTTTATTTTAATTTTCTCATTTTGATTTGAATTTTGAAACATGGATTTGAAATTGTTGTTAGAGACAAGATTTGAATTTGAATTTGAATTATTAGTTATCCTTGATTTTAGGTTTCCTTATTAATGTGAATTGTACTATTTTTGTAATAATTACATTTTTTTTGTAATTATTTGGTTGATGTACTTTTCTTGTAATTATTTTCTATTTGTTGTATACTTATGTAAAGAACCCATAATAATATATGTGCCAACTATTGTTATTATCCAAAAAAGTAATATGATAGATAAGATTCATGTGTTTTAAATTTTATAGGAGTCCATATTGGAATATTGGGCCATACTAAAAGTTTTTTTTTAAGAATGCTTGCAAATATGTTACATTGGTTATAGGGGCCCAAATTAAAACAGTACCCAGCCTCCTCACAGCCCCATTCGGTAATCCTTAGAGAAGAAAAAGGGAGCTGTGTAGTTAAGTTTCATAAATCAGTTAGTTGGCTTCAAGTAACAGCTAACTTAAATTAACATAATAGTTAGCAAGTTAGTTGATTTCTAGAATGCAGTGGTCGGCTATTAGGGGCCAAGTTAACTAGACTAGGAATGAGTGTTGCTGCTTGGTAGGGTGGCTATGTAGAGGCCAGCTAGGGGTCAGGTAGAGTGATTGAGAGAAGGAGATTCAGCCGTATATGGCCATATAAGACATCTCATGCTCAGATAGTCATACTACTTCACTGAGCTCCAAAGTTTAGCAATCACAAAGATAGAGCAGTTAAGGCTACGACTGAGAAGGAGAAGGAAATTGAGCAGCAGACAATTGCAATCTCTGAGCTATTAAGGTAAGCTTTCCAATCCTCTTCCACTTCATTCTCTTGCTACTAGTTAACAGCAGGGGCCGAATGACCTGAAAAGAAAATAAAGGGGCTGTTTTATGTTGCTAGTTTTGTTAATGTTTTAATGTAGCTTGGTGTGTATTAGTTTCCTTTTTATTTTGTTTAACCATTGATACCAGTATGCTATGAATAAGGCCATGTGTTTCTAATTGTATGTAACAAATCGAATAATAGAGAAGCTATGTGATTACATACATAACTATGGGAATTTAGAACTAAAACTGTTAAGAAAATAGACTAAATAGTTGTCAATTACTTGAATATATTTGGTTATGTATTTGACTGTTATGGACTACATTTAGGCACAAGGAGATAGGCTGGGCTGAGGAGTAATAAGGAGGATGAAAATAGCTTTCTAATACAAGCAAATTGCTATGACACAAGTAGTTCTAGACTGTGCATACCACATGCTCGACAAAAGTCCCAAGTGGACTGTTTTAATTAAAAGTCAGTTATTTGACAAAACAAAAGCTTGGGGCTTGGTTTATATAACATATGTAATGATAATTAGAGGGTTTGAGTATGCCAAGATAGAACGAAATTAAAATTTCAAGCCAAAGAAAAAAATTGAAACTAGTTGGTCAAGCTATTCTTGATCACTGTCTTAGGCGTCATAAAGAACCCAAAACGGAGAGTTTATAACTTCTAAATGTAGACTAATATGCTATGTTTAAAAAGGGTTACAATCTGGTGGATGAGCTAGAAGTAATTGAACCACGAAGTGGGCATAATGGGTGTCGGGCTGCTGCTAACTGCAGCAGTAGTAGCAGTGGTGCGGTTGGGGCTGAGAGTTCTTTTGAGCTCTCGGCCAGAAGGGTTAAACTATCTAAACAAGTGAGCTAGTACTTTTTCTAAATAAGTGAGTATATCATCTATAAATTTCTGGAAATAAGTTGTGTATAAGCTACCTTACTTGAAGACGAAAATGGCCCAAGATAAAGAGTACAGTTGCTGCCTATTGGCAGCAGCATTTCGCTGTAAACAGCAGCAAGAAACAAGTAGCAGTAGCAATAGCCTTAAGAGGCACTAGCTAGGACTCTTGATAAGTCATCATTCAGGATGCTACTGGTTACTTAGAATTATATTATTATATATATGGTGGTAATGAGAACGCTATAGTATGTTAAATACAAACAAGGTGCACTTTTTGGCTAAAACTAACAGTTGAGGTTTTTGTATAATAGCCCTTTAGGCCTCTGTTTTGAACAGTGGGTGAGTCAAGGATACATGCTTAGTATCGTATTTGTCAAGCCACTTTGTTAACTCTAAAACATAAGTAATCTAGAGAAGTAATGGTTAAAAATCTTGCAGAAGAAGGAGGCTAAGGCTACATATATATACACTATATGTACATAATTAAAGGGTTTGTGCAACTCAAATTAGAACGAAAAACAATTTTGAGACAAAACGAAAAGTCCGAAAGATTGTGTGACTGCTGACCCTAAAACATAAATTCTGGGATAGTATATGTATCCAGAAAATTCTGGGCTTTTGGGGTATTATAGTACACTGAATAAGCTTTCCATAGACTCCGAAACGAACTAATTCCGACTTCGGAGTAAAGAGTTACGACCATTCAAAGTAGTCGCGTCAAAATTGTCCAACCAATTCCGACCAGTCCCCTTTGCACTAAATTCTGGAATTCTGTGTTTTGAATTTGAAAATGGTTAAAGAATGAAAGTTGTAGCCCCAGAAGTTAGCTTCGCGTGGGCTCAAGAATCGCTCAAAAATGTTTTGAAACGAAAACGTTATGACTGTTTTGGCGAGATAGGGTAAAGCTGAGAAAAAAATTAAAAACTGTTATGATTGGGCATTTTTAAGTTCTGTTTTGGGCTGCCTATGATGTCTAAAATGGGTGGCTTATATTTTCTAAATATATATTCTCTTATGATTTTTACAGCATATCCAAAGTTGGATGTCATCGGACTTATGAGATAAAAACTAAAAAAATCTGCAAAGTTGCTACGCCGCAATAGGGGCTGCTGCCCAGCAGCAGTAGCAACTGCAGATGGCCACTTTGGCACACGGTTTTGAGTGGTTTAACGTGTCCGGAATGCATGGCTAATATTTTCTAAAAATAGTCTCATACACCAAGTATGTCATATTCGAAAATCAAAACAATGCGATGTGTGAGCCAAAAGTTATAAGATCGCGAAGTGACTATGTAGGGAATAGGGCTGCTGCCCACAGCAGCAGCAGAGGCTATGTTTGGCATCAGCTGAGAGCTCCCTTGGGCTCTCAATCAACACATTTAGATTGCTAGGATTGCCCAGTTAATAAATTTTTATAATAGGTGAGTGTATCACCTACATAATACCCAAGATTCAACGTAAGAAAATCAAGAATGTGAGAAGTAAAGATTTGTCAACGCATGGGGCAAGAAAAGGAGCTGTTGCCCAGTGGTAGCAGCAGATATCATCGGCAGAAGCATGCAATGGTTGGGTTGGATTTGTGATGACTTTATGCTTTAAATTATTGATGTACCAAAAAAAAAAAAAGGCTTGGCTACCAACATTACTTGACAAAGGGGCTGTTTTGGCATTGTATGGTAACGCGATAGTATTTAACCCATAAATTCATGAAAATGAAACTATAAATTATTACGGAAACTATAGTTTATCTATACAAGTGATAATTATATTTGGTGCATGAAATGAGCTATGAATATACCTTGTATACTTAAGTGAGGTATAAGAGATATGGAATACCCATATATTAAGCTACGAGTGGATTATAAATTGTGAGATATTCATGAAGTAAAATCATGTCGAAATCTATTAAAGCGAGAAATAATTACCGTGAGTAAAAGAATAAATGTTTTTTGAAAAAAGGTGGTCAATGTGAATAATTAAAATATAAATGTACAAGTTATATGACATGGTTGTGTGGCTAATACGTTCATATATAGTGAAAATATAAATATTTGCAAAACGAAGAGTAAGCGAATGTGTTAGCGGAATAAAATATTTATATATGAGATAATGATTCGAGTTAACTCATGAACATGCAAAATAATAATATAAAAATTATTTATATTAAAGGAATAATATAGTAAATTAAATTTTACTATAAAAGCTATTTATTAGCTGTTTAAGTCCCGAATTAATGAGTAAAGGAATAAGATATTCCTAAAGTGGAATATAAATGATTGAAGCTTCAAAGTGTAAAATATTTACATACTAAAATGCGAGGGACCTTTATTTGGTGTAAAAAGGTTAAAACGATATAAGTTTCTAAATAAACTAATATTCGTTTTAAGTAAGAATAAATAATATTAGTTTGTATAAAACTAATAATTATTATTCATGAATATACATGCATGTTTTGTAACATATTCAATTATCTAATATGTGTGTGCATGTAAATATAATTCTTTAGGAATTGTGGAGAAACTCTAGGTTAACTTTTGTGGTAATCTCCAATCAAGGCAAGTTTCTCAGTTTATTTATGTGGACTTATAATTGCTTTAGATAACTGTTAGCATGATTTATGTTTATAAGTATGTAATACCTATGAACAGCATTATTTGCTTTGTGAATGATGAATGTCAAATTATGACTAGTTATTGAATTGAGTGAGGAACTCGATATATATATGTGCGATAAATGGCGTATACATGACATATGTAGTATGATATGATATGTATGTTGCTACCGGCAGAGACATAAATGTGATAATGCATTTGTAATATGCTTGAACACCAAGAATATAAATGCATGAATTGAATGTGAAACTTATGTGCTATGTAATGTGCATGATAGTATTAGATCTTGTTGGTATCGTGCTCAATCTTGCTTAATTTGCGGAGTTAAAGCTATGATCGATATATCGTGATTAGGGTAGCGTGAAAAGAAGACTAGTGATTTAATTGAGATTTTGTTGAATCATTTGATGGCATTTACATGTGTAAACCACAGAGAAGTAAATCTTTGAATAATTCAATAGATGAAGATCATTTGTTCTGAATTAGAAATATGTTTGAAATAATGATTTGTACATATATTCATATCTATTCAGATTAAATAAATCATGTAATAAATATGATTCTAGTATAAAGAAGAATTGTAAAGGTTGCGATTCAGGGAATGAATGAATGGAAAGAAAGAAAGAAAATTTATTCCGCATTTTTAGCTATTTTAACATGAAATAATGTTTTAAAGCTAGAACATGATAATATTAACGCACAAGATCGGGAAGGAAAATAGTCCTGATTTTGGGGGTGTTACAGTCATCAAAGGATCATCAGAGGAGGTTGAGTAACTAAAGAAGCTGAGCATCATGCAACACTCAACTGCACTTTAAGGATGATCACGCCAAGCTACTAAGTACAGAACATATTCAGAGGATGGAGACATTGTAGCAGCTCAACACCAACTCCAACAAACAAACAAACAAACAACTCAACAGAAGCCAGGGCCTGAGGGGTCCTTGTCCGGAGGGACTAAATGAAGTTCCAAGCCTGCTGGGCTTGAAGAGTTTCTAGGAACTAGAGGAGTTCCAAGGTCACCGGCCTCAAGAGTTCTTAGTGAATCAAGTCCCAAGGTCAGCTTTGGCCTTGAAGGAATCTTAGTGATTCAGGGTGCTGACCTTCCTTAGTGGAAATCCTGCTAGTAGAAAGCAAAAGAGTGGATTAGGAGCTTGAGTCTTTGAACCACTTAAAATCCCTTGTGTCTTTTACCTTATGTCATTTACATTATGTCTATTAACTGATATAACTGCTATGTATGTTTTAACTGCTTGCAACCAAACTAACTTTACAAACAATGTATGTATGAGTATGAATATATCAATGAAGGGGATCTTTTACTTATTCCGTTGTGCTTGAAAAGATTCTTATGTTTGTCATATGCTAATGTAATAGCAATACAAAATAAAAGAGAAAATTATTTGAAATTAAAAAGGATCTATTCAACCCCCCTTCAGATCTATTGTACTCTTCGGGAACTAACAATTAGTATCAAAGCGAGTTCACATCTTATATTCAAAAGCTAATCGCTTTGAGTCGATCTGAAACACAAACATTGTTCTAAACTTAGTTTAGTAGTAAGTAACTTGTTATATAACGAGATGAGCTCACACGTTGGAAATATTGTGTATAGGTAAATGTGTATATACACAGAAAATCGCTTTCAGATTGGTCCATATTCTCAAATATTATATCAATGAAGACCAATCCTAGCCTGCGATCGAATCTTAGAGTCTCAAGACCGCACGAGATAGCCCAAGAGACATCAATAATCTGAGTCGAGCATCCACCACACTTTGAAAGATGAAAAGGCCATACATGCTAAGAAATGTTTATCCAGAGAAGAAAGAAGTTTTTCTCAGACATATGTTTGGCCAATCAGCAGCTGGGTGCAAACTTGGTAAACTGAATGATGTCAAAGAACTGAAGATGCTGAGATTCTCAGGATGTATCTTCAAGACTACGACTGATTGATTAAAGGCCAACAAGAGTAATAAGTTGTAAGGAGCAAATGTGAAACTATGCACATCAATGCCTAAACTCAGTATGTTAAAGGTAAATGACTGTTGAGAAACTGACAGTAAAAAGGTACGGTTCCTCACTATTACGTGTGTTCATCATAAAAGCACCCTCTTATGAACCATATGATTTACCAAAAGTCATAATCTACCTAAAAAGTGAAGAGAGAAAGTACTCGAGGATGGAAACTCAAATGTCTATAAACTTTCTCTCCATCCAAGTTTTAGGTTGAAGATGACATCTTGAAGGAAATCTGAAATGGGTTATAAGAGCATCACAGTCAAATTAATTCTATGTTGAATTAATCTTTGTTGGTGGGTTAGTATGTATGTACAAATCCTTGTTCTAAGTGTTTGATAACACAAGAGTATGTACGACATCTCTACAAGAGTATCTTGATGATGTGTAGAAACTGATCACCTCCATGAATCAACTAGATACTCCTAAAATCGTAGAGTTGATTCTCACTCTTTGAACACTTAAACCTTGTGAACATAACCCTTCAAATGATGAAACCATCAAAGAGAAAGAATGTGTTTTTAAAATGACGAATCTTACACACACACCGCTGGAATGTTGCGGGAGCATTACATAGCCCGAAAGACATTTTCCGGAAGGCAAAGGTCCCATAAGGACATGTGAATGTCATCTTCTCCTGATCTTCAGGAGCAATTGAAATCTGATTGTACCCAAGTACCCATCAAGCAAACAATAGTATTAGTGCCACCAACCCACCAAGCATTTGATCGATGAAAGGAAGGGAAAGTGATCCTTACATGTTGATTTGTTAAGTTTCACAGTAATCCATTTTACTCCCTACCGCTTTGAGATCAAAGTTGAGCTTTTGAATAGCCCGATGGCGTTGTGCTCCAATTCAACTGGAGATGACATGCCTTGCCATAAACAAGCTATAAGGAGACATTAGATAGGCGTTTTATAAGTCAGATGAGCCCATAATCATCGTCGAAGCTTCTTAGACCGATCTTTACGGTTTGGGTTAACGATCTTTTCCATGATCGTTTCACCTCCAGATTCGAAATTTCGACTTGGCCACTGATGCAATGGGTGGTATCTTGATGGCGATCTTGTGAGTTACCCCATTATTTGGCTAGAAGGGCTTCAAAGTATTTATTGCGAAGTGTGACCCTTCATCGCTGATGATGGCCCGAGGTGTGCCAAAACGGGTGAAAATGTTCTTCTTTAGGGCTGAAGCACCACCTTAGCATCATTAGTCGGCAAGGCAACTGCTTCCACCCACTTTGAGACATAATCCACTTTGCCACTTTGGGATGTAAAGATTGTTGAAGGAAGGCGAAAAACGGTCCCATGAAGTCGATGCCCCAAACATCAAATAGCTCCACTTCCAGGATATTTTGCAGGGGTAGTTCATGTCGTCTTGATATGGTGCCCACCCTTTGACATCTGTCGCAGTTCATAACATAAGCGTGGACATCCTTGAATAGGGTGGGCGATAAAATCCATTGAAGCACCTTAGCGGCGATTCGTTGGCCTCCAAATGACCGCCCGTAGTTAGAAGAATGGCAATGATGTAGCACACCTTCAACTTCCTCTTGAGCGAACATCTACGCGAAATTTGATGAAACACTTTGCTTGAGCAGGAAGGGCTCATCCCAAAGATATTGCTTGGCATCCTTGAGGAATTTCTTCCTTTGTTGATAGCTCAGATTATTGGGAAGAACTTGACAAGCAACATAATTGGCAAAGTCCGCATACCACGGAACCTTTCCATTGACCACAAATCGTCCGGGAAAAAGTCATTTATGGCTTTTTCAGGCGTCTTCGAAGCGTGGTGTTTTCCAATCTTGACAAGTGATCGGCTGACTGGTTTTACGTCCCTTTCTTTTCTCTCGGTTCAAATCAAACTCCTGAAGAAGCGAACCCACCTTATCGATCTCGACAGCATCCTTCTTTTCTATCAAATACTTGATGGTAGAGTGATCGATGTATCTGAATCACCTTCGTTCGATGAGGTAGGAATGGAACTTGTCAAAAGCATAAACCACCGCCAATGACTCCTTCTCGATGGTGGTGTAATTTAATGAGCATCGATCGATGTCTTCTTGGCATAATAAATGGTGTGAAAGACCTTCTCCGCTTCTACTGCCCAACACCGCCTTTATAGCAAAAGTCATTTGGCGTCATACATTAGCTTTCGAAAAGGGTAGGCTCGATGCGGAGCTACCACAATAGAAGTCTTAGAGACAAGCCTTTTCTTTAATAACTTCAAAAGCGCTTAGGCGTACGACATCAATGAAAAGGTGATCCTTTTCGGAAAGAGTGCACAATGGTTTGGTGATGCTGCGAAAAATCTGAATAAACCTTACAGAGAATCAAGGCGTGCCCGAAACTCCTTACCCTTTTTACTGAGGTGGGCGGTGGAAGGTTATTGATCACATCTATCTTTGCCTTATCAACCTCAATTCCGCCAACTGAAACCCGATGACCCAAAATAATGCTCTCTTCGACCATAAAGTGACACTTCTCCCAATTTAGCACCGGGTTGGTTTCGACACATCGATGGAGAATGGCGATTAAATTTGTCAAGCGGTTGTCAAACGAGCTCCCAAAAAGCGAAGTCGTCCATGAAGACCTCGAGGTCTTTTCAACCATGTCGAAAAGATTGACATCATACACCATTGGAATGTTGCGGGAGCATTACATAGCGAAAGACATTTTTCGAAAGGCGAAAGGTCCCATAAGGACATGTGAATGTCGTCTTCTCTCACGATCTTCGGGAAGCAATTGAAATCTGATTGTACCGAGTACCCATCAAGCAAATAATAGTATTCGTGCCACCTTGACCGATCAAGCATTTGATCGATGAAAGGAAGGGAAAGTGATCCTTACGTTGATTTGTTTAGTTTCACGTAATCCATGCACACTCTCCACCCGGTCCATCACCGTCACCGGTGGGGATCGATTCATTGTTCTCATTGGACACAACTGTCATTCCTCCCTTCTTTGCACGCGTTGGATTGGACTAACCCACGGCCATTTGTCGGAGATGGGGTAGATAATGCCGCATCTAACGACAATGATCTCCTTTGGACGACCTCTTTTATAATGGGATTTAGCGCCTCGATGCTCTATAGACAACTTTGAGCCTTCCTCGGAAGAATTTTGTGCATCACGAGAGTTGGGGTGATCCCTTTTATATGAGCGATCGACCATCCTAAAATGTTTTTGTACTTCTTGAGCACTGACAATGAACTTTTCTTCGACATTTGGTTAGAAAGCGAAATTATCACATGTATGGAAGATGAATTACCTAAATAAGCATACCTCGGTGGCGCGGCAAAGGTTTAAGCTCGAGGGGGAGGCTCGATGATGGGCCAGGTGAGCTTTGGAATTAGATGCCTCATTATCATTCGAGAGACTTCGAATCTGTCGGTGGAATTGCTTCGATCCTTGAGGTTCATCGAGCCACTTAGCACATTCCACATGGGAGGGCTCTTCTGTATTACTAGCCCCAATTAAAGTAGCTTCCAGAGGATCTTGAATGCAAGTTTCTGAGAAAACCCCCTTCACTGAACTATCAATAGTATTAATCTGGAAGCAATCCTTAAGTGTATTAGAATACTTCATTGATCGGAAAACATTGAACGTCACTTCTTGATCGTTAGTTCTCATTGTCAACTCCCCTTTTTGGACTTCGATAAAGGTCCTCCTAGTTGCCAAGAACGGCCTTCCCAATATTATCGGGACCTCCCTATCCTCCTCAAAATCAAGGACTATGAAATCCGCCGGAAATATGAACTTGTCAACCTTCACTAGCACATCCTCCACAATTCCCTTCGGGTATGTCAGAGATCTGTCAGCCAATTGAAGGGTGACACTTGTCGGCTTGACTTCATTTAGGCCCAGCTTTTTATAAATGGAGAGGGGCATCAAGTTGATGCTTGGCCCCTAAATCACATAGAGCCTTCCGATAAAGCTGGTCCCCGATGGTGCAGGGATTGTAAAACTTCCGAATCTTTTAGCTTACACTCTTTTGAAGGATGGCACTACACTCACCGATTGCCATCATTCTCCCCCATTTTTCGTTTCTTGGATAGAATGTCCTTCATGAACTTGACGTAACTAGGCATTCCCTCCAATGCCTCTGCAAATGGGATATTTATGTGCAGTCTTTTGAACACCTCGAGAATTTGGAAAACTGCTTATCCGGTTTTGTTTACGCATCTACCGGGGAAAAGCAAGCGAGGGAGAGGCTTGGTTGACCAAAGTCGTTGGAGGAGATGGTGTTGGAGGTCTATCTTGACCACTTTCTTCACCCCCACTTGTCTCAGCACTCTCCTTCACAGGAGGTTCCTCTTCGGGCACTACCTCATCTTCCCAGAATACCCTCTCCACTTTGCACTTTAGTGGTTCTCCCACTTTTGAGGGTTCTTTTACACTTGCTCCTTGCCTTCTCGTTTGGGTTGACATCGGTGTCACTTAGCAATCGCTTTGGTGGTATTGTTTAAAGAGCGATAATGTCCCATCTGCACCTCAAGATTCCTAATGGAGGCCTCTTGATTGTTACTTGGTTTTAGATTACGGGCTATGTACTGAGCGGAAGATCTTCTAAACTGGGCTTCCTTTCCTGTTGAGGTGGAGGATAGTGAAACTGGTGCTGAGTGCTCTGTGGATGTGGGTTGAACTGATTCTGAGGTTGGAATCCTGGAGGGTTAGCAAAATTCTGCCTGGTAGATGAATGTTGAGGTGGGTTGGGGTTGGAACTGTTGTTGTTGTTGTTGTTGCTGCTGCCCCATGAGAAGTTTGGATGATTTCTTAAACCCGGGTGGTAATGAGTGCGAAGACTGGTATTTTACTGCCGCCCGTAGTTGGAAACAAATTGAACTAACTCAGCGCTTATAGCACATTGATCAGTTGGGTGGCTCCTTTGACATAATTCACATTGAACCATGACACTCTGCACGTTGTGAACCGCTGAAGGTCCTATGGTGTCTAGCCTTTTTCGTTAGTGGCTGCTACTGGCCGTTAACGAAGTGAAAGAGTCCACTTCATAAACCCCATTGCGCTTCTTCTTGGGGCTTGCCTATCATTCGACCATTGGTAATTATTGGCCACCATTGTCTCCACCACTTCATATCCGGTTGTGTGATGTTTTGCCGTGAATGCTCCTCCGGATCTGGCATCAATACTCGAGCGAGTAGATCCGGACAACCCGTTTAAAAGAGTGCGGATGGGAAGCCACTCTGGCGGACCACCATGTGTGTGGGCATTTCCTCGGCAGATCCTTAAACCGCTCCCACGAGTCATACAAGGAATCGGATTCAAACTGAATAAAGGATGTGATGTCATGCACGAGCTGGTTTGTTTTGGCGGTGGAAAAGAAATTTTGCCACAAATTTTTGTGCGAAGTCGGCCCGTGTAGTGATGGAGCGAACGGAGTGAATGAAGCCAACTCTTGGCTTTGTCCCTTAACGTAAATGGAAACACCGGTCCGATGGCATCATCGGACACTCAGTTACATTTAAATGTATCACGAGATCTCCACAAAATTTATCAGGTGATCATTGGGGTCGTCATTCGGCAGTCCCCCAAACTGAATGTTGGTGCACATTTGAATGGTGCCCGGCTTGATCTCGAAATTATTGGCTTGGATGGCGGGACTTTGAATGCTCGCCTGGAGATCGTCAATCTGAGGCGTAACGTACTCCTCGAGAGATTTACGAAGTTCCTCAGCCATAATGATAGGGGCAGGTATGTCCTCGGGTTTTTCTCTCCGCAGTCGTCTGAATGTTCTTTCAACCTCGGGATCGAGAGGAATTGTATTTCATCCCTTCCAAGGTGGCATAAACAATGAGGACTACTTGAAAAGAGAAATTAAACAGAAAATTCGGTTTAAATTAAGATCGTAATGGCTTAGTTTTAATAATGTAAAACAATTAATTCTAAGTCCTCGGCAACGGCGCCAAAAACTTGTTGGTTGATTTAGCGATCGATAAACACGCATTGAAGTATCGCGGGTCCACAAGTAATATATGTAAGTAGAGTGTCGAACCCACGAGGACGAAGTCTTAACAGAAAACAAATACTAAGATAAAGTCATTACAAATCTTATCTAAACGAGTGAAAGAAATGGTTGGTTAAGCTATTTCAATAAAAAAATCTAATTAAGAGAAATAGTTGTGCTTTAGGAAGTTAAGATAGGATTACAACTCCCCAAGGCTTCACCTAATCTCCTAACTCTCCAAGATCTGAACGAATCGAGGAATGGCCAACCGAGGATAAATATAGGCAAAAGCTTACGTCAAGGACAAATGCACATACCTAACCAAACTAGAACCTGACATATACATTGGTGATGCTAACTAGGTCGAGGTCGTTAAGCTCATCCCCAAGGTCACCCAAGGCAAATAAGAATATGTACATCCTATTAGCACATTAAGCCCACATTCGATGTCGTGAGTACATAACAGTGTTGTTGTTTTAAAGATGAAGCGGTAATATCCATTCATCGATGTCCATCACTATCAATACTAATTTCTTTATCAAGCAATCGACGATAAGTTCAAATATCAACAACCCGTTTCAAAATGATTCATTCTATAAAATAAGAGAGAAAGTTGATTAAGCTAAACAAAAGGTTACATTGCAATCCTAAAAATGGAGTTAGTTCATAACTATGGTACTAACACACATTTTTAATACACTACACATTATCAGATAAATCCAAGGAATAGGAGATTTAGAATAAGAAAACCCCTATATGAAGAAGTGTTCTTCCGCCAAATCTACTCTTCACAAGCAGACTCTGAATGTTGGTGCAATAACTCTCATTCCCTTTACAAGCTTCTTTCTCTTCTAGAAAGATAAAAAGACAGAAAAGAAACTAATCAAAGCTGCAATAAATTCCTTCTGATATCTATCTGATATTCCCCTCTTTCAAAAGCGGCAGCTTCGCTAAGTATTTATAGTGTCCTCCCATTGATCTAGGTCTTAAATACAAGGTACTATATAGAAATCGGAGCTCGAGCTGCGGCGCGAACATTAACGAAGTCAATGGCGTCGGTAGCGAAAGATGGCGTTGGAAGTGGCCGTAGATGGCGTCGGGCGTGAAGTATTTGGGGTCGACATCATGCAAGCAAAGTCTGAAAAGGTCGAAGCTTTGCCACGGCATTGGCGTTAGGCGTAGCCAGATGGGCGCCGGGCGCGGTAAGGTTGGCGTTAATGCCGTGGTATTTGGTATGACATATAGAAAGTGCAAAGTGCAAAGGTGAAAAGCTTTACTAGCATTGGCATCAAGAAGTATGACTCTGTCAATGTTGAGCGCCAAAGAAGGAAAATAACCAAGAAACTGCACAATTTGCAAGACCAGATCATTTGAAAATTCAAGAACTAAAATAAATATAGAAAAACTACATAAAAGATTTGAAAACAGGCAACAACCTAAGCAACAAAAAGGACTAAATCGCGGGTACGAATCCCACTCATCATATACCCCCAAAGTTAAGCGTTTGCTTGCCCTCAAGCAAACTATCAGACAACTATACACAATTTCATAAGAACAAGGCAACACGAATGCGATTTAGGGCCACGGGTCTAAAGCAAAAACAAAAGACTGTATTTGATCCACTCAATGTGTGTGTGCAGACCACATATCTAAACTAGCCTTAACCCAAATGAAGATCATCATCATCGTAGTGTTAACTTGATAAGCACCCAAGCAACTCACGCACATAACAAGAGATAAAGACAAAAGCGAAAACATGAAAGGCTCGAAAGTTCTAGAATAGCTAAGAAAAATTTAAGTTAAATGAACTTGATTACTTTGAGGCAAAGCAGTACTCATTAGCAAGCTTTTGATCAATGACTCCCCAAGCCGAAGACTTTAGGGCACTAGGTGTAAAACACCTCTAAGAATCTAATAACTCAAGCACAAAGGCTATGTAAACAACATAAGTCCAAAATAGATTTTACGAGCCTACGTTTATGGGCGAGTGCGTTTCCACGCTCCATCTCAACCCACTGTAGGACACAAATAGAAATATATATATATATATATATTTCTTCTATTTTTTTCTTTTTTTTTTTCAAAACAATAGAGCCGAGAATGCTAAAGCATCTAAACCTTTAAGAACTTGAAATTACAGAGCATAAACTAGAGTACACTATTATCAACGCGGAATATGACAATCACCTATGGAAAACTACTAGAGAGACAATAGGCCAGTGCTCGCTAAATGGATGGATCCAAGACAGTCTCGAGTTAACAAACACAGACCCCAAAACCGCATAACTATTGCCACAAACCAAGGAAAAAGATATATAAATGCAGGACAGTTCGCTGAAGGCCAAAAAAACAACACTGAACGCTAACTCTACACTCACCCAACATATGGACAATTACCGAAACAAGGCTAGGGCAAGTCAAAATATATTAAGGCAAAATTTAAACTATAGAGTGCCCTTATCATCACAGGGCAAAGCCATATCACATGGCAAGAGTATACCAATTAAATCAGTGAAAGACCCAAAACAAATAGGCTTAAGGTAAGACAATACCTGACTTGGTCAAGATATTCCCAAACAAAAGATATACAACCAAAAGCATATAATAAAAGAAACATAAAATACTACTAAGCAGAGACATGCATCCAAGATAAATTAAAGCATGCATCCAAAACCAGAAGATATTAACGATAATAACACAATAGATAGATAATAATTTAAACAAGAGTCTGGGGCTATCGAGCCCAAATACCAACTTAACACAATAATAGAAATATGATAGTCATAACACAATTCATATATTAATAAAATACTAGTAGAAATTCTCCCCCAAACTTGAACATGGCGTTGGGGCGCCAGCAAAGGAAAATAACCAAGAAACTGCACAATTTGCAAGACCAGCCTGTAGATCATTTGAAACTTCAAGAACTAAAATAAATATAGAAAAACTACATAAAAGATTTGAAAACAGGCAACAACCTAAGCAACAAAAAGGACTAAATCGCGGGTACGAATCCCACTCATCAATATGCGAGGCTGCCTTCAAATGAACTTAAAGTAAAGGGAATCACATCTATCTGGAAAGACAGCATCAACCATGGGGAGTAGTGATCTGTTGAGAAACAACAGCACTAAGTTATACTATGAAGAAATGTACCAGCTACAAAGTCCCAAAACTTTGTGGCTGATGAACCAAATGAAGATCCATAGTCAGTGGGAACGTCTCAAAACGTACTACTGATAACCTATTAGCCACCCAACTCAAAATCATGGAGTGCCTACGATCAAACATCTGATCGTAGTGTAGAAGCAGGAGGACACCACGATTACAGCAAATGCGATTGTCCAAAGTTGATAGAGGACCTCCCCACCGGAAAAGGTCAAATAAGATATCATTGCAAATCACTTCTAAAGTATGTCATCTGGAAAGCGCCTCAGGGACAAACCTGACCCTTAGCCCACTCTAAAAGATTGGCCCTTCCTGAGCTACCTTAACCCAGAAGGAATACTTAGTAAAGTTCATCTCAAGGACCAAGTCGGTCACGATCGTAGAAATCGAGGTTGAAGAGAACTCCACGATCGCGGTCTGAACTCGGCGATCGTGAAGACAACTCGACGATCGTAGTCCTACCAAAGGGTACTCCAGTTCACGAGGAGCTTGGAAAATGGGACAATTGCTCAACCATTCAAAATGAGGAGATAAGTTCGAATATATCAGTGATCAAGCTATGTTGCATCAAAATGAGGATAAAAGTCAAAGCCATCCATCGCAAAGATCTCTCAAAAGTTGATCGTTGAGTCAACAAAGAAAAACGTAGAGTCCATAGTTGCTTACCATGCTACTTACTCTACAAATCAAAAGGTCAATCAATTCAAAGCCACGTCGATTAAACATCTACTTTTCTAAAAGGAAATATCTAACTAAAAGTTATGGGGAGTTCTGACTCATTCTTGGGCATCGTGCAACCAATGGTCAGTTGACACATCACTGGTTATGCAGAGTTAGAAGGAACTGCCATAAAGACAAATTCAAATCTGCAAATAGTAATCAGAAGCTATCGAACCTTTGTCCCTCCCATTTTCAAACCCTAAAATCCTCTCAAGAGCCAAAATAGGTTAACACTCTAGAGCCTTACCAAATCACAATCAGCCATCTCTCATAAACCTCTCTGAATCAAATACCCTCATTCTTCGAACTACTCAAATGGAAAACTGGCGAGTAATCACTGGCATTCAGCTCGGAATCAAGTCGTTTGAGAAATCTGAAAAGAAGTTCAGAGACATTCTTGAACTTGTAAAGAAAGCTGGATTCTCAGAATGCCTTGAGGCTAGCACTCGAGTATACGTTGACCTGGTTAAAGAGTTCTACTCAAATGCCTCCATAAACTCCGGAACCCTTTCTACCAAGGTCAAAGGTCGGTCTCTAAAGTCAAATCTTGACCTCAATCAATGCTTAGGTTTTCCGACCAAAGATGAAGAGCCTTGATGATATCAATCTGAACAAGCGAAAGGAGATCGAGGATACCAAAGAAACCTGAGTCTAAAGGATACGAAGAAGGAGTTTCGGAGGAATCGAGTTCCTTCTTTGAAATAGTTGGAAAATGCATCTCGTGTAAGGACAATTTGCACACGACACGGTGCTTGATCAACAAATAAGATCATATACTGCTATAGTCTTGAAGAAACGCATCAACTTAGGAGTTATCCTACTTGATCAAATTTCCAAATGGGTAGAAAAGGCTGAATTGAAGAAGTCTACCGAAAAACCACTTTCAAAAGTGTTTCATGGAAGACTACTGAGCATTATGCTGAAGAAGAAGCTGGGAGGCAAGATCAAGGATGATGAAGGAGAGCCTTTAAATGTTCGCAAAGTGATGTCTCCACAACTATTTGTGAATTGGAAGAAAAACCCCAAGGAGAATCGAAGGCTGACAACTGGGAGCAGCAGCAGGGCTTCTGCAAAGAAGAGGAAGACAAAGAGGCGAGAAGCTCGAGTCCGATAACTCAGATCGTGAAAGAATCACACCACCGAAAAGAAATCCAGAGGTGTGAAGAAAACCAAGGCCCCATCAAGAAGTCTCTCCTCCAAAAGACAAGGATAAAGAAGAAAAAGTCATGTCTGCTGAGACCACAAAGCGAAGAAGCAACAGGCTGCTTTCAAGAGCCGTTAAGAAAGAAAGCTAAGGTGGAAAATAGGCCAACCTCAGCTTCCCAAAATAGTACAAAATAGTACATCTGATGAAGAGGAGGACGTAGAGTCAGCAGAAGAAAAAGAGACAGATGTCAAGGTTGAGTCCCCACAGACCAAATCTAGTAGTAAAGGTGAAGCTGGATTAATGAATGAAAATGCAGTATCTGCTAATGAAGAAAAGATTCAAGATAACCCAATTCAATCCCCAAAAGCAACTGCCCCAACAAGCCCAGATAATGGGTCAGACAATGCTGGTTCAAGAGAAGAAAAACATGCCCCTTCCAATTCTGAAAGCCACCATGATGGCTCAAAAAGTGATGAGTCCAAAGAAAAAGGGTCTGCCCCTGCCAATCCTGAACCCCAAGGAAGTTCGTCTGTTAAACCAGATGAGTTTGAGTCTGAAGAAGAAGAAGAGTCTGACTTTCCCAAAACTGAACCTCCAAGAAGAAGGAAGAGCTACAGACTGCAAGCCAAATTTGCCTCTAAAAGGAGCAGTGATCACTCCAATACTATCATTGAACTAAGTGATGATGAGTTTATATCAAAGGATGAAAGTGCTGAAGATGGAACCAGTGGTGAAGAAGATGAATCAGAGGAAGATCTTGCTGAAGAAGGTTCTGGAAATGAAATGCAGCAAGAAGGATTCATTGATGGAAATGATGAGATTGGTTCAGGTTCCGAAAGAGAAGAGATGGAAAAAGATTTTGGTTCTGCACCACAGGAATCAGAAGAACAAGAAGATTATCCAGCTTCTCTCGCAAGATTTAACAAAGAATAGTGGTGGAAGTTTCAAATGAACTACCGAGGCACCTCCCGAAGATGGGTGAACTATGGAGATGAAAGCATTTCGAAGGTGGTAAGAATGACTACCTTTGATATAGCTAAAAACTGGAATAACATGGAGCTAGATTGTACGACCATTCTCTATAATCCTGATGACTTGCTAATGAGATGGTTCTTCCAATGGATGCCATGGCTAAAGGCCCATACTGAAAGAGATGAAAGCTACTTCAGCTGGTGCTACTCTCATTTTCCAAGCATGGAGCTGGTGGCACAAAACTTCCCAAGGGTAAAGAGTTTTGCTACAAAGATGATCACAAACAAGCCCCCCTTCAAAGTCTATCGCCATGCTGGAAATCACTATATTCCCCACAATCGTAGAGTGGACTCCTAAGGGAAAAGGATCATGACCAAGGAGATGATCGTAGAGTCTGTTCACTCTACTAGTGATGGTGTTCAAGTTCAAAACCAGAAGTCTCCATCTGCTCAAGCACTACTAACAGACATTCCTTCATCCTCAACCAATGATTGAAACTCAACGATTCTTCAGATTCTCAACACCTTTGAAAATTTGTCCAAGAATGCAGATCGTAGAGTTCAATCTAATGCTCGACAGGAGGCTGCTCAACCAGATAATCAAATATTTGTGGAGAAGGAGCTGATGAAAAACTATGATGAACTGAGTGAGAAAATATCTCTATTCACTGAAGAGTCACAGAAGCTGACAACATTAGGAGATATTTCACTCCAGAACAAGCTTCAAGCTACTATGGCTGATGTATCTCTCAAACTCAAAGAGAGGGATAACATCTATCTAAAAGTCATGAATGATCAGAAGGCAGATGCTCTACGAGCACGAAGGCCCGATGAAGAAGCGATTCAAGCCCTCTCACGACAAGATTGATGACGTGAAGCAAGTCTTTCTCGGTCTGACTTGAACTTTGAGCTAGCCAACAGAACTCAAGTTTGAAGTTGTTAATTCCTCTACCGATGGAGCGACTTATGTCCGGCATGGGCGGCTCTCCCAAATGATTAATGAAAAGCGGGGAGAAAAGAGGCGTAGAAGAGAGGAAGAGCAAGAGGCACTCAAAGAAGAGCATAAGGAAACGAGAGAAGAAGTCAAAGAAGAAGACATCAGCTGCAGAAAAAGAATCATCATCTGAGAGGGAGCCAGAAGATGATGATAACATGATCGCAGAGTCTGAGGGGGGGCATGTTCAGAAAGAAGCTGAAAGGGAGCAAAGCGAAGACAAAAGATCATCATCCAAGGGGGAGCAAGAGCAAGAAGAACAAACAGATGAATAGCTAATTAACAGACATCCTGGAAACATACATGGAGCCAAAGAGGTACATCTCTAACTAGTTAGGTATGTTCTGGATCCAGGATGTAAAATGTCAGTGTATTAAATTTCATATCATTATAAATGACATTCATAATTATCTATTTTAGAAATACAGTTGCTCACTGTATATGAGATTCATTCATAACACGCATATGCACTTATTGTTTTTGTCATAATCAAATAGGGGGAGATTGTCAGGAATAAGCATGTAAATGTTATTCCTAATTATATATGATTTCATTATGATATATATGAATGAATATAAAAGTATGCTTGCATTAAGAAAAGCTGTAAAGTCCTTTGATAGATAATAGAAACATGTGTACAAGGACTTAGAATGAATTGATCAAGTATGTTAGGTTGATCCTACATAAACAAAACAACTTTGTAAAGTCCTTAAAAAGAAATGATGTATAAAGACTATAAACATAGAAAGATCAAGCATATTAGGTTGATCTTATGATGTAATAGATAGGCTTGTCTGATCGTCGAGCACTGCACTAGAAATTGGTGTCTGCCAGGAGAGTTAAGGAAAACTCGAGAGCTGTCGAGGCAGAATCGTAGTCTGCAAGATAGTAGATCTCGGAGTTGGTAGACTGTCAGGAGAAACGATGAAGGATCGTAGTGTGTCGAGTAGAACTTCCTCATGACCGAAGTCTGCTGAGGAAGTCATGTTTAGAATCGTGAGGAACATTTTCCTTTCTGGTAGCCGATAGAACATCTGCCAAAGCCAAGTCAGAAATGTAGACTACACTCGGAGTCGTAGAGTCTACTGATGCCAAAGCCAAGTCAAGTATCGTAGACTACACTCTGAGTCGTAGAGTTTATTGATTACATGCAGAGATCGTAGTCGAGCAAGATCAGATGAAGACAACAAACACAAGGCAGAAATCGTAGAGTGTCAAGAGTGGCAGAGATCGTAATCGGTTTTTGTTAAGCAACCTCAAGGCTATGTAATAAAAGGCGAAGAAACAAAGGTGAATGGATTGAAGAAAGTCTTGTACTACCTCAAGTAGGCCCCTCGAACTTGGTATAGCCGCATCGAAGCTTATTTCATCAACAAAGGATTTGAGAGATGTCCTTATGAACACACCTTGTTTGTGAAGCAGAGTGGAGGATGTAATATTCTCATTGTTAGCCTTTACGTTGATGATTTAATTTTTATTGGTAGTGATGAAAAGATGTTCAAAGAGTTTAAGAAGTTTATGGAAAAGGAGTTTGATAAGAGAGATCTTAGTAAAATGCATTATTTTCTTGGGGTTAAAGTAATTCAAAGAGAAGAAGGAACTTATATTCGCCAAAGAAAATATGCAAGATAAGTGTTACAGAGGTTTAACACGATGGACTATAATTCTTCAAAGAATCCTATTGTTCCCGGGTGTAAGTTGATGAAAGGTGAAGATGGAATGAAGGTGGATGCTACAATGTATAAGTAAGTCGTTGGATGTTTGATGTACTTGGTAGGAACTCGACCTGATCTTATGTATATGTTGAGCTTAATTAGTAGATTCGTGAGTAACCCAACTAAGTTACATATGCATGCAGTCAAAAGGGTGCTTAGATATCTCAATGATACCACTAATTTGGCATCCAGTATAATTGGAATGGAAATGAGAAACTTGAGGCATACACGGACAACGTTTATGCAGGTGACTTGGATGATTGGAGAAGTACGTTAGGATATGTTTTAATGTTAAGAACATGTGTAGTTTCATGGTCCTCTAAAAAGCAACCCGTGGTTTCCTTGTCTACAATCGAAGCGAAATTCATTGTAGTTGTGCACTGTGTGTGTCAAGTAGTCTGGATGCGAAGGATTCTTGAGATACTTGGTCGTACTCAACTTGGAAGTACCATTGTATACTGTGATAATAGTTCAACCATAAAGCTTTCGAGAAATCTAATGCTTCATGGCAGGAGCAAACATATTGATGTTCGTTTTCACTTTTTTCGTGAACTGACTAGAGATGGGAGTTTGGAGTTGGCTTACTGCAATTCTCAGAATCAAATCGCAGACATTATGACCAAGTCGTTGAAACCGGAGGTGTATGTGAAGCTGCGAAAGTTGCTGCGAATGTGTCCTATGCCTGATATAAACTGATTGCACAAGTGCAAGTAGTTCAAGGGGGGAATTGTTGGAAACTTGTTGCTTTGCTGTCAAGTTTGTTAGGTTTTGTTCTATGTTCATATTGTTAATAATCCCTATTAATAAGGGAAATGCTTTAGGTTTGATTTAGTCTAGCCCATGGTCCACATATTAGTTAAAGGAAAACAGGGGGTGCATTTTTATTGTTATATTTTCTTTGTAAGGCTTATAAAGCCACTAGTTGCTGTTGAATTCAATAAGAAAACATTCCTCCAATTTCAGAATTCTTGTGTTTAGGTTATCCATTCTAAACGGTAGTGGCAGTGCCACTCGCAATCTGGACTGCTTATTTTTATATATTTTTCTTACTTGGATTAGACCAAGCCTGATCTAATTAATTAATCAAGCTTTAGGTTTGATTTAGTCTATAATATAGTGAGACCATTAATAATACATTTAAAACTTTTTTTTATTTTTTTTATTTTTAATTTTTATGTGTGCAAATTATATTTTGTTCATATTTTGGGAATGACAAGAGTATGCTATATTTCTATTTAAGGCAATTATTATGTTAAAAATAATAATAACAATAATCGAACAAGTTAAGTGTCTCTTTAAATCATATATCTTTACCACGCTCATATGCATTGTATAGAAAATTGGAGGCTATTTCGACTAGTCCACAACAAGTATAGAATCAGTTTAAAAATATACATGAATTATTCGAATCAGTTATAATAAGGATCATATGCATTGTATAGAAAATTGGAGGCTATTTCGACTAGTCCACAACAAGTATAGAATCAGTTTAAAAATATACATGAATTATTCGAATCAGTTATGAATAAGGATGTAAACTGAGTCGATATGAGTATTGAGTTGCTCAAATTTATTTCACAAAATTTATCAAGTATAAAATAAAGTTTGATCGAGACTCATTTAGCTACCGAGACGAGCACGATTTCGAATCGAACACGAGTAATTTTGACTTTTTCAACTAATATAATTCGAGTATTAATAAAAAATTATAATTTAAAAATTTTAATTATCAAATTTTAAAATCCGGTCATATTTGACTGATTTATATTTGGAGAGGAGGTCGAATTTAATTTTTAGTCCGGTCTCTTTTCTAATTTCTAAGTTACAGTCAGTCTTCTTCGTTTCCCTCCTCAATTCTACTTCCCTTCTCTCTCCAACAAAAATTCACATCTTGCATTGTTTGGATTCTGTACTCTTTTGGGTCCGTCTGAATATGGTTCACAACTTTGTGAATTCAATTTCTACTAAGCTCTCAACCTGCGATCACCCAACTTCTCCTTGATCAGACTCAGTTTTCCACTTGTAGAAAAATTATCAGCGAGCTTGAATATTTTCGTCGATTATTGCCAGGTAATTGCCTCTCTAATTGCTCTGGATTCCGTAATTTCTTTGATTGTTTCTTTTTCTTTACAAAATGGGTGAATTTTGCTGATAACATTTCATAACACGCGCGGAAATTAGGTGATTTATTTTACCTTTCTAAAGGATAGTGTAGATTTTATGAGGTTTTTAGTAGTTGGGATTTGAGCAGAAGTGTAGAATTCAGCAAATTGTTATGTTAATCTAGATGTTTTCTCATACAGTAAGGTTAGTTTTGAACTGGAAAAGAGGGAGGTGATGAAAAATGAAAAGTAATAAGCATTATTATTTGTATTGGAATTTAAGTAAATGTTATTAGATTTCTGTTATATTTGATGTATTGTGGGTGCAAAGAGACATTGTTGGACTTGACTCCGTCTGTAGGTGTTTTATTTGTTCTGCATTTTCACTTTCCTTTTTCTACTTCTCTTAATTATTTAGTTTGTGTTTGTTTCTGTTTTGGAAAATTCGTTAACCTTTGCTCTTTTAGCTTTTTATTCAGCCAACGGACGAAAATGAAAGTTTCTGATAGCCTTATTAATAAGATCCATAGCTCCTTCTCTGGTGGCTTACATTTTGCAGCACCAATATCCTCTTTGAGGACCAATGAAATTGAATTGGTATGTTTGTTTTGTTAATATTTTTTGTCAGTCCAATTATTGGGTATCTTCTGCCTATATGCTTCCACTCACAAACATTAATACTGTTATAAGCAACAACTTATCAATGATTTGCTTCTTCTTATTATTATTTTGATGTTATATCTTTTGCTTTCAGGTACGAGGCGTCTTACATATACTACAAGGTTTCTCCAGTTCTATATTCTATTGGGGCAAGAATGAACAGAGTTATTGTACTAATTATGGGATTTTTGTAACTCACCTCTCTCACACAAGTCTTCATGCCATTCTGGGTCAATTTACTTATTCTGCAACATGTTTAAGAATGGTAGAGATTGTAGTCAACAAGGTGGAGATATATGTTAAATCACCGCAACCTACTTTGAGAGCATTTACATGCTCTGTGTCCGCTTGGCTTAGAGTATGTGCTTAGGCTATGTATTATTAGCTACATTATTGTTTTCATTACTTATTAATATGGTTACTGTACATACCATTCTTTTAGACTGACTTGTTTTTCTGGCAGAGGTTAAGGAATATTGCTTTGAAAGAGGAAATAAGGATAAACAATTCTGAAGGTGGAACTGTTCCAACCCTCTTGGGATTGGCGAGTTCTTTATCAAGGTTAGTGCTGTTAGTTTGTGATACTTTAGTTGAATTTGATGTGAAAAACGGGAGAGATAATCAGAGATCTTTCCATATATTTTGCTATTTTCCTTTTTTTGCTGTCTGAAGGTTCTTTCATATTGGTGTTGTCAAAAGAAGATTGTTTGGTGTTTTTCATGTGCACGACTCATTGTTTGGCGTTTTTCATGTGTACGGCTCATTCTTTGGTGTTTTTGATATGTATGACTCTTCTATTCCTCTGTAACAAGGATGCTTTTACCGCTTCTTCAGTTGTCCACCCTTTTTTTGTAGTAAATTTATATTTGTCTGATGCACACTGGCATGTTTCAATATCAAACCCTTTTATGCTGCCAAAACATTTGGAAGGATATGTATTGTTTTGGGGGTTTTGTGTTGTATACTTAGTATCTCAGCGAAAACATGACATATGACATTATTTACTGAACTTATTTGCACATTAAGTTTGAAAACTGTTCCTTGTATTTGTGTGCTTTCTTCATATCATGGTTATCTCTGATTGTATCTGTTTTTATTAGTCTCTGTACAGGAGCTGAGTATTTATTGCAAATAGTGCGTGAAGCCATCCCTGAAGTATATTTTAACCTTGATCCTCCTGTCCCCGCTGCTGACATATCTGTTCATATTCTTAACCATCTATATAAAAAGCTGAATGCAGTTTGTCTTGTGGAAGGGGGTCAGGTTGTGAGACTTTCTTGGTTACATTCTACTTGCACTCAAATTTATTTGTTTGTTTCGGTCCACGAGATGTAAAACTAATTTGATGCTCTTTTTCAGGAGGATGCATATAAAATGCTTCTTTATATATTTGTTGGGAGTCTATTGCCATGTATTCAGGGTCTTGATTCGTGGCTTTTCGAGGGTATTCTCAACGATCCCTTTGAGGAGGTATTTTATGCTTTTGATATCTATTTAATATCTCGAAAACTATTGAAGCTTAATTTTGTAAAACTGGCGTAGTGTTTGCTATTAAAAATTTCTATATATGTATGACTGGGATCATCATAATTTCTTTTTGGCAAGTTTTTGTAAATGAAGTGATTACTTCCCATGTAATTATTTCTGTCCATTCTTTAGACAGTAATTTCATCTTTACGCTCTTGGCAGATGTTTTTTTATGCCAACAAAGAAATTGCAATAGATGAAGCCGAGTTCTGGGAGAAGAGCTATCTGTTGAGACCAGTACAATATCAGAAATTAGATGGGGTTTATCCCGCTGATCTTCTGCCTTTTGTGGATGATCAGAAGGATATGAGAGGGAAACAATCCATCTCTGTCTCTGTTTCTGCAAAAGGAAAAGAGCGGGTTGAGAGAGACCTTCAAGCCTGTCCTTTGTTCATCAAGGATATAGCCAAGGAAATTATTTCTGCTGGAAAGTCGTTGCAGCTGATTCAATATTCTCCTAAGACATTTTCAGCGATATCTGGCGGTAATCATGAGATTGGGCAGAGCACAACTCATTTAACCTTGTCAGAAGTATTTTGTGTATCATTAGCAGCTCTTATTGGCCAAGGTGATCATGTTTCTGAGTACATTTGGCAGGATGACACAATTGTTTCCTTGTTTCAATCTTCTGCGGAAAAACATAAACCAGAAGAGAATGGTCAGAGCTTGTCAGGTGTAACATGCTTTGAGAAGTTCTTGGTTGAGACATTTCCATGGAAAAGAAGGAATGATATCGAAAATGTGCATAAAGATGCCAGCAATTCTACTAATGTGAAGAGAGAGGGTATTGCTGCAGGTTCTATGGATGAACTGCTTCTTAGGGGACCATTTTGTCCAGAGAATCCCGCTCTCACTGTATGCCAAAGGTTTCTTCACGAGAACAAAGGTTCTTGGAACGCATTAAATGTATCCAGAAATTTTGGTCTTCCCCCATTAAATGATGAGGGATTAAGAAAGGCAATCTTTGGAGGAAATAGCACACCAGTCTCATCCTTTAAAGGAACAAATTACGCTTTCGGTTTTCACTTCGGTAAGTCTGAATATCTTCGCTCACAGGAAGAGACAAAAATATTAGAAGAGCTTTTTCCATTTCCAACTCTTCTGCCGTCCTTTCAGGTACCATACTATGCTCCCATAGCTGTTGTATCTATAGCATATATAGCGTTCTTAGATTTCTGAAACTTCTTTCTAATCCTGATGCAGGAAGATCTTCATATGTCAGAGGTTTTACCTTTCCAGAGAAACAGCACTCTTCTTTCAAGAGTCCTTGGCTGGATTCAAAGTGCCGAACCAAAAGCTACTCCTCTTCCCGTGGTTATTATGCAGGAATGCCTAGCTGTTTACATAAAGAAGCAGGCATACACTCTTTGAGAACTCTAGTTATCTATATCATTTATTATATATCTTGTGAATGTAGATATATTTGCATTACTATATCCTAAAATAAGAGGTACTGCAGGTGGATAAGATTGGCAGTCATATATTGTCCAAGTTACTGTATGACTGGAGATTGATGGATGAACTAGGAGTATTGCATGCTATATACTTGTTGGGTTCTGGTATATTCCACAAATAACAATGTTGAGCTTATTTACTTTGTCATTGATACTTGGTTCTCAGTTATTTCTAAAAGATTTGCTACTGTGATATCTAGGTGATCTGCTGCAGCACTTCTTAACAGTAATTTTCAACAAGTTGGACAAAGGAGAATCCTGGGATGATGATTTTGAGTTGAACACGGTATTACAGGTGCGATCTGCAACTCAACTGAATGCCATATTCCTACTTTCTGTGCTATCCTGATTCCTGTGTGGACTTTTCATTCTACTGATCCATTTGGAGGGCCATATCTTGTTTTAGTCTATTAAGAAAAATGATATCTACATGTAAAAGTCCCACTTAGCATTATGGACATGAAATCTGTTCCCATTTAACCAGTTGTACTTTGAGAACTTCATACTTGGTTCTTTATGTTGAATGACATATTGGTTTGAACTTCCCTGCCCTATTTTAGTTGTTTTGTAATTTTGGTGCGTGTGACGGAGATTTTGAGGAATATAAAATTTTTCATGTTTTAAAAGCTGTTGCACACACCATAATATAAGGGGAAACTAAAATGAGATCGAGGGAAATAAACTCATTCCAATAAAAGTTTGATTCTATAGGTACATGCTGTCCACCCAGGTTTGGTAATAAATAGTCCAAATCAAATCAGAACATTGAAAAGATCAGTTTGGTTCACATTTCCTCTTAGAAAGAGCAAATGCTCATTTCCTTCTTAAAGGAGCAACTTTTATTTTATTTTACTTGATATTCTTTTTTGTTGGATGTAAACGATAACATAGAAAGATCTTTGCTTTTAAATGTTATATGTTTTTATTTTGCGTTTTGAAGGGTGACTGTATACTTATTATTTGTTACAGCATTATACATTCATAGTAGTTATTAATTAGGTTAAATTACATAAAATATCAAATCAGTTTTATTAGGATCAGCAGTTTTCTTTTGTTAAAATATCTATATTTGTTGCCCCTTCTTCTCTTTGTTCGATTCTCTGCATTTTTCTGTATTTTTAAAAGAAATTTGCTATGACTTTGGTATCCTAACACTAGTTGAATATGGTTAAAGACTTTTAGGTAATTTATAGCTGAAGTGTAGTCACCATCTTTGTTAATAAGGCCTTAACAAAACCAAAATGTTATTGTAGATACTATCAAAATTTGAATGTGCGTGGGATTTGCTCAGCTTATGAAGTTGAACTATCAGGATATTTGCACTAAATGGGTTATCGCATCTTATTAAGCTGCACTGATATTTCCACAACTACAGATATGTATTCTTATAAAACAATTGATGTTGAGCTGTACTATTAAACTTATTCAAATTAATGAAATTTGTAACGGTCTTATGTTATTTTACACTTTCTTTTCCTTTTTTTCTCTCTTTGCTGTAGACCCCTATGCTTTGCATTTATGTTGGAAAACTGAGTGTGAAGACAAAGTACAATAAAAAAAATCAAGTGTATTGCCCTTTAGTTCTAGTAAAAATTCATATGAATTTTATTGGATCATGGGTTCCTTGTTAATTTCCCTAGGTTTCCCTTTTGTTTCAATTTATCTTCCGATGATGCTAAGGTTAATGTTTATTTGACTCAGGAATCAATTAGAAACTCTGCTGATGGTATACTACTAAGTGCACCAGATGCATTAGTTGTTTCTATCACAAAACATCATGGTTCGAGCGTTGATGAGCAACTAAATACATCTATACTAATCTCAACTCCTCGTAAAAGTCAAGGGCAGAACTTTGGTATTGACGGTCTTGATTCACTGAAGTTCACATACAAGGTCTATTTTATGGTTTAGTATCTCCTTTGTTTTCTTATTTAATTAATGTCTACTCTTTATAGTGCTTAAAAGTGCTGTGTATTTTTATACATGTCTATTCTCTTTACATTACTTATTTAGTTGTCATTATTAAACATGATAGGTACCATGGCCACTTGAACTTATTGCTAATACTGAGGCAATTAAGAAGTATAACCAGGTATCTTACTTTGCGATGATGTTTTCTAATTGCCATTATTATGTTCCTACTTTGTAATTAAATTTATAAATGTCCTTCATGCAGGTGATGAGTTTCTTGTTGAAGGTCAAGCGTGCGAAATTTGTCCTTGATAAAGCTCGAAGGTGGATGTGGAAGGTGATTCATATATTATATTCTTCCCAAATCTTCCTTGTGTATGTTTAGGCCTATAAATGTTTGACCCATTCCCTAATAGCTCAAGCTTTGGAGCTACTAAGTAAGCTAACATGCATGACTTCTACAGTTCTGTGTGGTTATGGGGTTCAAGTCTCTCTGCATGATTCTTTCTTCCCGTCTTATAGTCCATCTATAGTTTGGTCTTTCATGAGCCATATAGGAGGTGACATGCGAGGAAGAGCATTGAGAGCTTAAATATGCTGATTCGTAATAGCACTGCTATTAAATAACGAGCAGCTTTATAGAGGATTATCTTTATATTACATGGAAAGCTACAATTTTGAAAATTAACCATTGTCATTATTCTTACCAAATGTAATTTTTATTTTTGAGAAATTACATTATTTAATTGGTTTGCCCTTTCCAGGATAGAGGCACTGCAACACTCAATCGCAAGCATCACTGGCTAGTGGAGCAAAAGCTCCTTCATTTTGTGGATGCCTTTCACCAATATGTGATGGACAGAGTAATGTCTTTCTCAACTTCTATTATATATATATATATATATATATATATATATATATATATGGGGGTTAAGGTGTTCTTGGCTTCTTAATATTATCTATGAAATTTGATTACAACTATGTTAAGTTCAGCCGTCGGTCAGACGTGGCATATCCCTAAAAGCAAAATGATGGGAGCCCTGTTATATTATATCGTCTTTAGACTCTGTTCTCTTGAACTAATGTGTGTCTTCATGCCTGAACCTGCACTATAATGAGTCTCTTTTGTTAATTAAGGGTCACAAGACAGCCACAGTCTCCTTTCATATACTTGTTTTTACCATATTGAGCTGTTTTTTTTCATATTAATTAAGGCTTAAATATAAATTACTACCTTAAACTATAGATCATATTCCATTTCGGTTATTCACCTTTCAATTTTGTCAATTAGATGATTGAACTATTAATTTTTTCCACTTCCATTTAATTGGGTCTGCCACGTCAGAAATTGCTGACGTGGCTTGAATACATGGCATGTTAGTGCTTATGTGTTAAAATTGAGTCATTTTTCAAATTTTCTTTTATCATTATATACAAGTAATAAGGGCAAAATAGTAAATTAACAATAAAACAAAACAATAAACAAAATATAACTAAATCCATCCTCTCTCTCACTTCAGATTTCGCTTTTTACCGAATACCCAAATCTCTCAGCAATTTGTATGCACGAGTGGGGAATGAGGCAGGAAGGCGTATGCAAGAGTGGGGAATGAGGCAGGAAGGCATCTTTTCTATATGTATCAAATTTGGTTGTCTTTGCTTTTTTGACGACCCTTCACCTTCAGCGGCCATTTCCTTTCCTTGTTCAAAATTCTTTCCTATGATAGATAGAACTCCCATTGGCCCATTGTATACATATTTGCAAGAGTAAGGAATAGGAAAAGGGGGAAAAATCAAATAATAAAGGTTTCGGTGGAGGTGGAGGTGGAGGTGGAGGTGGAGGAGAGAGAGTGCGTGTTGAGGAGAATAACGCCGGCGACGGCGGAGGGGTGGAGGCGAGAAGAGAGGAGGTCGACAATGAGGATTTTGGTGATGATGAAGCAAACATTTTTAGATTTGTAGAGAGAGGCGGTGGTTCAACGGCAAATCGGAGGTGATTTCGGAGATGGGGACGCGGCGTCGTCGTTTTGGATGAATTGTTTTTGGGAGGGGTAGAAGAAAGTTGGAGAATGGCACTTGAGATGGGGTTGATGGCTATCAGCGATTGTGTGGTATTTGAAGTTTAGGGTTATGATTTGGGAATTTTTTCAAAAGAAGAAGAGGAATATGAAGCATGGGACATTTGATCTTATTTTTTATTTCTTTTTATTTTATTTCTGCATTTATGTTTGTTATTAATGTTTGTTCTTTTTATTAAATAAGTTTGAGTTAAGTTTAATTATTTTTTTTGAATGTATTAATTGATTAGGCTTGTTGGTTATTAAAATAATAATTTTTTTAATTACACATAAGCATTAGTTTGTCTAGTCAGTTGACCACATCATCAATTTATGATGTGGCAACTTAAATTGGATCGAAGTGGAAAAAATTAATAGTTTAATGATTTGATTGAAAAAATTAAAAGGTCAATCATCGAAGTGGAAAAAGGCTAATAGTTTAGGGTAGTAATTTATATTTAAGCCATGTAATATGGCTCAAATATTAGTGTATATGTTGGGTTTATCTTTTTCAGCATTTACAGGTTAGTGTTGTATGTTTGTTCTGACAAAGTTTGACCCGTACTGGTTAGTTGCATGTAGTTCAGTTGCTTTGCACAAGATATATTACTTTTCAAAAATTAACAAAATAGAAAGTGGTGCCAAGTGTCCAAAAGAAAATCAAATCAAATAACCAAGTTGGGGACAGAAATCATGAGGGTAACTTTATGAAACTATTAACAACTAGAAGCTCAGTAACTTAATACGGAATATTCGTTTCCTTTCATTATCTCCTCACGTCCTCGTACTCCTCCCGCTATTTTTCCCTCCCTGCCCCCTTTACCTAAGCTGCTTTAGATTTGAAATCCTTAGATAATTAAGTTGAATGCTTGCTGCTTTCGACTGTAGTTTCACATAAGTACCTTTTACACTGATTTTCTACGTGAAACTAGTTCCAGCCGTTAGATTTCTGATCAAAATTTGATAAGCAGGTATATCATAGTGCATGGTGTGAACTCTGCGAAGGTATGGAAGCAGCTGGATCTTTGGATGAAGTGATCGAAGTACACGAGGCCTACTTATTGTCAATTCAGCGCCAGTGCTTTGTTGTTCCAGACAAGCTGGTTAGTAACTGCTGCTGTCTTCTTTGCTTTTGCAATCCACTTGTGCAGCACTTAAATCTTCTTAGAAGTTGGTAATCTTTGTAAAACTGGGGTTCTCTTTTGCTTCCAGTGGGCACTCATTGCCAGCCGCATCAACACTATCCTTGGATTGGCCCTGGACTTCTATTCCATTCAGCAGACACTAAGCAGTGGCGGAGCAGTTTCTGCCATCAAAGCTAGATGTGAAATGGAAGTGGACCGAATAGAGAAACAGTTCGATGATTGCATAGCCTTCCTCCTCAGAGTAGTCTTCTATCCAAACTTGTGTTGATCATCTATTCACATTAGTTCTTGATATTGAATCAATATCATGCATACGCTGAAAATACAAGTACTACGTGCATTTGCTTACATCCCATGTGTGCATATATATATATATATATATATATATATATATATATATATATGTGTGTGTGTGTGTGTGTGTGTGTGTGTGTATTACATACAGAATCCTAAATCTGTCTTATCTTGGCTATTCAGGTCCTATCTTTTAAGCTGAATGTGGGGCAGTTTCCTCATTTGGCTGATTTGGTCACTAGAATTAACTACAACTACTTCTACATGTCTGATAGCGGCAACTTAATAACAGCCCCCGGCTCTGATACTGTCACTTCAACGTTGGGGAAATCCTTTCCGGTTAGAACAGATTGAATGCAGACTCTCGGGGTCAAATTATATGATGTTGCAGGATGCAGTGAATGTATGTGAGTTGTACTGTTGGTTAGTTGTAGAGCTTGAGAACTAGCACGTAATGCTCGGGCCAGCAAGTGTCCCTCTTATTATTCTAGAAAAAAGCTATATGTATTAATATACTATTTTTTATCAAGTGATCCTTTTTCATAATATTTTTGTACCAGGTATACTTATTTGCAACTCCCTTCATCCCTAAATTCTAAAATATAAGCATGTCCTTGACATGTAATATAAGTATGTAACTCCTAATAATTAAGCCATTCAATAAACTTCAAACCTTATAATATGTCATCCACATTTATGTAAGCCTTTTGAGATATATCGCCCATATAAACTTCATCTTCATGAAGTTGAGCTACAATTCTAGTTCTGAGTTGCCGCGTCAGGCCCAATTCCTTCATGCTCTCATCAAGTGTAGTCTTCTTGAGCTCAAAATCGATATTAACAAATAGGGTTAATTACATATATTAGTACATTTTTAAAAGTAATTACAAAAATCATACATCCAAGAGTTCTTAATTTAAGGGATTAATATTAATGAACTGACATATGGCAAATTAGTTTTCATCTTCCTGAAAGACTCCCTTCTCGTTCGGTCTCTCTCCGCCCTTACTACTTTTCTCTCTCCCTGCCTTTACTACTTCTCTCTCTCCTCTCGAAGTCAATCGTCGTCTTCCTTCTCCGCTGCCACCGCAACACCACTGTCTCTCAACTCCGACAGAAATTTAACGTTAATCCTCTCAAAGGAACTAGAGATTTCCTTCCAGACGAGATGCGCCTCCGCAGTTGGTTTTTTCACAACTTCAAAGAATTTTCACGAAGATTTGTACCAGATTTTGATTAGTTCTGGTTGTCGTTGTACTATCCTTCTGAATTGTGTTTCATACTTGGATTTTTGTTGATATCCATAACCATTTGACATTGTTTGTTAGTTCGGGTGAGTCTATAATGTTTATTGGAACTTTTGTAAATGAGATTACAAATTTGATTATATTACTAGTGATTTGACATTGTTTGTTGGTCCGTATTTGCTACTTCTAAGTTGTGTCTGATACATTGTTTGAAAGGTGCAGTTGGTAACCAAACATGCATAGAATGGTTACCATTGTATTTATTGGTAGTAACCAGATAGTTACAAGCTTGTATCAGGACATAATTCAAGTGTTAAATGTACATGTGAGAGTATACATGTGTTGCCTAAACTGGGTTAGATATACAGGTTGTTTCTGTAAGACCCCAGTTTTTATAAATAAAGATGAATTTTCTATAAATATTATTTTTGAATATTATGGAATAATTTGATATAATGTTATAGTTGTGGGTAATATTTATAAATTTTGCAAAGTATACAAGTGGTTATATTATATTCGATTGGTCGGGGAATATTCGGTTTAGCGAGGGAATATTCGCATAACTACTCAATCATTGGTGGACCCCACAAATGTAATTATTGTCGGATTGAGAAAAGACAAAAAATATTTTATTGAAATAACTATGGAAGTTTTTACCGGTTGATCTTGTTGAACTACTTGGTAGTAAAAATACGATGTCGTGTGGTTGCATAAGAGCAGCACGGTATTGATTATCGATGCTTATGTGAAAGTCACTTAGTTTGATTCCATTATTGTCGATTAATAATATGAATTATTATAGCGATAATGACGTTTTGTTTTATTCAGTATTATTAACGTAATAAAATGAAACATCTTTTATATAAAAATGTATCTTTTTATTAAAGTTATTTTATAAATAAAATATATTATATTTTATTATGCATAGTGTTGCATAGTGTTTTGCATAGTGTTTGCATAGTAAAATGTTTTTATATAAATAGAATATATTATATTTTATTTAAAAGATTTTGCTTTAAATATGGATGGTCAGATTAAAGTAAATCAATCTGGACCGCTCATGGATTAGTTACTATGCATTCCATTTTCCTATAAATAAAGCTCATTCCTTCATTATTTTCTTACGAATTCATTGAAACTCTAGAGAGAGAAATTATAGAGAAAGCTATAGAGAGAAAGTTATAGAAAGAAGAAGAGTATTCTAACTACTTCACTACTTCTATATTCATTCTTTTACTAGTAGGGGTGTTATTCTTTCTTCTTGAAGAGAACTTACATTATTCCATTCACTATTATTCCATTGGAATAACTTTGTAAAAGTGGCATACCCTATATATAACTCCGTGTATACGCCAGTATACCCTATACTTGGTGAAATCCTTATGTTATTCCATTGCTTATTATTCTGTTGGAATAACTCAGATACGCTGTGATACACCCTATACTTGGTGACATTCTTCTATTATTCATTGGAACATCCATGCATGTGTTTTTTACCTGACCGGTTAAAATCTTTATTATTATTACATTGAACATCCATGCATGTGTGTTTTACACCTGACCGGTTCCGCTTTTTATTATTATTCATTGGAACATCCTCGTCATGTGTTTTACACCCGACCGGTTCCGCTTTTATCATTCTCGTGGAATATCCTATCATGTGTTTTACACCGGATCTGGTTCCATCTTTATTATTCTCGTTGGAACATCTCTCGGTGTGAATTTCACCGACTTCGTTCCGTTATTATTATTCTGTTGGAATAACTTTTATACATCTGCAATCTGCATGCACGGTGATTTCTTTTGTTATTCCATTCTTTATTATACCCAAATGTTAAAACTTTGACTTATACTCCATGAAATTAGTAGAATATCCTTGATATTTGCGTTTCATCCAAATCTTTTCATGGAAATATTCTTCCGATCATTCTTGAATTTTACTCTACAAAGCGATGTCGATTGTGTCGATTTTTGGACGTTAAAAATTCTGGATAAAATAATTCTTGAACTTGTTTTATTGAATTCTTATATCATTGTCATCATCCTCATTTTTATATATTTTTTTTAAAATCATCGGCTTTTGAGAGCATGGATGGACTTGGTATGATTATGACCGAGGATTATTCTTGTGTAATCATGGACCGTAATGTTACAAATGATGTGGTAAAAAAATCCTCGATTAGTAGTAGTGCATTGATGGACAATTGTTGGCATGATCACGACCATTAATGAATACACAACTATTCTCGGCAGTAGTGCAGAATAATTGTGATCGTGATACTAAAGAATATCCTCGGGCCGTAGAGTGCGGGGTGATTCGATGATGTGGATTATTTATTAAAGTGAGTCTCAATTATAACAAAGTGATGAAAACCCTTTTAAAATCATAAAAGATAGTAGATTTTATTTTCTACTTGACTCTTTTAATGGATTGCATATTCACCGCAGATTAAACCGGTTGTCATTGTATTTTATCGGTTTAACATTGTTGAAGACTATTGATAATTTATTTCCACATTATCTTAGTCATAATATTTCTTCTTGGGCTAGTTGAGCTCACCCTTTCTTTCACCGTTCTCTTCGAAATGAGAATATAGTTGGGACGACGCCTGGGAAACGAGTGATGGTCCCAAGATAGCATTAGTAGTCCTCACTATTCCGTGAAATAGTGTGATAATAATTGTAATGAGGACTTTTTGTTTGAGTTTGTATAATATCTAGTAGATTTATATTTGTATTTAAACTCACGGCTTTATGTCGTATTGCATACCACAGCAGCTTATGTTAATAAGTTGTATTTAAATTACGTACCATGTAAGTGGCGACCCAAGATGGGTGATGTATACCTAATTTTGGGGGCGTCACAGTTTCTGTTTTGGTTATCATTATTAAAACATGTTATGGTTACTTTCATATAACTATTTGGTTACGTCTTTATTATTTTTTGGTTACTGTTATCTTATGGTTTTGCTACTATTATTGTGCCCTCAATGTGGGATTTTGGTTACTTTTATTTTTTATTCTGGTTAATATGTAATTGTTTAGTATACATGGATTGCCTAAACTGGATTTCATTACATGATATTTCTGTTTTGGTTACCATTAAAAACTGTCTTGGTTACTATCATATAATTATGTGGTTACTGTTTTATTATGTTACATTATGATTACTGTTTTTAGTAACCAGATAGTTACAAGGTTGTATCAGGACAAACATCAAGTGTTAAATGTACATGTGAGAGTGTCTTATTTATCTAGTTGATGTATACTTATAAATTACATACTCATAAAAATTATCTGGAAATTGTACAATTGATATTTAAATCTGCATATAGAGGTAACCATATTATTTTTTGTGAGTAACCAAATTTATATAAAATTGATTCAGAACAATATCCATCAGTTATTTCAGTTGAAATGTTAAGTTGGTATCCAAACCTACATATATAGTAACCATTTTTGTTTTTGTTAGTAACCAGATAATTATAAATTTGTATCAGATGTGAGACCCCAGATTTTATGAATAAAGATTTAATTTTCTCGAAATATTTTTTTTTAATATTATGGTGTGGATTTGAGATAGTGTTATAGTTGTGGGTAGTATTTATAAATTTTGCAAAGTATGCAAGTTGTTGTATAATATTCGATTGGTCGGGGAATATTCGTTTTAACAGGAAATATTCGTATTTATGGCGACACAATCATCAGGACCCCATAATGTAATTATTGTTTGATTGAGAAAAATGACAAAAATACTTTTATGAAAATAATCTATGGAAGTTTTACCGTTAATCGTTGAAACACCCTAGGTGTTAAAAGTACAATGAATACGCTGGGTTGCATAAGTAGCACACTATATTGATTATTGATGCTTATGTGATAAGTCACTTTCGCTTTTGTTTTATTGGTATTATTAATGTAATAAAATGTAATACTTTTATAAAGTTATTCTATAAATAGAATATATTATATTTTATTATGCGTAGTGTTGCATAGTAAAATCTTTTATATAAAAATGTAAATACTTTTATAAAGTTATCTGCTTTTATTAGACAATAATTAGAATATATTATATTTAATTAAGTATAGTGTTTGCATAGTGCCTCGCATAGTATTTGTATATAGTAGGTGCAGTAGTGTTTGCATAGTAAAATCTTTTATAAAGTTATTCGTTTTATTAGATTATAAATAGAATATATTATATTTTATTTAAAAGATTTTGCTTTAAATATGGACCGTCGATTAAAGTAAATCAATCTGACCCGCTTAAATGAGTTAGTTACTTATACGATCCCATTCTTCTATAAATAGAAGCTCATTCATTCATTATTTCTTACGAAATTCACCGAAACTCTGTAGAGAGAAACTATAGAGGAGTTCTTCTTCTATAATCTTAAGCGTATTTTTTTAGAGTTTAAGAAAGCTTTGAGCGTAGTACAAGTTTTCTTCGAGTATATCCTCGTCCTACCAGTCGGAATACTCTTCTTTCAAAGGTAAGGGATATTATTTGTTGTACCTGTAAGAGGTGTTATTCTTTTGTATTCATGAAGAGGACTTTTGTTATTCCATTCTTTATTATTATGTTGAAATAACCTGTCTATGCGAAGTACCGCATACATGGTGAAATTCTTATATTATTCCATTCTTTATTATTATGTTGGAATAACCTGTTTATGCGAAGTACCGCATACATGGTGAAATTCTTCTATTATTTCATTCTTTATTATTATGTTGAATAACTGCTTTATGCGGCACCGCATACACATGGTGAAATTCTTCTATTATTCCGGAATATCCCAGCTTGCATGCTCTTAATTTCACCGACTCGTTCCATTATTTATTATTCGTTCTTTATTATTATTCATGGTTTAATATCCCATCCGTAAGGCTTACGCCTCGACCGGTTCCAATATTTATTATTATGTCGGAATATCCCGTCTGCATACATTTTACGCCGGACTTGGTTCCATTATTTATTATTCTGTTGGGAATAACCTGTCTGTGCAGTCTATCGCACGCATGGTGAATCCTTCTGTTATTCCATTCTCTATTATTCTCGCTGGAATAACATGTCTCACGTGAATTACCACATGCACGGTGAATGATCCTTTGTATTCATTCCTTATTAAATTTTGAAATGATCTCAGATACGTGGATTACTTGCTGGCGGTGAAAAATCCATTTGCGCTTTCATATATTCTAAGTATACTCAGGTTGGTTAAAGTTTTAGTTTCTATACTCCATGAAATTAGTGGAATATCCTCGATATTTCAAGCTTCATTCAAGATCTTTTCATGGAAATATTCTTCCGAGCATTCTTGAATTTTACTCTACAAGAAGTATCATGTTGACAATTTGGACGTTATTAGTTTCTGGATAAATTAATTCTTGAACTTGTTTTATTGAATTCTTATATCATTGTCATCATCCTCATGTTTATATTATGTTGAAAGTCATATGTATTCACTTGTAGTGCATAGATGGACTTGGTATGATTATGACTGTGTGATTATTCAAGATAATCATGACCGTAATATTACAAATGATGTGGAAAAAGTCATCATCGGCCCATAGTGCATTGATGGACAGTTTTTGGTATGATTATGGCTATGGATTCTCTTCGGCCAAGGGTGCAAAGATGAATTGTTTTATGGCATGATCGGACCGGTTGATGAAAACATGATTATCTTTAGACGTAGTGCATGGATAATTCGTGGTCGCGATACTAAAGAATATCCTCGGCCAGTAGTGCGTAGGGTGATTCGATGATGTGAATTATTTATTAAAATTCGAGTCCCAAATGATAAAAGTGATGAAAAACCTTTTAAATCATAGAAGATAGTAGATTTTATTCCCTACTTGACTCTTCTAATGGATTGCTTGTTTCATTGCAGCTTAAACTTGATAGTTATTATATTTTATCGCTTTAACATCGTTGAAGGCTAACGATAAATTATTCTCGCATTATCTTAGTCATAATATTTCTTCTTGGGCTAGTTGTGCTCACCCTTTCTTTTTTTATTGTTCTCTTGTGGAATGAGAACGTAGTGGGACTAGTCGGGAACGAATGATGATCCTAGATGGTGCATTAGTAGTCCTCACTATTCGTGAAATAGTGTGATAATAATTGTAATGAGGACTCCTTTTGAGTTTGTATACTCTCTAGAGACAATATTTGTATTCAAACTCACGCTTTATGTTTTGTCGTATTGTACACGCAATCGTTGTATTATTAAGTTGTATTTAAATTTCAGACTCAGATCCATGCACTCAAGATGGGTGATGTATACCTAATTTTGGGGCGCCACACGGTTGGTATCGAAACTTAGGATATGATCCCTAGCTAGGATGTGAGAATAGAACTAGGAGGGAGAGACGGGAATTCCTTCGCTAGTATGACCTACCTAAGTTTATTTGGTATTTAATTGGTCGGTCAGAATATAGGGATAATATGTTACATGTCAATTAACCTTTGTTTTATGACAGTGTTTGAAAATGGCATATGAAAATGCTGAGATAAGCAATGAAACACATGAGACCGTTGAGTCAGCTCAACCAAAAGGTAACGACCAACAACACGATAATAATCATCATACCCTTGTGGCGGCCATCTAACAATGATAACCATCGTGGGGAAATTATCATGCCAAGAATGGTAACCACTTCGGTGGTAATCATGGCCAAGATAATAGAAGTGGAAATTTCAAGAAGAGAAGGTCATTTAGCTCGATTTTGTCGATAGTGAAAGTCAAGTCCACCGGGAACGGTGGCACCAAAGGCGATCTGAGATAAAACAAAGTCTCGTGGTTTTAGGAAGAGCGTTTTTCGTGACTTCTCAAAAAGCTTAGTAACCCGAACGGTTAGCACGGGTTAGTTAATTATAAATTCTTGCGAAGTCTATACCTTATTAGATATCGGTTCTACCCATTCTTTTATCTCTCTTGCTTGCGTTCAACGTTTAAATTTGACTTCGGAGAAGTTAGACTTTGACTTATCGGTTGAAACTCCGTTAGGAGAAACCTTCATTACATGTGTTATCCAAGTCTTAGATGAGGGTCACAGTTTTGAATGATATTTCTATTGTTAATAAATTTCCTGACGTATTCTTGAAGACTTCTTAGTCTACCCCTAGAGCGTGAAATCGAATTTTGTATTGACCCCAGTACGAAACCCATTTCTAAAACCCTCAAATATTTTCTTCACCTAAAACGAACGTGTAATGTGCCAAAGACGTTGGCTCGAGCTGTTGAAGATTACGATCGTACCATTCACTACCATCGTGAAAAAGCGAACGTGGTAGCTGACGTGTTGAGTAGAAGATCGTATGCGTTTACGAGTGCGATGTTGTTAACACAAAGGCCCATTTCGTAAGAATTACAAATGATGAAGATAGAGTTAAAGACTCTAGGAACCCAAGTGAAGATAACGAATATACGAGTAGAATCGACTTTAATCGATAAAGTTAAAGCCACTCAAGCTACACACCCGGAGCTGATGAATGTGAAGAAGAAGGTTCAAGAGGGCGTTATTCTAGAAGCAAGAATCGACGAAGAGAGGAAATCTCAACCCTTGATTTAATTGGCCCATTTGAAATCCTCGATCGAGTATGAATTGTGGCCTATAGACTCGTTTTACCGCCAAGTATGTTGCGTGTTCATAACGTTTTTTTCTCGTATCGATGTTACGTAAATATGTGGACGACCCGAACCACATTATTAATTTAGAACCGGACGAGATAACAGAAGATTTAACGTTTGAGGAGATACGTGTTAACATCTTGGATAAGAAAGATTATATTCGACGCTCAAAGGTTATACCTCAAGAGTTAGAATTTGAAGTGAAGTCAAGGTATCCTCACCTGTTCGACATACCAGGTACGTACGTAAATTTCGAGGGCAAAATTTCATAAGGAGAGGAGATTGTGAGACCCCAGATTTTACGAATAAAGATTTAATTTTCTCGAAATATTTTTTTTTTAATATTATGGTGTGGATTTGAGATAGTGTTATAGTTGTGGGTATTATTTATAAATTTTGCAAAAGTATGCAAGTTGTTGTATAATATTCGATTGGTCGGGAATATTCGCTTTAACAGAAAAATATTCGTATGACTCAAGACAATCATTAGTGGACCCTACAATGTAATTATTTTTCTTGATTGAGAAAATGACAAAAATACTTTATGAAAATAACGGCGGAAGTTTTACTCGTTAACTTTTGAAACACCCGGTGTTAAAAGTACGATGAATGGCGTGGGTTGCATAGTAGCACACTCAGATTGATTATTGATGCTTATGTGATAAGTCACTCGCTTTTGTTTTATTGGTATTATTAATGTAATAAAATGTAATACTTTTTATAAAGTTATTCTATAAATAGAATATATTATATTTTATTATGCATAGTGTTGTATAGTGTTTGCATAAGTGTTTTGCATAGTAAAATCTTTTTATATAAAAATGTAATACTTTTATAAAGTTATCTATTTTATTAGACAATAATTAGAATATATTCTATTTTATTATGCATAGTATTTGCATAGTAATGCATAGTATTTTTGCATAAAGTGCTCGATAAAGTGTTTGCATAGTAAAATCTTTTATAAAGTTATTCGCTTTATTAGATTATAAATAGAATATATTATATTTTATTTAAAAGATTTTGCTTTAAATATGGACCGTCAGATTAAAGTAAATCAATATGGACAGTTCATGAGTTAGTTACTATGCAGTCCATTCTTCTATAAATAGAAGCTCATTCATTCATTATTTCTTACGAATTCACTGAAACTCTAGAGAGAGAAACTATAGAGGGAGTTCTTCTTCTATAATCTTAAGCGTATTTTTTTAGAGTTTAAGAAAGCTTTGAACGTAGTACAAGCTTTCTTCGAGTATATCCTCGTCCTACCAGTCGGAATACTCTTCTTTCAAAGGTAAGGGATATTATTTGTTGTACCTGTAAGGGGTATTGTTCTTTTGTATTCATGAAGAGGACTTCTGTTATTCCATTTTTTATTATTATGTTGGAATAACCTGTCTATGCGAAGTACCGCATACATGGTGAAATTCTTCTATTATTTCATTCTTTATTATTATGTTGGAATAACCTTTTTATGCGAAGTACTGCATACATGGTGAAATTCTTCTATTATTCCATTCTTTATTATTCTCATTTAATATCCCGCTTATGCATGCGCGAATTTCGCTTTGACTTTATTATTACGTTCCATTATTTATTATTCCATTCTTTATTATTCTGTCGAAATATCCTATCTGTGCGTTTACGCCGGACCTGGTTACAATATTTATTATTCTGTCAGAATATCCTGTCTGTGCATTTTACGCCGGACCTAATTCCATTATTTAGTATTCTGTTGGAAATAACCTTTTATGCTGCAATGCCTATCGCACGCATGGTGAATCCTTCTGTTATTCCATTCTTTATTATTCTGTTGGAATAACCTGTCTATGTGGATTACCACATGCATGGTGAATGATCCTTTGTATTCATTCCTTATTAAATTGTGGAAATGATCTGTATACGTGGATTACTGCATGGTGGGTGAAAATCAATTTGCAGTTTCATATATTCTATTATACTCAGTTGGTTAAAGTTTTAGTTTCTATACTCCATGAAATTAGTGGAATATCCTTGATATTTACGCTTCATCCAGTATCTTTTCATGGAAATATTCTTCTGAGCATTCTTGAATTTTACTCTACAAGAAGTATCATGTTGACAATTTGGACGTTATTAGTTCCTGGATAAATTAATTCTTGAACTTGTTTTATTGAATTCTTATATCATTGTCATCATCCTCATGTTTATATTATGTTGAAAGTCATATGTGGCCTGTAGTGCATAGATGGACTTGGTATGATTATGACCAGGGATTATTCGGTATAATCATTACCGTAATGTTATAAATGATGTGGAAAAAGTCCTCATTGGCCCGTAGTGCATTGATGGACAGTTTTTGGTATGATTATGGCTATGGATTCTCTTCGGCCAAGGGTGCAAAGATGAATTGTTTTATGACATGATCAGGACCGTTGATGAAAACATGATTATCTTTAGACGTAGTGCATGTATAATTCATGGTCGTGATACTAAAGAATATCCTTGGCCGTAGTGTAGGGGTGATTCGATGATGTGGATTATTTATTGTCGAGTCCCAAATGATAAAAGTGATGAAAACCTTTTAAATCATAGAAGATAGTAGATTTTATTCCTTACTTGACTCTTCTAATGGATTGCTTGTTCACTGCAGCTTAAACTTGATAGTTATTATATTTTATCGCTTAACACTATCAAGGCTAACGATAAATTATTTTGCATTATCTTAGTCATAATATTTCTTCTTCGGGCTAGTTGAGCTCACCATTTCTTTTATTTGTTCTCTTCGTGAAATGAGAACGTAGTGGGACTAGTCGGGAACAGAGAGTGATGGTTCTAGATGGTGCATTAGTAGTCCTCACTATTCTACGTGAAATAGTGTGATAATAATTGTAATGAGGACTCCTTTTGAGTTTGTATACTCTCTAGTAGACAATATTTGTATTCAAACTCACAGTTTATGTTTTGTCATATTGTACACGACAGTTGTATTATTAAGTTGTATTTGAATTCTGTACCATGTATCTAGCGACTCAAGATGGGTGATGTATACCTAATTTTGGGGGCGTCACATCAGGACTGTTATAAAATGTTAAATGTATATGTTTTATTTATACCCCGTCATCATGATAGAATAAGAAACTCCTATTAAGAGTTCCCATTTATATATATGATGGTCACTTATAAATCTCATATTAAAATAAAAATAGTTTGAGAGGTATAGTTGGTATCCAAACCTGCATATAACGGTAACCATTTTAGTTTTTGTTAGTAATTAAATAATTAAAAACTTATATTAGAACAGTTATCAAGTGCTTAATGTACATGTGAGGGTTCCCATTTATCTAGTTCATGGATACTTTTAAATTATATAGTTATAAAAGTTATTTGGAAATGGTCCAGTTGGTGGTCCAGTTGGTAACTAAATATGAATATAGAGGTAACCATTTTATTTTAGATGGGTAACCAAATTTACATAAAAATATTTCAGAACAATTATCAATTATTTAATTTATATGTTTACTTTATATTGACAACTCATGATGGAATCAAAAATCAAAATATTAATCAATAACAATTTTAGTTACTGTACACCATCAAAAATGTTACCAACCATGTGGTTAATGGTTACTAACAATAAACAATTATATATTTACATACTTTTTGTTTATGTTCCGTTGAAATAAAGCACAACCGGAATCATCTCCATTGTTTGACAACTGAATAAACATTGTAAAGTAACCAAATCAATATTGAGACAAGAACTAAAACTACATAATCTTAAGAATTGAGAACATAAACCAAATTTTTACATGCAATTTTGAAGGCATAAATGATGGAATTTGACCAAAAAACCATGCAGTTCACGAGCAAAGCTCGTGACTTTTGATCGTTGACCAGTTTCCAATGAAATTAGGCTCCGAAAACGCCAAAATCTGACACTCCAAACTTGAATAAAATTACCAAATTGCCACTGAATCAAATCTTTTCATAACTGCAAAAAACATCAGTACACATGTACATTAATATTATTCAACAATCAAATAAATATTATACAATAACCAATTAAATAGTATACAACAACTAATATATATAATCAGATTAAAAGAAACAATTATAAAACACAATAACATTATACAGTAATAAAATAAACACCTTACATTATCTAAATACATATTAGACAGTAACCAACCTTTTAGTATATTTTTTGTTACTGTTAACTTATGGTCTGTAAAGTAACCAACTCAAGGTTAGACAGTAACCAAACTACATAATGGTAGTAACCAGAACATGAACTGGGGTAATATTATGCAGTAACCATTGTAATTTTACACAATAACAAAGTCAACATTATATACTAACAAAATCCAGATTAGACAGTAACCAACAGTTGCAGGAAGGTAGCCAATGTATTTAATAAGTAATCATTAATATAAAAAATATCAGTAGAATAAACTTTAAAATTATAAAGCAAGCAAATAAACATTATATGTAAGACCCCAACTTATTATAAATAAAATTGAATTTTCTCTATTTATTATCTTGAAATAATATGGAGTTAATTTGATATAATACTTTGGTTATGGGTGAAATGTGCAAATTTTACAAAATAAGCAAGTGGTTATAAAATATTCATTGTGTCGGAGAATATTCGTTTGGTCGAGGAATATTCTTTCTGTCGGGGAATATTCGTATTTATTGCCAGCACCATTTATGGGTCCCATAACGGATAACCGCTTGATGAAAAAAATGACAAAGTTTGAGTTTTATAAATAATCAGTACAGAATTGTTACCAAGTAACACTTTTGAAATACCGGTGGTTAAAATACGAATACGCGTGGTTGCACAAGAGCGATACCACGGTATTGCATAAAGATTGATGAATTATTGATCCTTACGTAAAGAAGGCACTACTCAATAATTGTTACAATGAATTCTTGCTCAATATTTTATTTTATTGATTCAATAATTGTCATATTGATATTTTATATTAATGTTGTTTCAATAATTGTCACCGCACAAGATTTCCCATTATCGGATCAATAATTCATATTATTTGAATAATATTATTAGATAGCATTATTGGCAATGTCTAGAAAGTTCATCAAAGAGAGGTTTGGTCACCTAATCATGCCGCTTAGTAAGGAGAAATCCTTATTGAAAGCCCTTCTTTCCCGGAACGGCCTTGGTTGTCATAAATGTGATTCGTAAATATTATTTGTGAATAATTAATTATTGATTCATATGATAAGGAAATATTTATTTTATGTTGATATAAATGTTGGATATATTTATTGTGGTTAAAAATGAAGGAGTTAATGTTGAGGTGTTTTATCAAGATTTTTGTTTGAATGGAGGTATTAAAAATTAAACCAAAGGTTTTTGAGATATATTGTGTGAGTTATAATTTTTAATCCGACCGTTGGATCGTTGTGATTTTTGGATATGTCATACATATATAAGTTGGGTATATGTCCACAAATTTTGAACCGTTAAAAATGAACGTATGATTTGTTATGAATTTTAAGAGGTGACTGGTTCAGAAATTGTTGAAGTTTCAAATTTATCATTTTGGTGGAAAATTCTAGAATTGGTGGGCCCCACTTTTGGTTGGTGAGAAATGTGCTGGAATTTTTATTCAAATGTGGTGGGTGGGAATAGTAGCAGGTAAAGCCATCAGGTTGCAGGTCAAGTCTGCTTCGGCGTGCTAACATTTTCCTATAAATAGAGGGCTAAGTTAGAATTGAAAATCACACCGGAAACAAGTTTTCTCTTTTCTCTATATTATCGAGTGTATTCTTGTGAGTATTTTGATACTTTGAGTGTTGCTATACTGGTTGCAAGTTCCTTCAAAGACTATATCTAGTATTCTAGTCGGCAGATCGCTCTTTTGATGTAAGGGATGTTATTTTCTTCCTAATGATGTTATTCTTTCAATATCATTATGCCAAAATATTGGTTTGAATTTTTATCAAATTTGGAACTTTTTGTGCTCTGGGTTTACTATTCACGATATCACGGCACTATTCACGTATACAACACTATTCACGAATCACGGCACTATTCAATTTAAAAATGAAATTTTTCTTTTTTTGTCCAAGATGTCTATTATGGTTACTATCTTTGATCAGATCCATGTTTTGATCTTTATTCTTGAATTTTGCTTCAAAATTGGTTATTATGGAGTATTATTGATCTTGGATAAACCGTAATACTTAATCTCTAATATTTGTTATTTTGTTTCACCGGATTCGCTCCTTTAAAATATTTTTCATCATCCTCTCATTCTAAATGATGATATTCTCGAATATCTTTGGCCCGAAGTGCAAAGATGAATGATTACCTAATGAATATCTTTGGCCCGTAATGCAAAGATGAATGCAGTGTTGAGATGAATATGACCAAATTTGGTGATAAAAATGAATATCTTTGGCTCAGTAGTAAAAAAAGATGAATATTTGATTAAAGATGTATATCGATTGTTATTACAGGATAAAATATTGATGATGGACTTTTAAATCTTAGAAGATAGTGGAATTCTTTCTACTGACTTTCTTCTAATGGATTGCTATTTCATTGCAGCTTGTTGATCTAAAACTTGTTGTCTATTATATTTTATCGATTTTTCCCTCGTTGAATACTAATGATAAATTGTTGTATATTATCTTAGTCATAATATTCTTTATCGGGCTAGTTGAGCTCACCCTTTTCCTTTTTTTTCCATTTTTCTTCTCGTGAGGTGAGAACATAAAGGTGATCTAGTCGGGGTAAGGAGTGATGGTTCTAGAAAGATGTTTTAGCAAATTCCTCACTATTTCCGAAAAATAGTGTTTGAATAATTGTAATGAGGACTTATTTGAGTGTGGATATTGTCTGCATTTACAATATTTGTATTTAAACTCACAGATGTGTTGTCGATTTTTTGCATTTACAATCAGTATTATTGAAGTTATAGTTTGCTTTCTGTACCATGTATTTGACGACTCGGAATGGGTGTTGTATACCTATTTTGGGGGCGTCACATTATACAACAACCAAATCAATAAAAAACAGTAACCAATTTATATGTATTTAGTAACCAGAATATAAAACATATTTTCAAATGCATTTTGCATTGTCAATCATTCAACTGTATAATACACAACAACATTGTCAATCAAATTTTAGATTATAAGCGATATTCCACCGACCAGTATATCAGATGAATCAACCTTTTAGTATGTTTTTGGTTACTGTTAGCTTATGGTCTATAAAGTAACCAACTCAATGTTAGACAGTAACCAAACTACATAATGTTAGTAACTAGAACATGAACTGGGGTAATATTATGCAGTAACCATTGCAATTTTACACAGTAACTAAGTTAACATTATATATTAACCAAATCCAGATTAGACAGTAACCAACAGTTGCAGGAAGGTAGCCAATGTATTTAATAAGTAATCATTAATATAAAAAACATCAGTAGAATAAACTTTAAAATTATAAAGCAAGCAAATAAACATTATACAAAGAACCAAATCAATAATAAATAAAGAACTAATTTATATGTATTTAGTAACCAGAATATAAAACATATTTTCAAATGCGGTTTGCATTCAAAACATTCATTATTCTGACTTTGTGACCATTTAAAGAGCGAAAATTTTGAGAAAGGTAACCAATAGATGAATACGTAGTAAACACGGGGTAACACTATGCATATAAATTGGAAACTCAAATACCTCAGTCATGGTAATTTGTAACGAATCAACAATTAGTGTAGTACGATCAACAATCAGTGCAGTAAGTTTCTAGTTACAGATCTTGAAGTGTCGATCTTTTATGTTCTTCTCCGATCTCAGAGTTTCGTCGCGACAAGAGATTTCGTCTTCTCCGGTAGATACGTCGTTGATATGTTTTTCTGATATCAAAGTTGCATGTTTTGTTTAGTTGCTTGAATTTAGGTGCGGTTAGTTGGAATTATGAAAGTTGATAACTGATGTGTAGGGAGATAATGATCCCTAATTGTAGGGAGATAATGATCCCTAATTTTAGCAACTTAATATTATGTCGTGTTATTTTTGTAATTATGTTGTGTATATTTTATTTTTGTAAATACTTTCTAATTGTTGTATATTAGTGTTGAGGACTTTAACAAATAATGATGGATCATTTCTAGCAATCCGTCGGCAAATTGGAGTGATTGATTAGTACATGAGTTCCCTTTATACGGAATTTTGACAGGGTTTGGTCATGAAATTCTCTTGCCATTCAAGTGGTGGAAGGTGCTGGACTGCCGGTTGTGGTATACAAAGGATCAAACTTAAATCCATTGGCCCAGGTTCCTTCAAAGTATAAAGCATTGACAACAATGAACGTGCATTATAAATATATGCCAATAAATCAACTTTTGGTGTCTGTACTGAAATCTGACTTACATGTTGGTACTGCAACTGAAAAAAATAATAAATTGATACTTGTATTTGAAAAAAATTAGTATTCAAATATGTATGTAAAATCGTTAAATTTGACGACATGATCGAAAACTCTTAGTAGGCTAACAAAATGAATAATGATAATTGTATCCGGGACTCATGGGCGTGCACGCAGTTTTTCTTTTGTTTATGTCCCCAAGTCTGGATTATAAATATGAGGGTGTATTCAATTAAAATTTTTAAAGACTTTTAAAGATTTTAAAAGTTTAGTTGTATTCAATCAAGACATTTAAAGAGTTTATAAAAGTTTAGTGGTATTCAATTACAACTTTTTTAATGTCTTTAAAAGTTAGGTGGTATTGAATTAAGATTTTTATAAAGTCTATAAAAGTATTTTGGTATTCAAAAAGTCATAAATTTTAAAGATTTCTATCAAATGGTAAACTTTAACAGACTTTAGAAGAAAATTATAACTATCAACCCATATCCAAAGTCTTACCTTATCTCTAAAGATTTCGAAAGACTTCCAAATAAACATAAAAGTGGATAAAACTAGTTATTAATTGGACTTTTTCTTTTATTGGACCAAATTAGTTATTTATTTTATATGGGCTAATAAATATTAACATGTGATGGATAAATAATTTGATAAAATTTGGGCCATAAAAATAATTGGATTTATTATAATAAGAGAATTAACAAGATATATTAATAAGTAAACAAATAACTAGACCTAATCTGAATTGGTGAGGGAAAAAGCAAATTGCTCTAAAAGCTTCCAATAGAAAGAAGGAAGAGATTTATTCAACAAAAATGAGATAAAATCATGAAACTCTCATATCAGTTGTAAATATTATGTATATATAATATATGAAAATAGAAAATATATGATGTGTATATTTTTTTTTTTAGTTTTCTGCCATTTTAAACTAAGGAAATTACTGTTAATTTTTGAGATATCCTCCATATTCGTCTTCAAGTATCTTTGGTGTATCATAGTGAAATAATGTAACATGTGGTTCTATTCCTGCATGACAAATATATATATGCATTCATGCATGACAAATATATATGTATTTCATTGTCATATTATTTTGTGAAAAACAGAGTTTGGTATTCCTACTAAAAAGCGTACGCATATGCAGTGGCGAAGCCACATGTAGTTGTATGGGATCAATCGCCCCCACTGAAAAAAAAATTTGTTTTATAATGTAAGGTAAATTTTAAAATTTTTAAGTATTATATATAAATTGACCCCACTAAAATTTTATAAATTTTCTATTATACGAGGTCAAATTGAAAATTTATAACTTTGTCAATCAAATTTTAATCACATAGGACTCGTATCATCTTAATATATGTATCTCTCTATAATATTTTAAACTAAATAATAATCTAATTTATATTATTTTTAAAAATAAATAATGAATTACTTACTTATGAAGAGTTGTGATTAAAAAAGTCTAGTATGAGTCAATATAGTGTATATATAAGTATTAAGTATTTAAAAAAAATGGTTCGGGGGCGCCTCCGAACCCCCGCCAAATTATTTGTAACTCAAGAATAATTTCAATTCTACGACAAAAATTTCTGGCTTTGCCATCACAAGATATGCATAAAGTATATATAAATTTCAATGAAAAGTGAACTTAATTTTTTGTATTGTGTATGTAGTTTTAAAATTTTATTGGTATCCGAAAGTATCCAAACGTATCGTTAAATGAGTAGAATAATGTGAACGCTTTCAACATATATAAAATCTCACGCCACAATAATATAATGAGATTTACTCTTTGTTCATGAAAAAAAGAGGAGATGTTGTGCACACATACTAATTAATTAACATTAATATAAATTACAAGATACTCCTCCGTCCCAAATTAACTATTCAAATTGACTATTTTAGAATTAATAATTAAGCATATATAAATATATTTCTAAAATTATAAAAATTAGGATTATTAATAAATTGTATATACTTTCTTTTTTGGTTATAATCTCTTCACCTATATTTTAGCAAAAAATAGTAAAAGATTAGTTTTAAAATGGTCAATTTGACTTTAAAAAGTCAAACCTGAAAAGAATTAATTTGGACTTTAGGAGTATATTAGAAGTATACAAAAGTCTATCACAATCTTGATAAAAAGTTTATAAAAGTCTGAAACTTATTTCATGGAGTCTATAAAAGTCATTTTAAAAAAGTCTTTAAAGTCTGTGAAAGTCATTAAAATCCCATAAATTTTACAAAAGTCTATCACTTAAAAAAAATATTTAAAAATCATAATTGAATACACCCCCTACAAGTTTTTTTTTTAATAAAAAAAAGTCTATTATAAATTAAGTTTTTATTATTTGTTTATTTTTTTCGGTCCAAACTCAGAAAGAAACCAAATTAATAAATTTTTAAAACAATAAGAAAGAAAAAAAAAAGAAAAAAGTTGAACCTCATTCTCATTCCCGCGCAGATTACAACACTAGTATTGTATCTCTTCCTCATCATCGCCTCCGTCTCTGTATACATATTCTGACATTGTTTTACATAAGGAATGGTATATATATGAGATTGATCTGTTTCGTTCAGTTTTGATCTACAATGGAAGAACATACTGTGGAAATCCTTACAATTTCTAAACTCATTCAACGATGTCGTCCGCTCACCGGCGCATCATCTCTCAGTTTTACTCCTCTCTCGCCTTCAAACCCAAATCCAAAACCCCGACCATCCGATGAAAACCAGAATACACCCTCTGATCCCACCAGCTCTAAAACCCTAAAACCCTTAAACCAACCCACAGTCCTCATAGGAACCCTAAATCTCCCTAACCACACTAACCACCACCCTTCAACTACAACTTCAAATTCAAATTCAGCTTTTCTCTGTCCTAAAACAAGCTGCTTTTCCTTCTCGGATGGTTCCGCCTCCATTTGCTGTGATATTCTTGACCTCCATCCCCGAATTCTAGGTAAGAAGATTCGTATTCTCGCTTGGAATTTCATTCCTTTAAAATCTGGAGGTGGCTTTTTGGAAATTATTAAGTGGGGTTTTCAAGATTCTTCAAGTGCACGGATTCCCTGTTCTTCACATCCAGAGTCATTTCCTTTGATTCCAGCTTCTTTTATTGATAAAACGGACAATTGTAATGCTCCTTATTTTGTTTACGGTGTGTTAGAGTCGGTTAGCGCTGTCACGATTGTTCCCTGTAGTACTGGGGTTAAGAGTAATAATGGGTCAAGCTTACTTTGTGGATTCCTCTCGCAAATTTTAGTTTGTGAGTGTAAATTGTGTAGTTCCAGAGACTCAGTTAAGGCATTGCATGATATATGTGAAGGACAGAATGGTCATGGTTTTACAAAATCTGTAATTGTTTACTTTTGCGGGGTTGCGTCGTGTTGGCATCCTGTAATTTCTAAGCTGGTGGGGAATTTTGTTTCTCTATCAGGTTTGAAGAAGAAGTTGGTTTTCATTGGGAAAGAAGAGTCCCAGTTAATGTATGTAACCACTGAGAAAGCTTTGTTGCGTATTCCTAGGTTACACAATCAGTGTGTGTCATTCCAGAAGACTGATATTGTAGGAAAGGGTGAATGTAGTCTGTATAGTGGTGTGGTTACAGGAATTTACATGCAGGGCATGGTTGTTGAGCTGGATCGGAAAGTGATGTTATTACTGACAGATCAGCAACTCAATCTGACACATAGTCTGAGAATTGGTGCTATTGTATGTAAAAATAACTTTTGTAATTTCATTTCCTACAGTTACCTCTTGTAAATGTAATTTTAGGCATGTTGGAATGTGTGAGCAGTATGGCTGTTTAAATGCTCTTTTAGAGTTTGTGCGATATAACTTTTTTCTAATGGATTGCTTCTTTGTAGGTATCTGTGAGAAATGTACATTTTGTGAATCCTAAGTTTTCTTGGACAAAAATTCTTATACTTGGTGCCTGCGTTAAAACCAGCATTCATGTGAAATCATTCTCCCCTATGGAAACTGGGTTAGGACTTACGAACTGAATCTTTGTTATTTATATGAGTTCATCCACCGGTGTTGATTTACTACTGTTTATGCTACAGGTGCCGTATCCATTCACAGTCTCAAAGCCTTTTGGGGAAGTTCATTGACTCTTTGCCATTTTCTGCAAGATTGTGGTAATAAAAATATACAAAGATGCTGTATTTTCCATTTCTTTTGGCAATCCTGATTGACTATTTCGGTACATGCTTTTGTTTCAGGGTATTATTTGTTGTCTCATGTTTGAAGAAAAAGTTTTCTGGGATTTTATCCGAGAAAGATATTTTAGGATCAAAACATGTAACTACTTCCTCTGGGTCTCAATGAATTTATGATTTGGCATGAAGTTTTTTTATACTTTCAGTCCCTTTTGTTCCTTTTTAGCTTTACATATTTTATGCTAAGCTGATGTGGACAGTTACAAGTTGTTACCAGAAGCAAGGATTGGCTCAGAAATATTGTAGTTCTTGTTTACCTTTATCAGTCTTCCGGTTTCGGGTAAATCAGTCCCTTTATTCTTGGTCAGAGTAATATACTTGCAATGCCTTTTTTGTTGTCATCTTTAATGATGAAAAGATTTTGCAGCATGGAATATTCACGGAATACTGCAAGCATGACTCATGTGGTTGTGGATCTGAACCAAATTATGGCCATTTGAAACTGGTAAGTTTGGACCAGGAGATTTTGGTGTGAAATTTGTTGGTATAACAAACTTCTTCTTCTTCTTCTTGAACCGTATGTCCGTACATATATTCCCAAGTTATGATGAGTTATAACATCTTATAGTTCCATTTCTTCAGGTGGTGCCCATATCTAGTTTTATCAGTCATTGTGAGTCGACGTGGATAAAAATGATATTAGAGAAGAAGACTGATTCTGATATAATGGATTACAGAAATCAAAATAGCCCTCTAAAGTGTGAGAGGAGATCTTATAATCAGCCGATTAAAAGGTTTCTGCAAAGTGAAGATACTGATGTTGTTTTGCTGGGAAATCTAAAGGTTAGGGATCTACTTTTGTTTGTATAATTCTGCTATATAACATCTTCACGCCTTTGTCTGACCAGTTCTATGATTTTTTACTTTGCAAGTATGAATGCAAGTAAAGCACATCATAAATCTATAAATGTTCACTGGTTGACACTAAAAATATGAAATATTACAATTGAATGAGGAGTTCAAATTTCTATGTGAAATGTGAGCATATTCATAGAATAAAGAAACCTTCATTAATTTGTTTGTTATGTGTTTATGAGTGATCAGGTAAGTAGTATATTTTGTGCTCAAGTGCTGTACTAGTATGCTTGAAGACCTTAGAAGGATTAAGAATAGTTTGGCATTGCTTTAGTTATGGTAGAGTTATTTTTGAGGACAAGGAAAGTGATTCTGTAGATATTAAGCTGTGTTTGAATGTTTTTCTAGAATAAAAGTGTGGATCAAAAGTGATTTTAATGCATGTTTGACTGTTTGTTTATATTTGAAAGTTGTTATACTCCCTTCAGCCCAATTCAAGAATCGGGTAAGGGTTTGACCAGTAAATAGTTTAAGGAGGAGCTTTGTTATTACTCTACTTTGAATTATAACTCTGTATAGAGAAAGAGAATGGGTTGGATCTAACAAATCACTTATTTTGGTAAATTCTAACAGATAAACTATAAACCCAATGACCCATTCACTTAATTTAGGATGGACTATAAATATCAGTAGGTTCAATTTATCAAACAAAATTGATCAAAATTCAAATTATTTGGCAAAGTAAAACCCCCTACAGTCTATGGCTGACACACTATTGTTTGCATTCGGGTGACCTAGAAGTGGTCATGATTTTCCTTATTAACAAATACATTCCAAACCTTTTAAGTGCAAAAATGAATGAGTAAGCAAAATGCAATCCGAAATCGTCTATCGGGGTTAATCTGCTCGTTCATACTCTTGATATATTGGTGAAATTATAAATCTGGAAATTTAATTTCATCCTTTACTTTTTAGAGTTTCCAATCTTCTGGAAGTTTGCAGTTGGTTGATGCAACTGGCAGCATTGACATTGTTATACCAGACCTTCCATCAACTTGGAGCATCGACAGCATATATAAGGTAATTACTTTTCTAAAGTTTTTACTTTATATTGTGTTTTAGCTTCTTGAGATACGATTGAAGGTGCGAACCTTTGTATGCTGTAGATTTTTGCCTATCTGTCAATTTAAGTTTATCCATCTTTTTCAGATATACGACTTCACTGTTGTTATGGAAAGCATATCTGACCAAGCAGATGATATGGAATCACTCTCAACTGAATCATTTTCATGCAGAAATCTATTTAACAATGTTCCTTTTGTGAGAGAGAGAAAGTTGGCTATTTTTCTTTACTGCCAGTTCAGTGATGAAAATTCTAGAAATCGTTCCTTTTGCCCTGGCTTGCATTGGAAAGGCTTTGAGGAGCTTAGTGGAAGATTCCACATGCTTTGTATAACACACAAATATCCTGTGCTACAAAAGGTATGTTCTAGCGCGAGCATAAGTAACACAATTGTGATGTTAGCTGTTCCATCTCATCGGTTATTTATTATTGCATCTCAAATGTATAGCAGCTTCAAGGTGATCAAGTTATTTCAAACAGGTCAAGCATATTTGCCGAGGCCATAATTCTACCATGGGATCTGTTTCTTTCTGAGAAGGATGGAGATGAATATGCAACGACTTCAGAAGATCATCAAAAAGACTCAACAGAACATTATGCCGGAAGTCACGAGGAAAGGGCGAAGAGATGTAAAACTAATAAAGAAACAACTTCAACTCTAAGTTCTGGCTCTAGTGATGCTGGAAGTGGATTATGTGGAAGTTCTAATTATTGCTCTACTACTTACAGGAAAACTTATGGGGAGAAAATATGTTTGGGTTCGAGTTATCCACTTGAAATACAATGTTTTATTGCTCGTAGAAGTGTTAATTGTCACTGTTTGGCCAGTTCAGAAACCTTGTTCCGTTGCAAAAATGCTAATGCAAAGGTTAGTTCTTGCTTGAAACCAGGTGCTCGTAAGGTATTGCTGGAGTTTGAGCTGGATAGCTTTTGCAAATTTGAGGTGTGGCATGTTTTCCATATTTCTTACCCAATTTCTAAAGGGATGAGTAATACGCACAGTAGTTTTACTCAAATATCACTGAAGTTGTATTTCATCTTCATCTTTTGCAGTTGACGAGAATTGGTGGATATTACATCATAAAGCACCATAAGGAAGATCTTTATTGCTTTACAAAATACTCCAATGATGATAGCGGTAGTAAAATAGTCATCACTTCTAGAACAAGTCTGTTGAGCTTTTCGTTCTCCTCTGATGAGGTACTCCCAGAAATTGGTCAAGCGCTTACTCCTCCAATCAGTGGTTCATTTTTCAGAATTAAAGAAGTCCCGTCAGAAGAATCTCATCAAATTGAGCTTCCGTTTATGAAATTCACGGATGCATGTCTCCAGTTCTGTACAGACTTGCATTTATTTCTCCCTGCTGATTCTGTGAGTTTCTTGGAGGTTAATCTGAAGTTATTGGAGCAAGGTTTTGTCAAGCCACCTGCCTCATTTGAAGAATTAGCTAACATCTCTCAGCGCATGACTGAATCAATACAATTTTCTGGAACTTCAAACTCTGATTGCCTTTTACCAGAGGGAAATTTAATATCTTTGCATGGACATGTGGTTGCTCTTCACAATTCTGACAAGTGTTCTCTTGCTGCACATATTGGCCACAAGAGTTCAACTGATGGTCAATTACTAAACTTCTTCAAGGAAGTAACGCAGAGTGTTTGTATTCATGTTTTAGTGGACCATCATATGGTAATATTCAGTTTACCCCATATCTTTCGCACAGTACTCAGGTTTTTACTTAAGTATCATGATCTTATGTTATATTTGCAATTAATTAGGTGAGGATTTTTGGCAGCCTGAGTAAACATGCTTTTCCTATTGGACTTGGAGCGGGTGTAAATGCTACCTTTCACCGTATACTTGTTTTAGAGTATGTTTTGTTCTAAATATCTGTTGGTAATCTCTTTTTTATCTTAATATTTACCACTTGAAACTCATTTTTTTTAACCTGAACATCTGTAAATATTACCGTCTGTATCTACTTCCTGAATCCTCATAATTCGATGATCTCTTAAAAGCTTCGAGTGCACGTTGGTGCTTCAGTTTACTGTTAATTACATCACATCATCTCTAGCAGCCCAGAAACATAATCAAAATTTCTACGTACTTTTTTTTTATAGAAATCCGTGAAGCTATGGTTAAAAATTTAAAATTTATAGACTTACGAATAGTGATATTCAAACTTTCTGCTTTTAGGGAGTTCTGTGCTGGTCAAGCTTTCTGCAAAAAAAGCTATGTGATCTAAGCTTCTTCCCTCTGCATTAGCTCCCCCCATTGCAGATGGTTCAGCCATACCCGGTGCCAAAAAAATGGTTGAGAACTACGACATGGTTGACCTGAGTTTTACTTTTTTGTCTGGAAATTTCAATTTGTATCTCCACTGGTTGAGTAGTTGCTGATATCTTTTTCTTGTTTTTTCTTTTATTTATCTTTTTTTTTAATTTCCTTATACACCTTAATCCTCCAAGCCAATGAACGACCTTGAAATACTACTCTTTTGAAACTTTATTGGAGAAACTGGGACTTGTTCATTGCATTCATATAAGTGAGTGGATAGTAGGATGGTGTTACAATAACACTTGTTGCATTAAGCTATGTATGCATGCAAGTTTGGCTTCTAATGAAAAATGGAAGAGACAGAGGCATGTGATGCCTTGAGTGAGTAATTTTAAGACCACTCCAAATTAGAAGATTAAAACTTATAGTTTTTATCTGTATATTTGATTAGTAATTGGTATAGACGCCTTATTCTATGATTAGCCCTGCTAATTGGTCTGGTTTTTGCCTATTGAATACAGATTGTGTATTTAGTTTCGAGGAGGTGAGAATGACAGTCTAACATGGCTTGAACCCTCAATGTAGCCGACACCCATGTGTGGGTATAAATGCTGAGGTTTTTGCGAAAGATTAATAATGTACTTCAGTGCCAGCAAGGAGTTTGGCACTAATATATTTTAATTCATTAGGAGATATTGATTCTTTATTTGTTGTATATATTCCAATATACTTTCCTCTTTATTAATATGTTTCCAATCAAATTGTTGAACATTGTTCTACCCAGAGGGCAGAATGAACTTATGCTGACACCTGCATCTTTCATTGAGATCAACTCCGTAATGGTAGTCAATGATCAATATGATGGCAAGCATGATAGTACATCAGCTGCTTTAGGTTTACACAGTGTTGCCTCTCTTGAAACTGGTCCTATATCTTTGATATCTGAAACAAGGCAATGCTTGGACAATATGCTGTTGCGGTTGCATTGCAAGGTAAATTGTGTTTGATCTAAAAATATCATGATGCAGAAGTTTATTGAGCTTCTTTCTTATCAGACTTAATATTTAGTTTTTTTCTTCTAATGAATAGCGTATACCCCAGATGCTGCTTATTCTATAAATTGTTGCTTTGTATGACTTTAGAAGTAGTTTGCAATTTTGACAGGTTGTGGCTGTTTATGTCCTGGTGCTGGAGAAGAATAGAGGGGTTGTGCATCCACACCCAAGAACTTACTCCAGCCCACCTTTGGTTAATGTTCCACTTGCTGGTTTTGTACTGGGTATGATTTTTGTTTTGCATCTCTTCCAATTATGATGGATTAGAAGTAATGGAGAGAATGCTTGTCGTAAAGAGTCACTAAGTAACAAATATGCGAGAGCTTTTTCTTCTTCTTGATAGGTGTCAAGAATGGCAACAAGGTGTAGCGGGGAAGGCGGGGATTACCTATCTCCATCCCCATCCCTATCCCCATCCCCGGAATCATATATATTCCCTATCTCCGCTCCCTTGCCAACAAGAATCAATTCATAACAACCATCTACATCCTCTTGTGGAAGTTGAATCGTTGTACCCTCCCCGCTTTTCATACTTTCTTCAAAAAAAATAAACCAGGGATTTGTGTCCAGCAATGTAGTAAAAAATTATGAAGTTCAGGCGGTCCCTTCTTTTGGTCAGAGATGCTGAGGTAGAATTTTACTTCATGTTAATTGGATTTGTTTCTTTCCTTGAGAGGCAAAAAACTCAAAGTGGACGTGTAGATAAACTGTGGAACAGTCGAGAAGTTACTCCTGGAGTCCTGGTGTTGCATATGAAAGAGCCACTGCAGTAAGTTGGCTTTGGGATTAGAATGAGAGAGTACAGCGAGTTTGATTATGATGGTGACGGCTGCTTTGCTTTAGGTTAAGATTAAACTGAATAATTATAGGATTTTCTCTCTATACTTGTATATATAAAAAGTAAGGATCATATTATACATACTTACATTGTCTTTTTTGAATTGATTCATGATCATATACTTTTTCCTTTGTTTTATTTTGTTTGGGTGTATGAAATCTAAAGTTTCCGGATCTGCAATAGTATTACACACACACGCACACACATATAGATGGAATTTTGATCTTGACAACTCTTGAAAAAATGCTGGATTAGAACAGTCTTCAATATACAAAACAGAATTATCTATTGAAGATTAGCGAGACATGTATATTTATATAAAGCACATGTTTTTTACATTGATGGACATGAATGCTTTTTGAACTTTCTTGTTGACTTAAAAAAATTTAACAAATAAGAGATTATGAGATGATGGATTTTCAAGTGAAGGGCGAAGGGACTGTATTAAAAAGATTTACAATTTAATGTACATTAGCAAAAACTTCATCCAACATGTGCTGCCTATGTTTTACGGCAGTTGAAGTAGCAAATATGTTATGCTGAACTGAGCTATAGTAGCAATTTACTTTATGGATATATAGGCATTTTAAATATGTTATGCTGAACCGAGCTATAGTAGCAATTTACTATATGGATATATAGGCATTTTAAATATGTTATGCTGAACTGAGCTATAGCAGCAATTTCGTTAGTCATGAACTTGATAGTTATTAAGTTCATGTATAGGTTTTTTGAGTAATGTAGGATTGTTCATTTTGAGTTTGATGTGCATAAGTGTGGTTCATTACCTAATGATGTATATAGTTGTGCCAATTCTGGTTTTTCCAATTGTGCACTGAAATATTTACTTTCTTCTCTTATTTCCAGTTTTCTTCTTTTTTTTTTTTTTCCTTTTTCCTGTGTAGATGATGGATCATCCTCGTGCTGTTGTTGGGCTACTAACGAGAGGGCTACAACCTTACTAAAACTGCATGAAGTAAATTTATTTGAGGTCCTTGGAAGAACTTTAAGAAGATCAAAACAGGCTTGGCTAAACAATGCCAGAAGCTCAAAACATGACCGAGTGGATAAAATTCTACACCAGCATGGGAGGGTTGTCGTGAAAAACTATGGATCGACTTTTGATTCTACGTTGCAAGACCTTGCAGTTTCTGTTGGTGCAGATAAAATTATTAGCAGCTCAGACGAGAAATTTCTCAAGTTCCATATTCTGAATGCTTGCTTCGGCACCACTTTTTGGGTAAGTTCTTCACAAGACATAAAAATATATACAGCGGAACCCTCAGCAACAAGAAACAAAATTGATAAATGATGATTATAACCTAGTGCTACTCCTTTTCCTCGAGCACAATACTCTGAATGCTTGCTCTTTTTCTCTCATTCCTTAATGTGTTTATGAAATGCTTATTTCTTTGTCTTTGTAGACTGTTGTTGGTAGTTTGATGGATTCAAATGCCACTGAGCAGTTAGAGAAACGCTTGATGCAACTGGACATGCCGATGCTTCCATTACAAAATATTTGGGCCCGAGAAGTTTTTCAGCCAAACCCTGTCAGTGAAGCAAGGAACATTATTGAAGAACTTCTGAACATGAAGCAGGTATCCTAGTTTTATAGTTTTACCTTGTGCCATCTTTCTAGAGTGTGATGAGTGAAAATTTGCCGACTTTTCACTCACCATTTACTGATTGAGTCATTGTTTTATAGCTTTAAAGTGTGTACAAATGTATATTGATCAAACTTTCATTAAATGTAATTTGAATGCCATATGAATTCTGTACAACTTCACATCCATTCTAGCTGGGCAGATTAGCAGTGTACTGATGTAAATCTATAGTTGTGTGTGTTATAGACACACGTTAAGCTGAGATCCAAATGATTATCAAATTAAACATATATAGTCTGTCTTCTTGTGATAGTATGAACACATTATCGGAAGATGCTGGTGTCATGTTAGCACATTTCTTCGATAAAGTAATGGAAAAAGGTTGTAAGTAGATCAATTTGATTCCTGGACCTCTTGTTTTGTTAAAAGAATTACTCCCTCAGTTGATTTTCTAATCAATTTGTAGAATTCTAGAATTTAAAACTCTTGAATTTATTTAATTAATTTTGATTAATACAGTAATTAATATTATAAACTAATGTTATTAAGAAAATAAAATAAATTTAAATCATATTTTGAATTTTAGCATTTCACTAATTAATTATAATCAAGCTCAAATTTGATTCATTTTATGGGACCTAAGTAGTATTTGGAATAGTATATAATAATGATATTGGTTTCTTGTGTAGAGAATGCCGGTACCTGTTCTTAATTTTTCAAAAACAAAAAGGTATTATTGTTATATTTAGAGAAATTATATACAGTTAGGAATATTCAATATTCACTTAAAAGCAGCATGTCGAAAGCAATAATAATAATAATAATAATAATAATAATAATAATAATAATAATCAGGTGTACTCAGGTGTACATTTATGCAAGACCCTGATTTCCAATTGATAAGACCAGCGCTATTCAAATAACAATAGGAACCACATTTCCAATGCCTTCATAAATAAAATACATGTAAAAGAGTAGATTGTCCAAGTTTACTACTTGGTCCAAGCCAAACATTAACCAAAACCTTGCATGGACTTGCAAGCAGATAGTTTTTCTGTTGCCGGGCCGAATAAAGCTATCAATTATCTTTCTATGGACGCTTCATTTTGACTAGATGAGAAACACCTGCTACTACATGCAATCGACTGCTTGGGACACCTGTCTTAGCAAGCGCCCTCCCATACTTGTCCAGCAGTACAAAGCATGGAACGTACTTTATGTCGTAATGGAGTATCTGCATGGAAGGAATGCATATAGATTAGAAAGTGCATCATGCTATACAGAATTTAGTCAAGATTTTGCAGAGACTATATGCTCCTCGCTAAGAAAGAGTGAGAGAAAATGCTAAATGAATGCCAGAACCGCAACAGACTTGGATTTAATCCACTCAAAAATGAGAAAAAGAGCAAGTGGTTTGTACAGTTGGGCTAACCAAAACAAACAATATCCAGCACTTGGGAACTATATGGCATATAGCAACAACTCCCCCACCCCCTTAACACACATTTGCAACCAAAGAAACTTTACTTTCAGATCATGTACTACAACTAATACTAATCAAAGGAGACTTGATAATACTTGGTTTATATAACTTAAACATCTGAAGGATGTCTTCCTCAAATCTTAATCGACTTTACAGCAATATGCTATGGGCACAACTTGACATTTAGAAGAAACTGATATGTAGCACTAAGCAAATTAAGATATACACAAATTAAAGGCATATCGATACTGAACTGGGCTCATTAATTTTTTGAATTAGTACTATTGACTGCAACAAATTCAATAAACCATTTTCACTTGCAAAGCCACTAACTAGTTGGGCATTTCTACATGCTACAACTCCGCCATACCTAAACACAGATTCTCTAATTCTACAGCTTGAACCTTAGAACGAGACTAACATTACACCACTAACTATTTAAACTCTTAATGAGAAGCTCAAACAAAACTTAGTTTCCTTTTCTGCATAGAGTCTAAATCTCGTAGTACATGAACAAAGGCCTAGTCTCCTACATTTTAATTATCACAAGAAAAGGCTTGATTTTTCTGCTTGCCCAATAAAACAGAATGTTATCGCCACCTCCTAACTGAAAACACCCACACTGCTCTTGTATACTAATCACTTCTCCAAATTATTGAAAACATTGCTTTGATCATTCAAACAGAAACTATCTGAATACAAATTACACAAAGTCATAAATCAAATAAATAGATAATCAGAACTTAAGGTATGCATAATTCATCACATCAATTTCAACTAAGGAGAGAGTGTGTGTTGAGGTGTACCTCAGGCAACCATTTATCATTCTCTGCATCAGCCATCACAATATTGAGCCAATCGGAATTCCTACTTTCTACTTCCATCATAAAATTAAGCAAAGAATAGCACAGCCTGCACTTGGGCGAGCGAGTAAAATTCAATCACCGTTGCTTCTTTCCCACTTGCCAACGCATATGCAAAAGCTCTCTGCTCTGCCTCCCCTTGCTCTTCTGGACTCAACTTGTTCTTTTTCTTCATGGAATTTGAGGCTTCGACATCGAATTTGAGTTGGGATTTTGAAATTGATTTGACGAAACTGGAAGCTGCAGAGCCAATATTCTGCACAGATTTGAATAACCATGGAGTGTCGAAGTTGCAGGAATTAGGGTTTTTGGGTTTTTGAGGGAGATTATTATTATTATTATTATCCCATGGCCATTTGAAGCAGAAAAGAGGGTGTTTGGGAACTGAATTCATGTTGTTCTTTCGATCACTACAACCATTACTGATTACACTCTGCCCCCGTCAGTTTAAAAACAACAGAAACGAACAGGGAAAGTACTGCTACTCCCCCATTCCTAAATAATTAGCCAGGTTTTTGAAGGTTTTCACGCTTATTAAAAAAGTTATTTATTATTCCAATTCTATATATGTATTACCACGTATATGTATTATCACAATTATTCTTACATTAATTAAGAAAAAATGTACTCTATATAATTGGAAAAATACTTGGGGCAATAGAAGAAAAATTGTAATTAATGCTTTCTAGAAACTTGGTAACGTCAAATATATTGAAAAATTTTGAACTCCCTACAACGTTATTTATTTAGGAATGGAGGGAGTATTTAATAACTTAACACTCTTGTCTTATGTTATGTTTAGATTGCTTAAATTAAGGTTGAAATAAAATGATTAATTCTCATGAAATGAAAAAAAATTGTGTTTGATTGTTCTATTAAAATAAAATTGTTATAAAATTATACATAGTGTGTGGATGTCTAGATACATTCATACCCTTCTTTATTGTAATGATCTTTGAGCTTTGTAACTCTCATATCCTTTAAGTTTTGAAACTCCTATGACCTATGAGTTTTGAAACTTCCAAGTATTTATGTACATGTGCTTATAAATAGATGCATTGTCAAGAGAATGTAGGAGAAATAAAAAAAGACAATGAGAATGCTTCCTCTTTTCTACTAACCATCATTGTTCTTAATATTTAGTATAATCTTTTATAACACGTTATCAGCACGATTCTCTACCCAATTTTGAGAAGAAAAAAAAGGTTCTCTCAACTCACTGCAAGTATTGTTTCATTACAATTAAATTTGATATACATATAAACATTTTATTTTACAAAAGACGCGTGAGACAATCATGATAATGGACAACTCTGAAGTTTCTGAGAATACAAATTACGTAAGTATACTATTTTTGTGATGTAGTAGTATTAGTATAAACAAATAATCATTCCACCTTCTAATTCTCCCACTTTGAAAGTGACTAGAGAAGGGTAAGTATTTTTATTGTCTTCTTATAAATTTATACATAGTTTTTTAATTTCTTACGTATTTATATATTTATATAGCTGTCAACTCTTATGAATTTGAATTTGTTGTCCTTGATATATATCGAGAAAGAATTACTTGTCATGAACTCTTGATACTGATATTCATATAGATACAACTTTGGAGATATAATTAAGATTGACAAACATGCATCCCTGCATGATCATGCAAAATCAATTATTTTTATTCGCCATCATCTCTATAAAAAAAAACACCGATGAAGACATGTTAGAAAAAATATATACTCTATTTCATGTCTCGAATATGCTCCTGCAGTAGTAAAATTGTGAGCGTAAGTTCACAAAATTTTCCTTGAAGCGATAAAAGAAACTATGTTCCCAGAAGTGATATTATGTCTCTAGTGGTTGTACAAAATAATGAGTTTTTGCTGAAAAATCAACAATCTCGCCCGACTGATTCTACTACATTCTCTGAAGTGAATGGAACCTCATTTGATAATCATAGAGGAAATTAGGGTTGTGGTTGTGGTAGTGGGCGTTAAAAGAACAATCAATATAAAAAAAGGAATGTACATATCGTACTCCTAAATATTTGGTAGATTTATACCAAGACTCCATAAAAGAAAAGAAAATGGAATTAAAATAAACTTTATTGATCATAATGATCCTGAAGATCCCATGAATTACTTTGACTTTTCAAATGGAGTGGATATAACTAATTTTGATATCTATGATTTCCTTGATGATGTTGATAGAAATGTTCATACCAATTAATTATTTTTATTTTATTGTATTATGACATTATAATAAGTATTTTTATTATATGTTTTATTTATATTTCAAGTAATAAAGTGAAATTTATGTTTTTGCATATATATAAAGATGTATGGGCCAAAAGCTCATCAAACTTAATTAAAGGCTCTGGAAGATCGATTATTCATCAAACTTAATTAAAGTCTCTGGAAGAGCGATTATAATGTCGTCAAAGGGCACAAAACTTTGTATTGATGATTCTTTATATTCTTCTGAGACAAGCAGAAATTTGCTCAGCTTTAAGAATATATGTTCTAATGGTTATTATATTGAAACCAATAACGAATGTAGTGAAGAATTTCTTTATATTACTTCAATAGTATCAGGCCAGAAGCTCATATTAGAAAAATTATATATTTTCTCTTCTGGGTTATATTATACTAAAATGAGAATAATTGAAACAAATGTTGTAATACACCGTAAGTGTGCAATACACCGTAAGTGTTCTGGATCCAAATGTTTTATGATTTGGCATGATCATCTAGGATCAATAATGATGCATTAAATTATTGAAAATAGACCCCAACTTTTTTTATGAATAAAGAATAATTTTCTCTCAAGTTTTTGAAATATATTTTTTGAATATTATGGTGTGGATTTGATATAATGTTATAGTTGTGGTAATATTTACAAATTTTGCAAAGTAAGTAAGTGGTTATATAATATTCGATTGGTCTGGGAATATTCGCTTTAACAGGGAATATTCGTATTTACGAAGACAATCAATCATTGTGGGACCCCACAACTTATAGTTGTGTATTATCGTAGTTAGAAAACGATGTAATTATCTTTTTATAAAAATAACTACATAAAGTGTTACCGTTAAAACCGCTGAACTACCCTTTTGTAGTAAAAGTACAAAGAATAATACGCTGTGGTCGCATAAGAAGACACAAATGGTTTGATTATCGATGCTTACGTGAGAAGTCACTCAGCTATACTCAATTATTGCTACAATAAAGAATTGAATTGATCATCATATCTCTCATATTATTGATTCAATTATTGTCACAAGATCATCTCGCATTATATTTATTATTATTAAATCAATAATTGAGACGACAAAGTTATTCATATTATTATTTTGCAATATCGACAATGTCTAGAAGTTCACAAGGAGAGGTTTGTCACCTAATCATGCGCCAATAAGGAGAAATCTTATCTGAAAGCCCCTCTTCCCGGAAACGACCTCGTTGTTAAATATTGTGAGTTATAATATTAATGATGAATAAGTTGTGTTGATTAAAGATGAATTTGATAGTTCCATCAGGTCGGGATTATTAGTGTTAGTGGAAATCGACATCTATTCCGATGATAATTGATGTCTGGGGTTATATTGATAAATCGGGTAATTTATCTGGATAAATGAGCAATTAATTGCTACTAATTCACATGCTTATATAACTATTTGTTCACATGTGTGTACTATTGAATCACATTCTTGTACTATTAGGGGAGTTGGTGCAAAGATTGATAATACTTGCATGACTAAGTTAAAAATGGAGGTATAGTTGAAGGTACTATACCGTAATTAGTTTTTTCACATGATTATACTATCGAGTCACATGAATGAACTATTAATTCACATTATTTACTATTAGGGGAGGTGGTGCAAGTTTGATAATACTTGCAGGAGGACTAAATTAAAAATGAAAAAAAAGAGGAAGGTATTATATCATAATATTTCGAGCCCCAAAACGTGTAATTATCGAAACTATATTTTCCTATAAATAAAGCTCATTCTTCCTTCATTTCTCACCAATTCACAAAAGCTTTAGAGCAATTATTATAGAGAGAAATTATAGAGAGAAAGAAGAAGAGAAGTCTGCTACCTCACTATTCCAAAGATCCAGCTTTTTCTAAGGTAAGGGTATTATTTCTTTCGTGTTCATGAAGAGAGCTATTGTTATTCCATCCCTTATTATTCTGTTGAACATCCTGTCTGCATGCAATTACGCATTCACTGGTGAAATTCTTCTCGTTATTCCATTCTTTATTATTCTGTTGAATAACTCCGCCTATGCTAAGTACCGCATACACGGTGAAATTCTTCTTGTTATTCCATTCTTTATTATTCTGTCTGAACATCCCGTCTGCGTAGGTATTACGCATTTAACCGGTTCCATTATTTATTATTCTTCGTTGAATAACCTCGTCTGCATGCGTCTATCGCATGCATGGTGAATTCTTCTCGTTATTCCATTCTTTATTATTCATTTGAATATATCCTCGTATGCGCTTACGCATGACCGTTCCATTATTTATTATTATTCGGAATAACCTGTCTGCAAGGGTATCGCATGCCCGGTGAATTCTTTTTTATTCCATTCTTTATTATACTCAAATGGTTAAAGTTTTGCTTTTATACTCCATGAAATTAGTGGAATATCCTCGATATTTGCGCTTCATCCAAAGATCTTTTCATGGAAATATTCTTCCGAGCATTCTTGAATTTTACTCCACAAAGCAAAGATCATGTCGATAATTGACGTTATCGATTATAAATTAAATTATAAATCTTTATAAATTAATTTTGAACTTGTTTTTATTGAATTCTTATATCATTGTCATCATCCTCATGTTTATATTATGTTGAAAGTCATCTGTGGCCTGTAGTGGTATAGATGGACTTGGTATGATTATACGAACTGTGGATTATTCTATATAATCACGACCGTAATGTTACAAATGATGTGGTAAAAGTCCTCATCGGTCCGTAGTGCATCGATGGACGCTTGTTGGCATGATCACGACCATCGATGAATACACGAATATCCTCGCCCGTAGTGCATGGATAATTTGTGGTCGTGATACTAATGAATATCCTCGTCAGAAAAGTGTGGATGATGTGGTTTATTTATTGTCGAGTCTCAAATGATAAAAGTGATGAAAACCTTTTAAATCATAGAAGATAGAGATTTTTTTATTCTCTACTGAACTCTTCTAATGGATCGCTTGTTCCACCAGCAGCTAAACTTGATGTTTATTATATTTTATCGCTTTAACACTATCAAGGCTAACGATAAATTATTCTCGCATTATCTTAGTCATAATATTTCTTACTTACGGGCTAGTTGAGCTCACCCTTTCTTTCACCGTTTCTTCGTGAAATGAGAACGTAGTGGACTAGTCTGGGAACCGGAGTGACGGTCCGATGATAAGCATTAGTAGTCCTCACTATTCTATAAAATAGTGTGACAATAAATGTAATGAGGACTCCATTGAGTTTGATATTGTCTAGATGACAATATTCTTATTAAAAACTCTAGATTATATTTTGTCGTATTTTACACGATCGTTGTATAATTAAGTTGTATTTGAATTTTGTACCATGTATTTGGCACCCAAGATGGGTGATGTATACCTATTTTGGGGGCGCCACAACTGGTATCAAAGCTTAGGATATGATCCTCGGCCGAGATGTGAGACAAGAACTAGAGGGAGAGACGGGAATTTCTTCGCTAGTATGACCTACCTAAGTTTATTTGGTATTTATTTGGTCGGCGTAGTATAGGATAATATGTGATATGTCAATTAACCCTTGTTTTGTGGCAAGATTTGAAAATGACATCCGAGAATGTTGAGAATAGCAATGGAGCACAGAGACCGCTGAGTCTCCACAGATCAATAATCGTGATAATGTGCATCGTGAAGGCGATAATCCTCATGCAAACAACAACACCGACCAAATGATGAACGATGGAATGTTCAGAGGCTTTATGCAATTCATGCAACATCAAAGCAGAGCGGCTCCCATCCAAAATGTAGGTGGAAACACCGAAACTCTCTGACGGGCCACCGCTAAATAGTTCAAGGAGCCGACCACCGAGTTTATCGAGAGCCAAAACCACTTAAGGCGAAGCGTGATAAAGCGTATCACCAAGATATTTGATGTTTTGGGATGCTCCGAGGAGCAAAAGGTTCCATTTGCCACCTTTATGTTGCGAGGAGAGGCAGACATCGGTGGGAATCCAGAAGCGCACTCAACCCGCCGCACCAAGATGTCTTGGGAGAAGTTCCAAGAACTATTCAACGACAAGTACTTTCCCAAAGTATTCGGCACACGAAAGAGGTAGAGTTCATCAAGTCGAGCAAAAAAAATACGACCGTGTCACAAGAGACGGGCTAAGTTTGCCGAAGTTATCCCGGCTTATGGCCTCACTTGGTTGATAATGAGGAGAGAATGACGCGATGTTTCTAAGAGGTTTGAAACCCGAGATACGCCAATATCTAATTTCATAAAACCGTGGTTTGTATTCGATGTTGTTAATAGGGCTCAGCTATTGAGCGCCGATAACGAAATCAACTCAACCAAGAGAAAGCAAATTGAAAATGATAATACCAAAGGGTAGCAACATCAAGCTGGTGACAACAAAAACGTGAGGAAATCAACATGCCGTAAATGGTAACCACTTCTGTGGTAATCATGGCCAAGACAATAAAAATGGACATTTCAAGAAAAGGAGATTCAACAATGATGGAAAGACGCCAAAGACCAAAGACCCGTTGTTAAGGAAGGAGAACGACCACCCATCATATATGCTTCAAATGCGAGGGGAGGGACATCATCACCCAAACCGCACGCGATGCAAATCAAAAGCGTTTATAATTGTGGAAGAGAAGGTCACCTAGCCCGATTTTTTCGCGCACCAAAGACAAGTCCAAATTGGATGGAGGCACCAAAGGTCATCCCCAAAAAGTCAAAAAGCAGAGTTCAAGGGAGAGCGTTTGTCGTAAATCCTCCCGTAAAGCAAGGAACCCAAACGAGGTCATCACGGTAAGCTTATCATAAACTCTAGCGAAGTCTATACCTTATTTGATACCGGCTCTACCCATTCTTTTATTTCTCCTACTTGCGCCAACGCTTAAATTTGACTCGAGAAATTAGACTTTCGACTTATCTCCAATGAAACTCCGCTTGGAGAAACCTTCATTACATCCACTCGCTTATAAGTCTTGTTTGATTCAAATCCAGAATCGCATCGCTACTTCGTCGATCTTATTTCTTTAAAAATACTTGCATTTGACGTGATTCTAGGGATTGATCGTTAACTACTCATCATGCTAAAATTGATTGTTTTCGTAAGGTCATAGCTTTCATATTCCTAATCAACCTATTATGCTAATTCAAGCAACCAAACCATTAAAATCAATCACTATCATCTCAAGCCATAAAGCTATTCGCTTATTGAAAAACGGATGTCAAGCTTTCTTAGCTCATGTCACGATTTAAACAAAAATACGCCGATTTGAAAGATATTTCTATTGTTAATAAATTTCCGACGATTCCCAAGAACTTCCCCGCCTACCCCCGTAGCGTGAAATCAATTTTTATCGACTCTTGAACCCGCAGACAAAACCCATTTCCAAAGCCCCATATCGAATGGCTCCTATTGAACTTCGTGAGTTAAAGACCCAATTGCAGAATTGTTAGACATCGGTTTCATTCGTCCTAAGACGCCTCCTCGGGGTGCTCCTGCTCTATTCGTGAAGAAGAAAGATGGAAGTATGCGACTTTGTATTGATTATCTGAGTCAATCATGTCACCATCAAAAATAAAAACCCATTACCTCTCGATTGATGACCTGTTTGACCAACAGTAAGGCGCCAAATTCTTTTCAAAGATCGATTTCGTTCGATATCATCAATTGAAGATTAAAACCGATGACATTCCAAAGACCGCTTTCGTAACTCCTAGACGGCATTATGAATTCTTAGTCATGTCTTTTGATCGACTAATGCTCCCGCCGCTTTCATGGATATGATGAACCGAGTATTCAAGGAATATTTGATCACTTTGTGGTCGCCTTTTTATTGATGACATCCTCATATACTCCAAAACCCGTGAAGACCATGAGCAACACTTGAGGTCGATACTCCAAAAGCTTCGTGAAAAAACAAGCTATATGCCAAGTTGAAGAAAATGCGAGTTCGCTTTGAGGAAGTTGCATTCCTCGGGCACGTGATATCAAATCATGGATATCTGCTGACCCGAAGAAAGATCAAAGCAATTCAAAGTCGGGAGCAACCTAAATCAAATGACCAAGACGAGCTTTCTTGCTTAGCCGGTTATTATCGAGATTCAGAGAAGGGTTTTCTCGAATCGCTACTCCATTAACTCAAATTGACTCAAAAGATACAAAATTCGGTTGAGCGAGGAATGTGAGAAGAGTTTTCAAGAACTCAAGAGGAGACTCATTTCAAAGACTGCTCGACAATACCATCCGCCTCGAGGGATTTGTCATCTACAAAGTGATGCTTCGTGCAAAGGGTTAGATGTGTTCTCATGCAACATGGGAAAGTCATAGCCTATGCCTCACGACAACTCAAAGAATATGAGAGGAATTATCCTACTCATGATCTAGAGTCATAAAGCAATGCTTTTTTTAGCTTAAGATTTGGAGGCATTACCTCGTATGGAGAGAAGGTGGAGATCTATACGGATCATAAAAGCCTCAAATATTTCTTCACTCAAAAGGAACTCAACATGCGCAAACGATGATGGCTTGAGTTGTTGAAAGATTACGATCATACCATTCAATACCATCCCGAAAAGCTTAACGTAGTAGTCGATGCATCGAGTAGTAAGATCATATGCGGCACGAAAGTGCATTATTGTCAACGCAAAGGCCCATTTTATATGACTTACAAAGGATGGAGATAGAGTTAAAGACCTGTGGACCCATGTGATGATGGCGAATATACGAGTAGAACCGACTTTTAATCGATAAAGTTAAAGTCGCCAAGCTACGCACTGAGCCGATGCGCGTATGAGGAAGAAAGTGCAAGAAGGTGCTATATCGAAGCAAGAATCGATGAAGAAGGAATACTTCGAGTCAACTCCAAACTTTGTGGTTCCTAACAACCCCGATTTAAAGTATAAAATCATGATGGAGGCGCACAACACACCGCTTGCCATCCATCTCGGGAGTACCAAAATGTATCGTGATCTTCGACATACATTTTGGTGGAGCAATATGAAGAGAGAGATAATGAGTTTATCTCAAGGTGTTTAACTTGTCAACGAGTCAAGGCGAGCATCAAGTACCAAAAGGTCCATCAGAACCACTTGAAATTCCGTAATGGAAGTGGGAGCACATTACCATGGATTTCAAGCATCGGTCTTCCCAAGGTTTCTCAAGGCATAGATGCAATTTGGGTCATTGTTGATAGATCGACCAAGTCCGCTTCATTTCCTACCTATACGACGAGAAACTTATACACTTGAACGCCTTGCTCAGATGTACATAAACGAGATTGTAAGATCGCATGGTATGCCAGATCCATAGTTTCCGATCGAGACCCAAGATTCACTTCAAGATTTTGGGTTAGTTTGCAAAAAAGCTATGGGCACGATTTACGATTTAGTTCTAAGATATCATCCTCGAACGGACGGGCAAATGGAGAGGACTATTCAAACTCTTGAAGATTTATTAAGACTCGTGTCCTCGACTTCAAAGGAAGTTGGGACAAGTTCTTACCATCGGTGGAGTTTTCCTACAACAACAGCTTATCAAGCAAGTATCGCACGGCTCCATTTGAGGCGCCAGATGGAAGAAAGTGTCGCTTCTCCAAAGATGTCGGGATGAGGTGGGTGAAGCAACGTTGTTGGGACCGAGTTGGTACGTATGACTACGAAAAAGATTCAAACGATCCGACAACGATAAAAAACCTCACAAGATCGACAAAAGAGTTATGCCGATCTTCATCGAAAGGACGGAATTCGATATCGAGATCATGTGTTGTTACGTGTCGCTCCATGGAAGGGAGTTACAAGATTTGGAAAGAGAGGAAAGCTCAACCCTCGATTCATCGGCCCATTTTTAATCCTCGATCGAGTAGGAATCATGCGCCTATAGACTCGCTTTTACCGCCAAGTATGTCTCGTGTTCATAACATTTTTTCACATATCTATGTTACGTAAATATGTGAAAGACCCAACCACATTATCAATTAGAACCGATTTAGATAGAGGAAGATTTAACGTATGAAGAGTTACCCGTTAAAATCTTGATAAGAAGGATCATATTCTACGCCCAAAGTTATACCTCAAGTCAAAGTTTTGTGGAGAAACCACGATGTCGGAGGAAATGACCGGGAGTTAGAATCAAATGAAATCAAGGTATCCTCACCTCTTCGATATACCAGTGTATGCACCCTAATTTCGAGGACGAAATTTCATAAGAAGGGAGGTCAGAAGACCCCAACTTTTATGAATAAAGAATAATTTTCTCAAAATATATTTTTGAATATTATGGTGTGGATTTGATATAATGTTATAGTTGTGGGTAATATTTACAAATTTTGCAAAGTAAGTAAGTTATTATATAATATTCGATTGGTCGGGAATATTCGCTTTTAACAGGAAATATTCGTACGACGGCACACAATCATCATCAGTGGACCCCACAACGGAAGTATTGTCGTAGTTAGAAAACGACGTAATTATCTTTTTATAAAAATAATCTACGAAAAAGTTTACCGTTAAAACCGCTGAACTACCCTAGTAGTAAAAGTACAAGAATACGCTGTGGTCATGCATAGTAGCACACACTGATTGATTATCGATGCTTACGTGAGAAGTCACTCGCTTATACTCAATTATTGCTACAAAATAATTGTCAGATCATATCTCTCTCATATTATTGATTCAATTATTGTCACAAGATCATCCGTGATTATATTTATTATTATTAAATCAATAATTGAGACGACAAAGTTATTCATATTATTATTTGCAATATTGACAATGTCTAGAAGTTCTCACAAGGAGAGGTTTGTCACCTAATCAAGCGCCAATAAGGAGAAATCCTTATCTGAAAGCCCCTCTTTCCCGGAAACGACCTCGTTGTTAAATATTGTGAGTTATAATATTAATGATGAATAAGTTGTGTTGATTAAAGATGAATTTGATAGTTCCATCAGGTTTCGGATTATTAGTGTTAGTGGAAATCAACATCTATTCCGATGATAATTGATGTCTGGGGTTATATCGATAAATCGGTAATTTATCTGATAAATGAGCAATTAATTGCTACTAATTCACATGCTTATATAACTATTTGTTCACATGTGTACTATTGAATCACATTCTTGTACTATTAGGGGAGATGGTGCAAGATTGATAATACTTGCATGACTAAATTAAAAATGGAGGTATAGTTGAAGGTACTATACTGTAATTAGTTTTTTCACATGATTATACTATTGAGTCACATGAATGAACTATTAATTCACATTATTTACTATTAGGGGAGGTGGTGCAAGTTTGATAATACTTGCAAGACTAAATTAAAAATGAAGAAAAAGAGGAAGGTATTATACTGTAATATTTCGAGCCCCAAAACGTGCAATTATCGAAACTATATTTTCCTATAAATAGAAGCTCATTCTTCCTTCATTTCTCACCAATTCACAAAAGCTTTAGAGCAATTATTATAGAGAGAAATTATAGAGAGAAAGAAGAAGAGAAGTCTCACTACCTCACTATTCCAAAGATCCAGCTTTTTCTAAGGTAAGGGGTATTATTTCTTTCGTGTTCTTGAAGAGAGCTATTATTATTCCATCCCTTTATTATTCTCGTTGAATATCCTCGCCTGTGCAATTACGCATACATGAAATTCTTCTTTATTCCATTATTTATTATTCTCGTTGAATAACTCGTCTATGCGCAAGTACCGCATACATGGTGAAATTCTTCTGTTATTCCATTCTTTATTATTCGTTGAATATCCCGTCTGCATATTACGCATTTACCGGTTCCATTATTTATTATTCTCGTTGAATAACCTATCCTGTATGCGCTTCTATCGCATGCATGGTGAATTCTTCTCGTTATTCCATTCTTTATTATTCATTGAATATCCTGTCTGCGTACGCTTACGCATGACTGTTCCATTATTTATTATTATTTTGTTGAATAACTCTATCTGCATGGCTTATCGCATGCCCGGTGAATTCTTTTGTTATTCCATTCTTTATTATACTCAAATGGTTAAAGTTTTGCTTTTATACTCCATGAAATTAGTGGAATATCCTCGATATTTGCGCTTCATCCAAAGATCTTTTCATGGAAATATTCTTCCGAGCATTCTTGAATTTTACTCCACAAAGCAAAGATCATGTCGATAATTTGACGTTATCGATTTCTCGATAAATTAAATCGGATAAATTAATTCTTGAACTTGTTTTATTGAATTCTTATATCATTGTCATCATCCTCATGTTTATATTATGTTGAAAGTCATCTGTGGCGTGTAGTAGTGCATGATGGACTTGGTATGATTATGACTGTGATTATTCAAGATAATCACGACCGTAATGTTACAAATGATGTGGTAAAAGTCCTCATCGGCCCGTAGTGCATCGATGGACAGCTTGTTGGCATGATCATTAACCATCGATGAATACACGAATATCCTCGCCCGTAGTGCATGGATAATTTGTGGTCGTGATACTAATGAATATCCTCGGCCGTAAAGTGTGGATGATGTGGTTTATTTATTGTCGAGTCTCAAATGATAAAAGTGATGAAAACCTTTTAAATCATAGAAGATAGTAGATTTTATTCTCTACTTGACTCTTCTAATGGATCGCTTGTTCACCAAGCAGCTTAAACTTGATGTTTGTTATATTTTATCGCTTTAACATCGTTGAAGGCTAACGATAAATTATTCTCGCATTATCTTAGTCATAATATTTCTTCGGGCTAGTTGAGCTCACCTTTTCTTTCACCGTTCTCTTCAGAAATGAGAACGTAGCTGACTAGCCTGGGAACCCGAGTGACGGTCCGTATGATAAGATTAGTAGTCCTCACTATTCTCATTAAATAGTGTGACAATAAATGTAATGAGGACTCCATTGAGTTTGTATATTGTCTAGATGACAATATTCTTATTAAAACTCTTAGATTATATTTTGTCGTATTTTACACGACCGTTGTATAATTAAGTTATATTTGAATTTTTTACCATATATTCAAGTGTATATTTGAATTTTGTACCATGTATCGCTGTTTGAACGACGGGATATTAATTGCACAATGTTATTTAATCTTGATCTTCAAGATGGTTCAAAAGGATGCAATGATTACGAAAAGGGCGAGCTCAACTAGCACATTAAAGAATATTATGACTAAGATAATGTAGAACAAATTATCCTTAGTCCTTAACAGGGAAAAATCTGATAGAATATGTTGGGAGATTGCATATTTAAATTTGATGTTAAAAGTAAATATTCATGATTATATGTAAAGTCCTTCAAGGAATATATGTACGAGGACTTAGTGATAGATCAAAATTGTTAAGTTGATCTGAGCTATTAATGTTTATCATTCTGTAAATGAATGTATAGATGAAAAGATCAAAGCTGTTAGGTTGATCTATATCTTGAGATGTAATAGATAGGCTTCAATAGAATTGTTGTCTATCAATCTGATCAAGAGATTACAGATGCCAAGGTAGAATCGTAGAGCATCAAGAATCTTAGTGTGTCTGCTTTGAAGGGCCTCTCCCAGATTCGTAGAGTGGTCCAAACGCCTGCCGAGCCAACTCAGAGATCATAGTATGCTCTCGGAAGCGTAGAGTCTGCAATCCAAGCAAGTGAAGATCGTAGTGTGCCAGTCATTAAGAGAAATCGTAGTGTTCTTGTTTGCTTGAATCGAATCAAGTACCAAGGTGGCAAGACACCACGATCAGAATCATAGAGCTTCATCTGTCTATGTCAAAAGCATCGAGCCCTGTCCATTTGATTAAAGAATAAGTTGCAACAAATATGGAATGGGTTATAAACGTTGAAGTCCTCGGGAATCCCAATGACACAACAATCATCCTTAGTATGTAACAAAGAAACGTATTAAAGAAGCTAAGGAAAGTACTATGGGTCAGCAGAAAACATCTTTTTAGGTGTTAGGTGAGAGACAAGAATCATCTGTGTCAAGATGAGCTGCATCGCAAATCAAAATTTATGCAAAAAAGTCTCCATCAAAGCTAAAAAATGTCAAATGCATTTAATGCTTCAACGGATACATTTCAAAGACCTCATATATGTAAAACATCATCAGATGATACGACTAAGTAAGCATTGAACAAAAACACTGAAGAACACTCAACGCTCAACTCTATGATCTGAAAGAGAAAGCTTGCTCAGCTACTCAGTTCTTTTGAACATTAGCTTAACGACAAATGAGTAGCACCACACAAGAACTCAACTACTATCAAGTGAAGTAAAGAAGTTCCAATTTCAGAAGGACTTGAAGAGTTCTAACTGAACTGTGAAGTACCAAGTCTGCTGGACTTGAAGAGTTCAAGAGTGAACTAAGAAGTTCTAAGACTGCTGGTCTTGAAGGAATCTGTGAGATTCAGAAAGTGTAAAGATATCCTTAGTGAATTTCCTACTCGAGGAGTAGAAGAGTGGACTAGGAGCTTTAAGTGCTCTAAACCACTTAAAAACACTGTGTCTTTTATATTCTTGCTATAACTGCTTAACACTCATTAACCCGTTATATCTTAAAGGGGAAACAAACAACTCACAATTCTGCTATGTTTAAGTTATTATCAAAACTAACAAGTATTTTTAAAAAGAATTTAAAATATCTATTCAACCCCCCATTCTAGATAACTATTGTGCCTCTGGGAACTAACAATTGGTGTTAGAGCAGGTTCTATCAAATAGCCTACAAAGCTTAAGTAGATCCAATGGTACATCTGATAAGAGAATGAAAAACTGGAGGAGGCAGCAAGCCACCTATGTGCAACAAAGACAAATTCGCCAACTGGAAAGTTCGTATGCAAACCTACATGGATTCAATAGATGAAGATCTATTTAAAACTGTTTAAAATGGGCCCTATGATCCTACAAAGCTTGCACCAACTTCAGACGACCCAAACAGAATCCAGATAAGGGTTAAAGAAGAATGGGCTGACAACGAAAAGAAAGCTGTCCAACTTGACAAAAAGGCCAAGAACATTTTATTTCAATCCTTAGAAGATGATCTGTTCGAGAATGTGGTCAATAACAAAATAGCAAAGGAAGTATGGGAAGCATTGCTCATCATGCATAAAGGAATAGAAGAAGTCATAGAAAATAAACAATCTCTCCTAACTCAGCAATATGAAATGTTTGCACATGTTCAAGAAGAAAATGTCACTTCCACCTACGAAAGATTCAATATACTGCTCAACTCTCTCCGAGCCTATGGAAAGATCTATCCAAATAAAGATCTAATCGTAAAGTTAATAAGAGCTTTACCTAGCAAGTGGGATACCAAAACCACTGCCATCAGAGAATCAAAGAATCTCCATGAAATGACTATTCAACAGTTATATGGCAACCTTCTTACGTATGAACTGCAACTGACTCAACGAGCTGAAACTCTATCTGAAGGAAGAAAGAAGGATAAAGGGGTTGCTCTCAAAGCAACTGACAACATCTTCAAAGTCAATACTGAAAATGACTCTGACTATGATGAAGATGATGATGAGGACTTTGCAATGCTGGTAAGAAGACTCAGAAGGTTCATGCGTCAAGGCAGAATAGGCAAACCAAAGAAAGTCAAAAACTACAGCAGCCAAAAGCAGATAAATGACCTATGCTACAACTTCAAGAAGCTTGGCCATTTCATTGCAAACTGCAACAAACCTCTTAGAGAAGAACTGAGAAGAAATCAAATTCAAAGAAAGAATTCAAAGGCAACAAAAGACCTCAGAAGAAAGATAAAGGTCTAGTGGCTTGAGGATCGTGGAGTGACTCAGACAACGACTCAACTCCCGAATCTGGAGATGATGAAGATCCTCAAATGGGAAATCTTTGCCTGATGGCCAAACATGTAAAGGATATAAAGAGCTCTGACATTTATGAAGTAAGTATAGATGATGTATTTGACTTTAACTCTCCTGATGTAGACATTGATGATTTAAGAACTGCACTACATGGCATAACATCTAATCTGCATCAATACATGAAATGGTTCAGAGTTTTGTCCAAAGATTATTCTCTTCTTCAAATGGAGAAAGAGAAAGAGAAAGTTCAGGAAGAACTAGAAACATCCCTTCTAAGTACTGAATCTATCTCTAAGTTTGAAGCTGAAAATAAGCTCTTAAAATAGACCAATGAACTTAATGCACAAAGAGAGTAAAGTCTAACCTCTAAAAATGAGGAACTAGAAAGGACAATCTCTACATGGAATAAATCCTCTTCATCCATGGACTCCCTGATCTCAAGTTAGAGAAGTGCATCTGACAGAACAGGTTTAGGCTTTGGGGAATCCACCTCAGAACCATATGTGGAAAAGATAAAGGAAACTAGCTCTAATAATGCTTCAAGTTTTAGTAGAAGCATTAAATTTGTGAAATCCTCACAGAAGAAAGAACCAGTCCAACCCTGCTCTTCTGATCCAATCCATATTCTAAGGAATAAAGGATCCCATTCTGTCCTAGGTTTCAGAAAAGAGAAGAGTAACTTAATCACTACTTTTCAACCTCGAAGGATCGTAGAGTCGAGTAAAATCAGCTCCACGAACCAACTGGAAATGAACAGTAGAGGTAAGCTTCATTCCTCACAAATCATGAAACACAAGGACACATGGAAAAAGGAGAACCAATATAAAGGATGGAGTACTGAGAATCCATATAAGTCCAAATAGAGGAAGAATCCACACACACACAAGCATGCGTTATATTAGATGCTTTGTATGTAATAAGGCTGATCATAAGGCTACAATATGCTATCATAATCCTATTCATGTGAGACCCAAAATCAAGCAGATTTGGGTTCCCAAGGGTACTAACAAAGTAGGACCCATGCAAGTATGGGTACCAAAATAAAAGTTTAATATTATCACAGGAATAGAGCTCCACGATCACAACCTGATATCTGGACAGTGGATGCTCAAGACACATGACTAGGAACAAAGCCCTTCTGTCTAACTACATAGAGAAGGAGGGTCCTTCAGTCATCTTCGGAGACAATGGCTCTGGCAAGACAAAAGGATATGGCTCAGCTAGGAATGGTGCAGTGTCCTTCAATAAAGTAGCCTAGGTGGAAGGTTTACAACACAATCTTCTAAACATAAGCCAACTCTGCGACAAGGGTCATCAAGTCACCTTCCTCAACAATCAATGTTGTGACGAACGAGATTTTTGTAATTTAATTTTAATATTTATTGAATTAAATAAATATTTTTCGATGATTTAATTATTGGATTAAATAATTATTTGATGCAATTGTGGTAGATTAATTTAATTATATGTGTTATATTTATTAAATTAATGTGGAGAATAATTATTATTCAAGTATGTAATTAATTGAGTTTATTGAATTAAATAAAATATTTAATTAAGCATGATGTTATTTTAATTAAATTAATTATTAATTAGAGAGTTAATAATTTGACATTATTAATTAATGAGAAAATTAAATATATGACTATGTGAATTTATGAGAAGTTATTATATTTTATTTATATTAAATAAGATATTTGATTATTATGCAAGTGGGTGTGACATGAATTAACTATGTGATAAAGTTTTATTAAATTAAATGGTTTTTGAAACCTATTCTAGCTAGGCAAACATGGCACTAAAGGGAGTTGGGGCCAGTTAACCCATGACTAGGTAACTAACCACCAACGCGTCAGTTGTTCATTATTTAGTTTACGTATTCTTTTATTTCTTCTTCATTATTTGCCTAAGTCTAGAAAGCATAACAGAGAGAAATACAGAGAAAGAGTTGAGAAGTCAGAGTTGTTAAGAGGATTGTGAGAGTCATCTAAGAAGGAATTCATCTTCCATTAATTATACTCTGGGTAATTCTCCTTCCCAAATTCTATTTTACGCCATTAAGTTTTTATAAGAAAATGGCTATCAAAGTTTCTGTAAAGCCTCTGTGATTGAGAAATGAGTAATATTTATGAGTTATTTATGGGTTAAGATGTATCAAATCGTATTTTATATATATATTACATGATTCCATATCATTAGTTTCATAATATTACATCGTATATGATTTCTACAAAATTACAGAGTATGGGTTTTGGCCTTATGGCCTTATACGTGATATTTTATGTATTGATCGTATATTATCCCTAAATTTTACACTCGTATATTATTATGCATGTTGATACGAAGAGACCAAAGTTTAAATAAACCGGATTCTGTTATAACGAATCCGTAGAGACAATTTTCATGTTTTATTTTCAAAACCTTGAAGAACATCAAGAAACAGGTGGAAGTAAATGTGTTGATTTTGCAAATTATGTGTTGTAACTTGTTAAAAATCATGCTAGATGGGTTAAGTAATGATTATATATGTATTACAATGATTGGGTAATTCTAAATTCGTGTAAAAATAATTAATTGGAAGTTATGGCCATATTCACGTATAATTTTGCTGTGATTGATTTTTTTGCGCCTAATTTGGCCTTGTTATATTAATGAACTACGATCACAGAAACGCAAAAAAATGAGCTCAGGTAACTTTAGCCCCGTGACGCTACTAAACTAAATTACCCCGCCTCGACGGTTAAAAAAAAAAAAAAAAAAAAAAAAAAAAAAAAAAATAAAAAAAATAAATATTTGATAAGAATTATTATTAAAATATTTATAAAATAAATTAAATATTTTAATTGAGATATTTATGGAATAAAATAAATATTTGATGAAAATTATTATTAAAATATTTATAAAATAAATTAAATATTTTAATTGAGATATTTATGGAATAAAATAAATATTCGATGAAAATTATTATTAAAATATTTATAAAATAAATTAAATATTTTAATTGAGATATTATGGAATAAAATAAATATTCGATGAAAATTATTATTAAAATATTTATAAAATAAATTAAATATTTTAATTGAGATATTTATGGAATAAAATAAATATTTGATTAAAATTATTATTAAAATATTTATAAAATAAAGTAATTATTTTAATTGAGATATTTATTGAATAAAATAAATATTCGATGGAAATTATTATGAAATAATTTATTCGAGTTTAATAATAGTAAGAGAATGAAAATATTCTAATTTAATTAAGTAATTAAATTAGAAGGGTAATGATTTGTTAAATAAAGTGAAGTTTATATTAAATAATTAAGTGAAAATGTAACTAATGAATGTCGTGAATACATATGGTATGTGTGTAGGATTTGCGGTGAACGGAAGTAGTAATCGTTTAGCCTATGCACGAGGCAAGTTTCCTAACCCTACTTGTCATTATTGTTCAAGTTATTAGTTACCTCGAGTAAATTATCGTTACTATTATTCAAGTTCAATTTTTATATTAAAGATTTATTATCTTTTCAAAGCATGATTCAGTTATACAATAATTGTTCTATTGTATACTTCTTGAGATTATTATTCAATTGAATATCATTATTGTTGAACCTTATTGACTAGTGAATTTTATTGATTCAACTAGTCCTTAGTTGATAAACGTTCTAAATTTCGTAACCCTTATTGAATTATCCAAACCAAACTTCCTTTGGTGCGAACTCGAATGTCAAACCGAGATGAACAACCTCGCAGAAAGGATTTACTTATCGTTAAGCGTTAAGATATTATGCACAAAGATGGTACTAAGGCTGATCCCCTAAGTACGAAGTAGTAGGTCCATAGTCTTATGATCATTAAAGGTTTCAAGTATAACCCTTGATAACCTAGGACATAGTTCAAGGTCTTATGACCCTCGTAATTCTTTTGATTCTTCTATTCATTCTTGATTCAAAAGTTGAGCTTTTATTCGGATGTCTTTGATTTATTCGCATGTTATTATAATTTGTTATTTCATTATTATACTTGTGGGCAATAGTGCTCACTCTTGCTAATAATAACATTGCGCTTAAGAACGAAAGAACCGATGAACCTTCCACTAGTAAAGGCAAGGGCAAGGTTAACAAGTGATGAAGACTTGTTATTTTTATTAGATGATGTATTTATGTTTAAGACTTGAGTTAATGATGTTGTTTAAGACTTATTTGTTTATGATTCCGTACAGATGTTTAAGGTTAGTTTAACCTGGGATTGTATTATTATTATTCAGATGTTGTAACCCATAAGGGGAAGATTTTTATTCTATCTTTTTCATGGCTTGCTTTTATTATGGCTAGATAGATAGATGATATTTGTACAGTGAACACCAAATCCCGTGGAATTGAAGTACCCGGATTTGGGGGTGTCATAAATGTCAAGTCAGAGATATGAAGACATCCTCTATAAAGATGACTGGAACAAGAGAAGGAAACATCTACACTATTAATCTTGGTCAACTAAGCTCAGACGAGACGATATACTTTCTGGCTAAAGCATCTGAAGAAATGAACTGGTTATGGCATAGAAGACTGTCTCATCTCAACTTCAAAAGCATGTCTAAACTGGCCTCCAAAGATCTAGTTGCAGGCTTACCCAAGTTCAGCTTCGTCCAAGAAAGGCCATGCAATGCCTGTCAACTTGGGAAGCAGACTAGAAGTTCATTCAAGAGCAAAACTGTTAACTCAATCGACAAGCCACTGCAACTGCTTCACATGGATCTATTTGGGCCAATTCCAACAATAAGCCTTGGAGGGAAGAGACATTCTCTGGTCGTGGTGTATGACTACACCAGATTCACATGGGTGTTCTTTCTGAACTCAAAAGATGAAATGAGCTCCCAACTAATCAAGATATTCAGACTGGTGATGAACAAGAAAGGGGAGAAAATCAAGGCTATAAAGAGTGATCATGGCAGAGAATTCGACTTCTCTGAGATGGACCGTTTCTGCACAAACAATGGCATCAGTCATAACTTCTCAACTCCATGAACTCTTCAACAAAATGGAGTAGCTGAGAGAAAGAATAGAACGTTGATAGAAGCTAGAAGAACTCTACTAGCTGCAGCCAATTTGCCTGAATACTTCTGGGCAGAAGTTGTCAACACTTCATGCTATACTCAAAACAGATCGCTCACACACTCTACGATAAAGAAGACTCCCTACGAACTGTGGAAAGGAAGGAAGCCAAGTGTCAGCTACTTTCATGTATTCGGTTATGCTACTTTCTCAACAATGGGAAACAGTATCTGACAAAGTTCCAACCTAAGTCAGACGAAAGAATCTTTCTTGGATATGCCGCAGACAGCAAGGCCTATAGAGTGTTCAACAAGAAAACACTGAGTGTTGAAGTCTTGATTTACATCATCTTTGATGAAATAGACTTGGACAAAACAGTGTCTCAAGACACATTACGAATGACAGTTCAGACACTACGAATGAGGTCGTTGAGCTCGACACCACGATCGTAGTTCTAGAAAATGAAATTGTCGAACAAGGAAATGAGATCATAGAGAGGACTACGCAAGACAACGAACCTCCACATCAAGAAGCAGAAATTGATCTTCAAGGTCTCAGACAAGAAGGCATCAAGACATATGTTCCAACAGGAAATAGATGGGAAAAAAATCACACTCAAGACTTAATCATTGGAGATCCAAATACAAGAGTCGAGACAAGAGCTGCCACCCAGAGTGAGTGTTTCTATCTGATCTTTCTGTCACAAATAGAACCCAAGAAAATAGAAGATGCTATGGAAGACTCAAGCTGGATAGAAGCCATGCAAGAGGAACTAAATCAGTTTGAAAGAAGCAAAGTTTGGAGATTAGCTCCAAGACCAAGAAGCCATCCAGTCATTGGCACCAAGTGGGTCTTCAGAATCAAGTTGGATTAAGATGGAGTAATAACAAGGAATAACGCAAGACTAGTGGCCAAAGGTTACTCTCAAGAAGAAGGCATTGACTACGATGAGACCTTTGCACCTGTTGCCAGATAGAAGCCATCAGAATATTCCTTGCCTTTGCTGCTCACATGAAATTCAAAGTATTTCAGATGGATGTCAAAAGTGCATTCCTGAATGGTGAACTTTAAGAAGAAGTATACGTAGAGAAACCTCTAGGTTTCATCAATCCAACTCTATCTAATTATGTCTATAGATTAGACAAAGGCTTATATGGTCTTAAATAAGCACCTAGAACATGATATGAAACACTAACTTTCTTATTGTGAATGGGTTCACAAGAGGTAGACTAGATTCCACATTATTTCTTAGAAAACATAAATACAAAGTCTTATTAGTTTAAATATATGTTGATGACATTATCTTTGGCTCTACTGATGAAAATTTATGTAAGAGATTTGCCAAGCTTATGCAGAGCAAGTTTGAAATGAGCATGATGGGTGAGCTGAACTTCTTCTTTGGACTGCAAGTAAAGCAGACTGATGAAGGAATCTTCATAAACCAAGCCAAGTACATTAAAGACTTACTTTAAAAGTATGGCATGGAATCAGCCTCTCCCATGAAAACCCCAATAGCTCCAGCAACTAAGCTTGACAAAGATGAAAAAGATAAAAGTATTGATATAACTCAATATAGAGGTATGATTGGCTCTCTTCTACATCTAACTGCCAGTAGACCAGACATAATGTTTGCAACATGCATATGCGCTAGATTTTAATCTAATCCTAAGGAATCACACTTAATTGCAGTAAAAAGGATTTTCAGGTATCTCAAGGGTACACCTTACTTGGGACTTTAGTATCCCAAGGAGTCCTCCTTTGAACTAATAGGATATACAGATGCTAACTTTGCAGGTTGAAAAATAGATTGAAAGAGTATCAGTGGCACCTGTCAGTTGCTAGGAAACAGACTTATGTCCTGGTTTAGCAAGAAGCAAAACTCAGTATCTACTTCAACTGCAGAAGCTGAATACATTGCTGCTTGCAGATGTTGTGCTCAAATCTTATGGATGAAAAATTAGCTAGCAGACTATAGGTTTGATTTCAAATATATACATGTTCATTGTGATAACACAAGTGCCATAGCAATAACACACAATCCTGTCATACATTCAAGGACTAAGCATATAGAAATAAGATATCATTTCATTAGGGATCATGTGAAAAATGGAACCATATCTTTACAATATATCCCTACTGAAAATCAACTTGTTGATGTCTTTACAAAGCCTCTAGATAAATCCTGATTTAATAAATTGATAATTGAGTTAGGCATGCTAAATCTAAAACCATAAAAACTATGCTCTAGTTTATGCTAACCATGCAGATATAAAGGCTATAATCAAAATTGTAGAGATGACTAAAGAAAGTCCACGATCGTAGAGCTACCTTTGCATGAAAGACCACGATCGTAGAGCTGTCTCGACATGATAAAGAAGCATCCTGTGATGACATCATTTCCAATAAATCCAAGCAATCCCTCTGACAAGTGCCTCAGGGACAAACATGATCCTTAGTTCATTCTAAGAGATTTGCCCTTCATGAGCTACCTTGATTCAGAAGGAATGCTCAGTCAGAATTCATCACAAGGACCAGGGCAGTCAACGTTCATAGAGAAGACTCAGCAGTGGACTCAACGATCGCAGTGCAGACTCATCGATCGTAAAAGACTACCTCAACGACCGTAGTGCTACCTCAATGATCTTAGTCCTCCCAAAGAATACACTAGCTCAGTAGGAGCTAAGGGAAAACCAGTATTTTCCACACAAGTTAAAATCATGGAGCCAAATAGAACTAGATATATGCCCCACTAAGCAGATCGAGATGAGGGAAGTTACAAGTACAGTTTGAAAATATCTTTTTAAAATCAGAAGTTCAAAAAGCTCATTCCACTTTCCCCCTCTCTCTCTCTATAAGCACAAACCCTAGCTTTCCGAAAAGTTCAATCAACCTCAGTACGAAGATGTAAGACCCCAACTTTCATAAATAAAGATTAATTTTTCTCGAATTATATTTTTGAATATTAAGGTGTGAATTTGTTATAATGTTATAGTTGTGGGTAATATTTATAAATTTTGCAAAGTAAACAAGTTGTTATAAAATATTTGTTTGGTCGGGGAATATTCTTTTTATCTGGAAATATTCGTACGATGACACAATCATTGGTGGACCCCACAACAGAATTATTATCGGAGTTAGAAAACGACAAAATTATATTTTTATAAAAATAACGACGAAAGTTTTACCGTTAACTGTTTAAATATCCGGTGGTAAAAGTATAGTAATACGCGTGGTTGCATAGTAGCACACGGTATTGTACAGTATCTTGGATTATTGATGCTTACATAAGAAGTCACTACTCAATAATTGTTACAGTTATTACTGTTCAATATTTTATTTTATTGATTCAATAATTGCTACGTTGATATTTTATATTATTGATTCAATAATTGTCATTGGACATTATTTCAAATTATCAAATCAATAATTCATTTTATTTGAATAATATTATTATTTGCATTAATGACAATGTCTAGAAAGTTCTGTCGAGGAAAGAAGTTTAGTCACCTAATTACGCGCCAATAGGGAGAAATCCTTATCGGAAAGCCCCCTCTTTCCTGGGAACGACCTAGTTGTCAATATTGTAATTTTATAATATTATTTATAAATAATTAATTGTTGATGTATATGATAAAAAAATATTTATTCAATGTGGATTTAAACTGAGGAATTTTTAGCATGTGACATTTGTTGAAAGTTGGTATTTTATCTTTCTCGATAAAATAATTCATTCAAATATATTATTATAATATTTCATTATAGTAGTATGATGTGATTATATAATAGTATGTTTTTTATAATTTGAATGGTAACATTATTATAGTAAATTCATGGCATAAAAGTAAAAGGAGGTAGAAGAGAACAAATTGAATTTGAATTCCTATGATGTAAGCGATGATGTCATCGAACGATGAGGTAAGCAATGATGTCATCAGACGATGAGGTAAGCAATGATGTAATATGATCGATGATGTCATAAATTATGGCAAAAAGACTATTTTACCCTTACTCTGCCAAACCTATAAATATAAGCTCATTTCTTCGTTATTTTTACCAATTCATTCAAGCTATAGAGAGAGAAAGTATAGAGAGAATAAGAGAGAAAGAAGAAGAGTATTCTGTTACTACACTATTGTAGTATCCAATCTCCTACTAAGGTAAGGGGTATTATTTCTTTCGTATTCGTAAGTGATATTATTCTTGTTCAATATTCGTAAGAAATAATATTTTCTTCCATACTCTGTAGTATGTAAGTAATATTATTTCATTTCATATTTCTAATTCTACACTTATGTTGATAAGTATTGCTTTTATTCTCCATGAAATTAGTAGAATATCCTTGATATTTGTGCTTCATCCAGTATCTTTTCATGGAAATATTATTTTGAGAATTCTTGATAATTTTTAATCTTTTCATGTCGGGGTACTATTCACGGGTTACTATTCCCGAAGTACTATTCACCTAGGGTACTATTCATGACAAAAATTGATTTCTTTTCTGTCCAAATTTTTTTTGATACAATATTATTCTTGAATTTTACTCCACAAAGCAGTATCATGTTGACAATTTGGACATTATTGAATTCTGGATAAATTGAATTATAAATCTTTAAAATTTATCCTTGCTCTAATTTAAATTGAATTCTTATATCATTGTCATCATCCTCATGCTTATATTGTGATGAAAGTCATCTTTGGCCGTAGTGCATAGATGGACTGTTGATTGGTATGATTATGACCAGGGATTATTCGGTATAATAATGACCCTTAATGTTACAAATGATGTGGTAAAAGTCATCATTGACTCGTAGTGCATTGATGGACAGTTGTTGGTGATCATGACCATTGGTGATACTAATGAATATCCTTGTCCCGTAGTGCATGGATGATTCGATGATGTGGATTATTTATTAAGCCGAGTCTCAGTGATAAAACTGTTTATAAACTTTTTAAATCATAGAAGATAGTAGATATCATGCTCTACTTGACTTTTCTAATGGATTGCTTATTCCACTGCAGTTAAACTTGATGTTTATTATATTTTATCAGTTTAACACTGTTGAAGGCTAACGATAATTTATTCTGCATTATCTTAGTCATAATATTTTTTACTGCGCTAGTTGAGCTCACCCTTTGCTTTCATTGTTCTCTTCAGGAAATGAGAATATAGCTAGGACGAGTCGGGAAATGGAGTGACGGTCCAGATAGGTGGCTATAGTAGTCCTCATTATTATGTGAAATAGTGTGATAATAATTGTAATGAGGACTTTATTTGAGTTTGGATACTGTCTACGAGACATTATTCGTGTTGAAACTCTCAGCTACGTTTTGTCGTACTGTATAAAAGAAGTTTGTATTTAAATTTTGTACCATGTATTTGGCGACTCAAGATGGGTGATGTATACGTATTTTGGGGGCGTCACAGTTGGTATCAAAGCTTAGGGATATGATCCCTGGCTAAGATGTGAGACTAGAACTAGGAGGGGAGAGACGGGTAATTAATTCGCTAGTATGACCTACCTAAGTTTATTTGGTATTTATTTGGTCGGTCATAGTATAGGGATAATATGTGATGTTAATTAACCCTTGTTTTGTGGCAGTATTTGATAATGGCAACCGAGAATGTTGTGATAAGCAATGAAGCACATGAGACTGTTGAATCACCAACGATCAATACCCAGGATAATGTGCATCAGGATGGCAATAATCCTCAAGAAAACAACAACACCAACCAAACAATGAACGATGGGATATTCAGAGGCTTTATGCAATTCATGCAACATCAGGCGAGAGCGACTCCTGTTAAAAATGCAGGTGGAAATACTGGCAACTCTCGGGTGGTCACCGCTAAGCAGTTCAAGGAACTGGGACCACCAGAGTTTGTGGGAGAGCCAAAACCACTTAAGGCAGAGGCATGGATAAAGCAGATCACCAAGATATTTAATGTCTTGGGATGATCCGAGGAGCAAAAGGTTCCCTTTGCCACCTTCATGTTGCGAGGAGAGGCAGATTACTGGTGGGAATCTGTAAAGCGTACTCAACCTGCCGCACTGAAGATGTCTTGGGAGAAGTTCCAAGAACTGTTTAACGACAAGTACTTTCCCGAAAGTATTCGTCATGTGAAGGAGGTAGAGTTTATCAAGCTAGAGCAAAATAATATGACCGTGTCACAGTACGAAGCTAAGTTTGCCGAGTTGTCCCAGTTTGCGTCCCACTTGGTTGATAATGAGGAGAGAATGACACGGATGTTTCTAAGAGGTTTGAAATCTGAGATACGACAAAACCTAATTTCTCACAAACTGTGTTTATATTCAGATGTTGTAAATAGGGCTCAGTTATTGGAGTGCGATAAAGAGTTAACCTAACCAAGAGAGAGAAGCCGTCAAATCGATAATACCAGTGGTAGCAGTCATCGAAGTGGTGACAACAACGTGGAGGGAATCAACATGCCAGAAATGGTTACCACTTCGGTGGTAATCATGGCCAAGATAATAGAAGTGGAAATTTCAAGAAGAGGAAATTCAATAATGATGAAAAGACGTCAAGACCAAAGACTGTTGTTAAGGAAGGAAACGACACGGCCATTCAGTATGTTACAAATATGGAGGGGAGGGACACATCAGTCCAAACAGTACGCTGCAGTCCAAAGTATGTTACAATTGTGGAAGAGAAGGCCACCTAGCCCAATTTTGTCGTGCACCAAAGTCAAGTCCAGCTGGGATGGAGGCATCAAAGGTCATCCCCTGCATAAGATAAAATCCAGAGTTCAAGGGAGAGCGTTTGTCGTAACCTCCCAAAAAGCGAGGAATCCAAATGAGGTGATTACGGGTAAGCTAATCATAAACTCTAGCGAAGTCTATACCTTATTTGATACTGGTTCTACCCATTCTTTTATTTCTCCTACTTGCGCTCAACGTTTAAATTTAACTCCAGAGAAATTAGACTTTGATTTATCTATTGAAACTCCGTTGGGAGAAACCTTCATTACATCCATTATTTATAAGTCTTGTTTGATTTAAATCGGTAACCGCACGTTACCTGTCGATCTTATCTCTTTAAAAATACTTGATTTTGATGTGATTTTAGGGATTGATTGGTTAACTACTCATCATGCTAAAATCGATTGTTTCGTAAGGTTGTTAGCTTTCATATTCCTAACCAGCCTATTATACGAATTCAAGCAACCAAACCACTAAAGTCAATCACTGTCATATCAAGCCATAATGCTATTCGTTTATTGAAAAACGGATGTCATGCTTTCTTAGCCCATGTCACGGATTTAAACAAAAATACGTCAGATTTGAATGATATTTCTATTGTTAATAAATTTCCTGACGTATTCCCTGAATAACTTCCTGGCCTACCCCCAGAGCGAGAAATCGAATTTTGTATCGACCTTGAACCCGGTACAAAACCTATTTCTAAAGCCCCATATCAAATGACTCCTATTGAACTTCAGGAGTTAAAAACCCAACTACAGGGATTGTTAGACATCGGTTTTATTCGTCCTAGTACGTCTCCTTGGGGTGCTCCTATTCTATTCGTAAAGAAGAAAGATGGAAGTATGCGACTTTATATTGACTATCGGGAGTTGAATCATGTCACCGTCAAAAATAGGTACCCGTTGCCTCGCATTGATGACCTGTTTGACCAGTTGCATGGTGCCAAATTCTTTTCAAAGATCAATCTTCATTCCGGATATCATCAGTTGAAGATTAAAACTGATGACATTCCAAAGATCGCTTTTCGTAACTCCAGAGCGGGCATTACGAATTCCTAGTCATGTCTTTTGGATTGACTAATGCTCCTGCTGCCTTCATGGATATGATGAATCGAGTATTCAAGGAATATTTGGATCATTTTGTTGTTGCCTTAATTGATGACATCCTCATATACTCCAAAAGCCGTGAAGATCATGAGCAACACTTGAGGTTGATACTCCAAAAGCTTCGTGAAAACAAGCTATATGCCAAGTTAAAGAAATGCGAGTTCTGGCTTGAGGAAGTAGCATTCCTTGGGCACGTGATATCAAATCACGGAATATCTGTTGACCCAACGAAGATTGAATCAATTCAAAGCTGGGAGCAACCTAAGTCAGTGACCGAAGTACGTAGTTTTCTGGGCTTAACTGGTTATTATCGGAGATTCGTGAAAGGATTTTCTAGAATAGCTACTCCATTAACTCAGCTAACTTGAAAAGATACAAAATTTGGTTGGAGCGAGGAATGTGAGAAGAGTTTTCAAGAACTCAAGAGGAGACTCATTTCAGCACCTGTTCTGATAATACCATCTGGTTCGGAGGGATATGTCATCTACAATGATGTTTCAGGCAAGGGTTTAGGATGTGTTCTCATGCAACATAGGAAAGTCATAGCCTATGCCTCGCAACAACTCAAAGAATATGAGAGTAATAATCCTACTTATGATCTAGAGTTGGCAGCTGTCATTTTCGCACTTAAAATATGGAGGCATTACTTGTATGGGGAAAAAGTGGAGATCTTTACGGATCATAAAAGCTTCAAATATTTCTTCACTCAAAAGAAACTCAACATGCGACAACGACGTTGGCTTGAACTATTGAAAGATTATGATCATACTATTCAATATCATCCTAGAAAAGCGAAGGTGGTAGCTGACGCATTGAGTAGAAGATCATATGCAGGTATGAGTGCGATATTGTCAACGTAAAGGCCCATTTTGTATGACTTGCAAAGGATGGAGATAGAGATAAAGACTACAGGGACCCATGTGATGATGGCAAATATACGAGTAGAACCGACTTTAATCGATAAAGTTAAAATTGCTCAAACTACAGACCTGTAGCTGATGCGTATGAAGAAGAAAGTGCAAAAAGGTGTTATTTCAGAAGCAAGAATTGATGAAGAAGGAATACTTTGAGTCAATTCTAGACTTTGTGTTCCTAACGACCCTGATTTAAAGTATAAAATCATGATGGAGGTGCACAACACACCATTTGCAATCCATCTTGGGAGTACCAAAATGTATCATGATATTTGACATACATTTTGGTGGAGTAATATGAAGATAGAGATAACAGAGTTTATCTCAAGGTGTCTAACGTGTCAACGTGTTAAGGCGGAGCATCAAGTGCCAAAGGGTCCATTATAACCACTTGAAATTCCAGAATGGAAGTGGGAGCACTTTACCATGGATTTCGTTACCGGTCTTCTCAAGGTTTCTCAAGGCATGGATGCAATTTGGGTCATTGTTGATAGATTGACCAAGTCTGCTCATTTCTTACCTATACGAGAAACTTATTCACTTGAACGTCTTGCTCGTCTGTACATAAATGAGATTGTAAGACTTCATGGTATGCTAGTATCCATATTTTCTGATCGAGACCCAAGATTCACTTCACGGTTTTGGGTTAGTTTGCAAAAAGTTATGGGCACGAATTTACGATTTAGTTTAGTATATCATCCTCAGACGGATGGGCAGTCGGAGAGGACTATTCAAACTCTGGAAGATCTATTAAGACTCTGTGTCCTTGACTTCAAAGGAAGTTGGGACAAGTTCTTGCCATTGGTGGAATTCTCCTACAACAACAGTTATCAAACAAGTATCGAACGGGCTCGCTCGAGGCCTTGTATGGGAGAAAATGTCGTTCTCCAGTATGCTAGGATGAGGTGGGTGAAGCAACGTTGTTGGGACCGGAATTGGTACGTATGAATATGGAAAAGATTCAAATGATCCGGCAACGTATAAAGACCTCACAAGATCGACAAAAGAGTTATGCTGATCTTCATCGAAAGGACGTGGAATTCAATGTTGGAGAACATGTGTTGTTACGTGTTTCTCCATGGAAAGGAGTTATAAAATTTGGAAAGAGAGGAAAGCTCAATCCTCAATTCATTGGCCCATTTGAAATCCTCGATCGAGTAGGAACTGTGGCTTATAGACTCGCCTTACCGCCAAGTATATCTCCTGTTCATAACGTTTTTCACATATCCATGCTACGTAAATATGTGGAAGACCTGAACCACATTATTGAGTTGGAACCAGACGAGATAGCATAAGATTTAACATACGAAGAGGTAACTGTTAAAATCTTGGATAAAAAGGAACATATTCTACGCTCCAAGGTTATACCTCAAGTCAAAGTTTTATGGAGAAACCACGATGTTGAGGAAATGACTTGGGAGTTAGAATCTGAAATTAAATCAAGGTATCCTCACCTCTTCGACATACCAGGTTTGTACCCTAATTTCGAGGATAAAATTTCATAAGAAGGGGAGGTTGTAAGACCTCGACTTTCATAAATAAAGATTAATTTTTCTCGAATGATATTTTTTAATATTAAGGTGTGAATTTGTTATAATATTATAGTTGTGGGTAATATTTATTAATTTTGTAAAGTAAGCCAGTTGTTATAAAATATTCGTTTGGTCGGGGAATATTCTTTTTGTCTGGGAATATTCGTACGACGACACAATCATTGGTGGACCCTACAACAAAATTATTATCGGAGTTAGAAAACGACAAAATTATCTTTTTATAAAAATAACGGCGAAAGTTTTACCGTTAGCATGTGACATTTGTTGAAAATTGGTATTTTATCTTTTCCGATAAAATAATTTATTCAAATATATTATTATAATATTACATTATAGTAGTATGATGTGATTATATAATAGTACATTTTTTTTATAATTTGAATGGTAACATTATTATAGTAAATTTACGGTATAAAAGTAAAAGGAGGTGGAAGAAAACAAATTGAATTTGAATTCTTATGATATAAGTGATGATGTCATCGGACGATGATGTCATCGGACAATGAGATAAGCAATGATGTAATATGATCGATGATGTCAGTGATGATGTCATAAATTATGGCAAAAAGACTATTTTACCCTTACTCTGCCAAGCCTATAAATAGAAGCTCATTTCTTCATTATTTTTCACCAATTCATTCAAGCTATTGAGAGAGAAAGTATAGAGAGAATAAGAGAGAAAGAAGAAGAGTATTCTGTTACTACACTATTATAAAGATCCAATCTCCTACTAAGGTAAGGGTAATATTTCTTTCAGATTCGTAAGTGATATTATTCTTGTTCAATATTAAATAAGAAATAATATTTTCTTTCATACTCTGTAGTATGTAAGTAATATTATTTCGTTTCATATTTCTAATTCTACACTTATGTTGATAAGTATTGCTTTTATACTCCATAAAATTAATAGAATATCCTTGATATTTGCGCTTCATCCAATATCTTTTCATGAAAATATTATTTTGAGCATTCTTGATAATTTTTAATCTTTTCATGTCGGGGTACTATTCACGGGTTACTATTCCCGAAGTACTATTCATCCGGGGTACTATTCATGACAAAAATTGATTTCTTTTCTGTCCAAATTATTTACAATATTATTCTTGAATTTTACTCCATAAAGCAGTATCATGTTGATAATTTGGACATTATTGAATTCTGGATAAATTGAATTATAAATTTTTAAAATTTATCCTTGCTCTAATTTAAATTAAATTCTTATATCATTGTCATCATCCTCATGCTTATATTGTGATGAAAGTCATCTTTTGCCGTAGTGCATAGATGGACTGTTGATTGGTATGATTATGACCAGAGATTATTCGGTATAATAATGACCCGTAATGTTACAAATGATGTGGTAGAATCATCATTGGCCCGTAGTGCATTGATGGACAGTTGTTGGTGATCATGACCATTGGTGATACTAATGAATATCCTTGGCCCGTAGTACAGGGATGATTCGATGATGTGGATTATTTATTAAAATTCGAGTCTCAAATGATAAAAGCTGATGATAAACTTTTTAAATTATAGAAGATAGTAGATATCATGCTCTACTTGACTCTTCTAATGGATTGCTTGTTCCGCTATAGTTAAACTTGATGTTTATTATATTTTATCAGTTTAACACTGTTGAAGGCTAACGATAATTTATTCTACATTATCTTAGTCATAATATTTCTTACTGGGCTAGTTGAGCTCACCCTTTGTTTTCATTGTTCTCTTCAGGAAATGAGAATATAGCTGGGACGAGTCGGGAAATGGAGTGACGGTCCAGATAGGTGGCTATAGTAGTCCTCACTATTATGTGAAATAGTGTGATAATAATTGTAATGAGGACTTTATTTGAGTTTGGATACTCTCTACGAGACATTTTCCCGTGTTGAAACTCTCAACTACGTTTTGTCGTACTGTATAAAGAAGTTTGTTTTTAAATTTTTTACCATGTATTGGTGACTTAAGATGGGTGATGTATACCTATTTTGGGGGCGTCACAGAAGAGATCAATGGTGGCTTCAAATGTTATCACTGGTTACAGACTGTGCTTCGACGAGTTCAAGACAAATGACTCTCAATTCCATAAGATTCTGGCTCTATTGAAGAAAACTGGTCTTGAAGAGGCTCTGGGTACCAGCACATGGAGCTACCCTAAGCTAGTAAAAGAGTTTTACAGAAATGGAGTGTTTGAGAACTCTGTTATAACCATAAAAGTCAAGGGTGTGGAAATCAAGTTCAAAGCTGAAGATATAAATCTAGCCCTAAGTTTCAAATCGAAAGGAAATTTATTCATGGAAGGCATCGATTTTCATGAAAGACTGAAGAAGATGCATCATAAGAAGTTTCCGACTGTCAAAGGGTACAAAAAGAAAGAGTTTCCCCAAAGGTATGAGTTTCTAGCTAACATTGTTGTGAAATACATATGTTGCAAGAGCTCTGGCCATGACTCTGTGGACGAAATGCAACTTAAGTTCATGACATCAATCAGTTGTGGGATTCAACTCAACTATGGAGCCCTACTCATCGACTTGATTGGGAAATGGATACTCAGTTCGAAGAAATCAAAGAGCTCTAGAAAGATGCTCTACGAGCGGTTTATAAGAATCATCCTACAGTCAGCATTGGGTGATAAGATTGGGGATGATGAAGGAGAATCCATCAATCCAAACAGAAGGATGACTCAGCAGCTGTTTGAGAACTGGAAAAGAAATCTAGTAGAAAATGTCAGGATGATGTCTGAATCCAGTGGAAGAACTGGTGATGCAAAGGAGTCTAAAATACTAGGAAACATGTCAGTTTTGAAGGAAACTGAAGAAGAAGAAGAAATTAACAAGGAGGAACTCATTGCTTTGGTCATAAAAAGCAAGGGTAAGAGAAAAATGAAGGTTCAAATGGCAAATGAGCCTCAAGGTTCAACTACTGATGCACCTCAAGAGTGTTCAGGCACTGAAACTCTGAGGAATTTGAAGAGGAAAAAACATCAGTCTGAGGAAGATGAAGATAGAGCTACCATCTCTCAACTGCTCAAGAAGGGAAAACACAGTCACAAGTCAAAGAAGCCCTCTTTCTCTTCAATCGTAGAGTCTCTACAGATCATAGAGTTCAGACTGGACACCACTCTCGAAGAGGATGCTGCAAAAACTTCTCAAGCTGATCAACCATTCAGAATTAAAGCTGAAGAAAGTGACGAGTCTCTGGCTCAGCTTAGGAAGCCAAGAAGAAAACTGATCAAGAAGTACATCTTTGTTAATGAAGGAGCGATAAAGGAAGAACACATAAAGATAGCTGCTGGGAAAGGATTACCCGAAGCTGAAAAAAGGGTTACCCGAAGCTGAGAAGAGGCTATCTGAAGCAAGTAAGAAGAACACAACTCAAGTTGACGGGGAGTTGCCTAAAGTTCTGACTCTAGAGAATGCTCCAGCTGAGGGGGAGCTGTTTGAAATGTAAATGAACAATTGAGTTTAGGGGGAGCCTCATGAAGTCCCTATGTTAGAAGAAGCTTCAGCTGAGGAGGAACTGCCAAGAGATCATTATGAATCTCCCTCAGTCCCTGAAGAGACTCTAGCTTCAGAAAATATAGTAATAGAAATGACTGAAGCTATGGAGGATGAGAGAGCAGAAGAGCAAGGAAGTCAAGTGGAAATAATTGATGTAGTGGAAACTTCACATGAAAATAGAGAAGAAGAAGAGGATGATGAAGTTGAGATTATAGCTGTGGGCTATGATGGTTATAGGAGAGCCAACTACAATCAACTGTTCTCCTATATACCTATGATGCCCTTTCATAGAGCTCAAATTCTCAACTCATGGGATCATATGTTTTGGACCTTCAAAGCCTATCCAGCAATCTCGGTGCTAGCTCATGGATTCCCAGGCAACCTCAACTTTGCTCGAAAACTGATCACCAATAGCTCTTCATCAGAAAATGGGCATGAGGTAATATCTATCCCCATATCTTTCATGGATGATTATGGTCCACCATCAACCTTTAGCCAATTCTACGAATGGCCAAGATGGTTGGAAGTAACACCTAATCCACTTAACCAATTTCCAGTTACAGAATCCCAACATTCTGTAACTGATGAACCAAATGTGCCAAACTTTATATTGATCCAATCCCCTATCATCTCTCACTCTATGATTACTGATCCAAATCCAATCGTAGAGTCACATGCTCAAGACATAGAGTCACTTACTCCTAAAGCTCAACCCCACACATCAGCCCCTCCATCAGATATCCCTTCATCATCAACAAATGAGTATTTCAATCTGGATCTTGCTCTCTACACTATGCAAGATCAATACACAAGAGCCCCTCCTCAAAACAATTAGCAACTCCTTGAGCTCATATCAGATCTTCTAATCAAAACAGAGTTGTTTGAAGCGTCCAAGAAGGTGACCAAGGACATACAAGAAGACCTTGAAGTTCACTCAGACCTTGTTCACCTAAGGCTGACTCATTTGATCGATGTTGCCAACACTCTCCCAAACAACCTAAGCTCTGAGTTGTCAAAGAAGCTTAGGGAGATTATAAAGGAGATGATTCAGAGTATCAATGAAAGGGATCAAATCCACTTTCAAGCTGCTAAGAAACACACAGAAGTTGTTATTATCTTGCAGAATACTTAGGAATCCCAGAACAAACTCATAATGGACAGTCTTACGAGTCTACGAACGTCAATGAAAGAATTCCAAGGATTCTCCATGGGCCAAATGCAACATACAGAAAATGTCTTGGCCATTCTCCAAAAGAGGGAAGCTCGATCTGATTCTCTGATTTAAGAAAACCGTGATGACATTGCTCAATCTAAGAATCAACTCAACGAGTTTGTACAAGGCATGACTCGCCTATCTGAAGATATTCGAACCCTTGATGCTGATATAAAGGGGGAGAATAAAGGGAAAGGAAAGAAAGGCAAGGGCAGAGGTAGAGGCAGAGGCAGAGGCAAATTCATCTCTCAATCATCAAGGAGCCCTCCTGCAAGACAGCTTCACTATCAGACTCCACGATCTGAACAGTAGCAAATTCTCATGGCTCAACCGCTAAGAAGTCAAGAGCCCAGCTCACAAGATGCAACCGCTACACACCTACACTTGCCTATTGGAGATCCTGCGTTCATGAACAGACACGAGAATAATGAACTGCTAAATCAAAGTGAGCTGGAAGATATAGCATGGAGAAACGAAGTCAGCAGGAGAAGGAGAGCCTATGAATATGCCAATCCTCCAAGGAACAAAATTCAAAAGATAAGTTGAAACTCAATTCTTATTGATGTAACTAAGCTTAACTATAATATCTGTCTTTACAAACATCAATATATTCATGTTTATTCTCTAGAAATTTTAGTTGCTCACTGAAACACTTAGTTATATTTACTTGCTTGCAACTGCATCTGGAAATTAATAATCATGACAAAAATCTCTTTGGTTATGTCAACATCAAATAGGGGGAGATTGTTGGGAGATTGCATATTTAAATTTGATATTGAAAGTAAATATTCATGATTATATGTAAAGTCCTTCAAGGAATATATGTACAAGGACTTAGTGATAGATCAAAATTGTTTAGTTGATCTGAGCTATTAATGTTTATCATTCTGTAATGAATGTATAGATGAAAAGATCAAAGCTGTTAAGTTGATCTATATCTTGAGATGTAGTAGATAGGCTTCAACATAATTGTTGTCCATTAATCTGATCAAGAGATTGCAGATGCCAAGGCCGAATTGTAGAGCATCAAAAATCTTAGTTTATTTGCTTTGAAGGGCCTCTCCCAGATTCGTAGAGTGGTCCAAACGCCTGCCAAGCCAACTCATAGTTAGTAGTATGCTCTCAGAAGTGCAGAGTCTGCAATCCAAGCAAGTGAAGATCTTAGTGTGCCAGTCATTAAGAGAAATTGTAGTGTTCTCGTTTGCTTGAATCGAATCAAGTACCAAGGTGGAAAGACACCATGATCAGAATCATAGAGCTTCATCTGTCTATGTAAGAAGTATCGAGCCCTGTCCATTTGATTAAAGAATAAGTTGCAACAAATATGGAATAGGTTATAAATGTTAAAGTCCTCGAAAATCCCAATGACACAACAGTCATCCTTAGTATGTAACAAAAAAACGTATTAAAAATGCTAAGGAAAGTACTATGGGTCATCAGAAAACATCTTTTTAGGTGTTAGGTGAGACAGTAGTCTGTTGTGTCAGTAGGCCAGACTGTAAATCAGAAGTTGTGCAAAAAAGTCTCCATCAAAGCTCAGAAATGCCAAACGCATTTAATGCTTCAACGGATACATTTCAAAGACCTCATATATGCAAAACATCAGCAGATGATATGACTAAGCAAGTATTAAAAGAAATGCTGAAGAACACTCAACGCTCAACTCTACGATCTGAAAGAGAAAGCTTTCTCAGCTACTCAGTTTTTTCGAGCATAAGCTTAACGGTAAATGAGTAGCACCACACAAGAACTCAATTAATATCAAGTGAAGTAAGAAGTTCCAAGTCAGAAGGACTTGAAGAGTTCTAAGTGAACTGTGAAGTACCAAGTCTGCTGGACTTGAAGAGTTCAAGAGTGAACTAAGAAGTTCTAAGACTGCTGGTCTTGAAGGAATCTGTGAGATTCAGAAAATGTAAAGATATCCTTAGTGGATTTCCTACTCGAGGAGTGGAAGAGTGGACTAGGAGCTTTAAGTGCTCTGAACCACTTAAAAACACTGTGTCTTTTATATTCTTGCTATAATTGCTATACACTCATTAACTCATTATATCTTAAAGGGGAAACAAACAACTCACAATTCCATTGTGTTTAAGTTATTATCAAAACCAACAAGTATTTCAAAAAAGAATTTAAAATATCTATTCAACCCCCCTTCTAGATAACTATTGTGCCTTTCGGAACTAACATAATATAATAAACAACAAGTTTTAGATCAACAACTGTAGCGGAAACAACAATCCATTAGAAGAGTCAAGTAGAACATGAAATCTACTATTTTCTATGATTTAAAAAGTCCATCATCAATATTTTATCCCTGTGCATCAATCAATATACATTTTAAATCAAATATTCATCTTTGCACAATGGGCCAAAGATATTCGTTTGTATCATTAGTTGGTCATGTTCATCTCAACACCTGTTCATCTTTGCATTATAAGCCAAAGATATTCATCAAGTAATCATTCATCTTTGCACTATAGGCTAAATATATTCAGTTATATCACCATTTAGAATTGAGGAGGATGAAAAATATTTTAAAGAAAATGAATCCAGTGAGATAAAAGGACAAAGATTAGGGATTCGTACTTCAGTATCCAAGTTCAAAAATACTCCATAATAATCAATTGTGGAGCAAAATTCAAGAATGAAGATCAAAACATGGATACAATCAAAGATAGTAACCATAATAGACAACTTGGACAAAGAAAAGAAAATTTAATTTTTCTGTGAATAGTGTCGTATTCGTGAATAATACCGTATACGTGAATAGTAACCTCAACATGAAAAGGTAAAAATTTCACAAGAAAGTTTAGACCAATATTCCAGTGAAATGATATTAGATGAAGCGTAAAACTCAAGAAATTTCTGATCATTTCAAGAATTATAGAAGCAATACTTACCGAAGTAAGTTTAGAGTTAGGAATATAAAATGAACAATATACGAAACTGCAAATGGATTTTCAACTGTTATGCAGTAGTTCGCGTAGACAGATCATTTCCATAATTTAATAACAAATGAATACTAAAGGTTATTCACCAGGTATGCGGTAGTCCGCGTAGACAGGTTATTCCCGTAAAATAATAAAGAATGAAATAACAACAGGATTTCACTATGCATGCAGTAGTCTGCGTAGACAGGTTATTCCAACAGAATAATAAAGAATGGAATAACAACCCTTACGAGTATTGAAAGAAAATAACTCTCTTCATGAATACGAAAGAACTAATACCCCTTACCTTAATAAAAATTTGGAGACTGCACTAGTGTAATAGAAGAATACTTTTCTTCTTTCTCTCTTATTCTCTCTATACTTTCTATCTCTATAGCTTTAGTGAGTTGGTGAGAAATAATGAAGAAATAAGCTTCTATTTATAGGCTTGGCAGAGTAAGGGTAAAATAGTCTGTTCGCCATAATTTATGACATCTTCGCTTACATCATCCATCATATGACATCATTGCTTACCTCATCGTTCTGATGACATCATTGATTACCTCATCATTCTGATGACATCATTGCTTACATCATAAGAATTCAAATTCAATTTGTTCTCTTCCACCTCATTTTACTTTTATACCATGAATTTACTATAATAATGTTACCTCTCAAATTATAAAAATCATACTATTATATAATCACATCATACTACTATAATGTAATATTATAATAATATATTTGAATAAATTATTTTATCGAAAAAGATAAAATACCAACTTTCAACAAATGTCACATGCTAAAAATTCCTCCGTTTAAATCCACATTGAATAAATATTTTCTTATCATATATATCAACAATTATTCATTAATAATATTAGAGAACTACAATATTGACAACCAAGTCAGTCCCAGGAAAGATGGGGCTTTCCGATAAGGATTTCTCCTTACTGGTGCGCAATTAGGTGACCAAACCCCTTTCCTAGACAGAACTTCCTTAGACATTGCCAATAATGCTATCTAATAATATTATTCAAATAATATGAATTATTGATATGATAATGGTAAATATTGTGCAGTGACAATTATTGAATTAACAATAATATAAAATATCAACGTAGCAATTATTGAATCAATAAAATAAAATATGGAACAGTAATTACTGTAATAATTATTGAGTAGTGACTTCTTACGTAAGAATCAATAATCCAAACATATTGTGCAATACCGTGTGCTACTGTGCAACCACTCGTATTATTGTACTTTTTATCACCGGGTATTTCAACAGTTAACGGTAAAAGTTTTGCCGTTATTTTTAAAAAGGTTATTTCTGTCGCTTTTTATATCCGACAGTTATTCTGTTTACAATAAGTCTGGGGCGACCGCGATTTTGTGACATTTCCAGCGACCGGGTGATGTGGCTTTGTCCACGTCAGCTTTTGATGATAAAACAAACTTCTTCTGAAAGCATATCACGTCTCTTCTTTTCTCTTTGCCAAACACTTTCCTCTTTTCTCTCTTTACCAAACTCACCTTGTCGCTGCTCCACTGTGATCCGCCACTGCCGCTGCTCCTTTCCTTCTCTCTTCTAGCAGCCTTTAAGGTATGTATACTATTACTCTCTCAGATTTTTCTTGTTGCCCTAGATTTAGAATACCAAATTCCCAAAACCCTAAACAAATTTGATTTAGAAAACCTGGGTGTGATAGATTCTTTCCGCTTGTAAATTTGTGTAAATTCTTGTTTTGGGTGTAACTTTTGTTATGGAACTAACGTGATTTACAGATTTAATACCAACTCACTTTGCATAACACACACTCTCTACATTCCTCACATTAAGTTGTGCACTTTTGGTGTTTGATAAATTATCTCAAAGATATTCAAGTGCTTTAAAACTAATTTTCCTCAAATTTTCAAACATGAATTCCAAATTTTCACCTTTGTTTTTTTTAACAATTTAGTGATCAGGAAGGTTATATTAGCTTCTTTTGAATTTAACCACGCTGTTTATGTTAACAAATTTTCACCTTTTTATAAATTTGCAGAAATGGCATGTAGTGATGAATTTAATTCAAGTATGAGAATGAATGATATTGAGGAATTTGTTATGGCGAATGATTTAGTAGAAAGTGAAGAAGTTGATGAAGTTAGTAGAGATCCGAAAGTAGGAATGGAGTTTGATTCCATTGATTTATACATGGAATATTACACTAATTATGGTAACCAAAATGGATTTCAGGTGAAAATAAGATCAATGAAAAAAAGAGAAAATGGAGAGACTAAATTTGTGGTTCTTGCATGTGCTCGGTCAGGATGTTCAATAAACAAGTCAAAGAATGCCTTCAACTTACTTCCTGTTAGCAAAACTGATTGCAATGCTAAGATTAGAAATGCAGAGTCTCCATTTTAAAATAAATGTCTTGATAAAGACTCTAACACTTGATCATAATCATCAGTTGAGTCTGGGAAAATCTAGCTTTTATAAGAAAAATCGGATTATGAGCAAGTATGTGAAAAGGAGACTTGAACTTAACGATAGAGCTGGTATTAGACCAAATAAAAATTTTAGTTCTTTCTTAGTTGAAGCTGGTGGGCATGAGAATGTGTCCTTTACATAGAAAGATTGTTATAATTATCTTGACAAAGTTAGGCGGTTAAGACTTGGTGATGGGGATGCTATGGCACTTCAAAACTACTTCCAAAAGATGCAAGCTTAATAATACAAATTTTTATTATTTGATTGATTTGGATGATGATGGGAGACTACAAAATGTCTTTTGGGGAGATGCAAGGAGTAGGGAAGCTTATGAGGAGTTTGGGGATGCCATTACATTTGACACAACATACTTAACTAATAAGTATGACATGCCATTTGCCCCATTTGTTGGAGTTAATCATCACGGTCAATCAATACTCTTAGGTTGTGGATTAATATCTCATGAGGATATTGAGTCATTTAGTTGGCTTTTTAAAACTTGGCTTGCGTGTATGAATGGTCGTGCTCCTACCACAATAATCACTGACTAAGACAAAGAAATGAAAAAGGCAATTAAAATTGTGTTCCCCAATGCACGACATAGGTGGTGCTTGTGGCATATTATGAAGAAGTTGCCTGAGAAATTATGTGGTTGCAATCAATATGAATCTATCAAATATTCAATGCAAAAGGCAGTTTACGATTCATTGACTTGTGAAGAGTTTGAAGAGCGATGGGGTAGTTTCATTGAGAAATTTAACTTGACAGAGAATGATTGGTTGACCGGGTTATACGACGAGAGAAGTCGTTGGGCACCGGTATTTTTAAGGAATACCTTTTGGGCTGGAATGTCCTCAACTCAAATAAGTGAAAGTATGAATGCTTTTTTTGATGGTTATGTGAATTCAAAGACAACCTTAAAATAATTTGTTGAGCAGTATGAGAATGCATTAAGAAGTAAGGTGCAAAAAGAGAATGAGGCGGATTTCAATTCCTTCGATCATTGGATTCCATGCCTTACTGACTATCCATTTGAGAAACAATTTCAAGATACTTATACCATGACAAAATTCAAGGAATTTCAAGAAGAGGTAAAAGGGAAGCTTTATTGTGCCATTGATTCAGTTAAAGTAGAATGTGGTTTTGAGGTGTACGACGTTACACAAGATATGTTTGGAGGGACCCGCGAAGCCACATTTAGAGTTTATTTTAAAGAAGATGAATGTACCATTAAGTGCAACTGTCAATTATTTGAGTTCAGGGGAATATTATGTAGACATGCCCTTACGGTGTTGCTGGAAAAACGAGTTCGAACCTTACCAGATAAATTCATTCTTCGAAGGTGGAGGAAAAACGTGAAGAGGTGTCATAAGAAGGTTAAGATAATATATTCGGACTGGACGTTGACTCCGAAAAATGAATGTTTTGATAGGATTTGCAACTCTTTTTATGAAGCGGCAGACTTGGCGACAGATAATGAAGATAAGACAAAAGTTGTTATGCATTGGATTAAAAAGCTTTTTAATGTACTAAAAAAGATGATGGAACGTGTGGAAGTAATCAGTCGAGTCCTTCCAGACAAGGCACCCATGTGGGTAGTGGTTGTAAAGAAAGCAACAATATTCTTAGTCCTTTTCGGTTATTTAAGTCAAAGGCTCACCCTCGTTTTAAAAGGCTTCAATCTAAGATTGAGAAAGTTGTTAGAAGTATAAGAGTGAGTAAAGGAAAAAAAATGAGAAAGAGAAAGAGAAAGAGAAAGAGAAAGAGAAAGAGAAAGAGAAAGAGAGAGAGTGAGGTCAAGGGAAAGAGAAAGGGAAAGATAAGGCCATTGAACATAACATGAATTTCACTAATTTGGTAAACGTTTTTATTTAATTTTTTCAAATGTAAAAACTTATTTATTTAGATTAAATGTATGTCTTATTTTACTGCATTTTCTTTTGTGTAGAGTTCTTAAGATGACTATTTTGTAAGCGTACTCAATAACCCATATCAAGTAGAACATCAAGTTGGACATGGTCCAGTAGACTACATGAGACATGGTGCAATAGATCTTAATTTACAAGTTTGTAACTAATTTATTTGAAGAAATCATATTCTTAGAGGTTTTAATTTATACAAATGATCATTATTTTAAACATTTTAGGCTAGAGACTTCTCCACCAACGCAAATCTGCAATCATCACATGTTAATGACTTTCCATTTTCCACAAATCATGATGTCTATTATGGAGGGGGTTTCTCCATTCATTTTCAGGTATAATATCTTATTTTACTACTTTCTCTTTCAATTTGTGGTGTCTTATTGGATGTTATTTGTTTCTAAAAATCACCATTTTATTTTTCTTGTTGCAGGATTACTATAATCCATATTGGAGAAGTGGTGAAGGATGTGATCCGAACAATAGGAGCGGATAATATGGTGGGAATACTTGATGAATAACATTGGGACGATGCATTTGTTCTAGTTCTATAAATGTGTGATATATTTATTTTACTTGTAGTTTGTAAAAATTGTTATATGTGTATGCTAAGAATATTCAAGGGAAAGCATCTTTTTTAGCAAAGGAAAGTAGTTATCAAGATGCAGTGTATGCTATTACTGATGCTATTATGAACTGTGTTGGGGCAGTTAGAGTTGCACAATATGTGATGTTGGACTTTTTGATGTAGAACTTAAGAAGGAAGAAATACTCTTATGTTGTTATTTGTTGGAAGCAGAGGTCTTTCCATGCCTTATTTTTTATTTTCCCCCCCTTTTAATGTAGGACTTTAAAGAATAGTTAGTTTTATTATAGCTACTGAATTGATTTATACCATAATTTGCAAGTTTCATTAGCTTTCTCATATTATAGAAAAAATTCCAAATGAGGCATCAAGACCCATTATTAGCTGCCTTTGCCAACAACTAAAACTGCTTGAATGAAGATTGGAAAACAGAATGACAATTACAATTTCAGTGAAACTCAAATACAATTTCTTTCACAACTTCACCTCCATTACAACTTCCAACAAAGGACAACTAATTTTTCATAAAAACAAACAAATAGAGAATAAGTATTAAAAAAACTAATTTCTTCAATAATTTCATTTTTTGTCTCATTTCAATTATAGTAGGATCATGCATAATAAAATTATTTGGCAGCTGCGTTTTAATAGTTCTTGATGATTTTTCTTCATTTATAGCTTTGCACCATCCCAAGAAATCGCATTTTCCATTCGGGCACGCATAGTAGATTCGACCTTCATTTCCATTCTTATTGGAGCGGGTAATTTTACAAATCGCAAATTATCAACAATGACATTGCTTGCTTTGAATCCTTAAATCAAATTCGTTGCTCTCTATCATGCTTCCTGATGCCATGTTGTCTTTCTACAAAAATAACAAATAAACAAATGTTAAGGTACATAAGCAAATGAAGAATGCCTATTAATTTCATAAAGCAAATGTTAAGGTATTCCTGTTCGTTCAAAGACTTGACTTAAATTAGGAGGTTATCTCATCATGCCCAAAGACATTCAAAGTGTTACTGAATGAACCAACCAAATAGGCCTTCTTAAATCTTTTTCTTCATAGAATTTCAACTACAACACATAACCGAGTCTATACCATATAGGAACGAGGAAACAGAGGAAAATTCTTCAAATCACGCTAGTTCCATAACAAAGTTACACCCAAAACAAGAATTTACACAAATTTACAAGCGAAAAGAATCTATCACACCCAGATTTTCTAAATCAAATTTGTTTAGGGTTTTGGGAATTTGGTATTCTAAATCTAGGGTGACAAGAGAAATCTAAGAGAGTAATAGTATACATACCTTAAAGGCTGCTAGAAGAGAGAAGGAAGGGAGCAGGGGCATCGGTAGTGGCGGATCACAGTGGAGCAGCGGCAAGGTGAGTTTGGTAAAGAGAGAAAAGAGGAAAGTGTTTGGCAAAGAGAAAAGAAAAGGCGTGATATGCTTTCAGAAGAAGTTTTTTTTTATCATCAATAGCTAATGTGGACAAAGCCACATCACCCGATCGCTGAAAATGTCACAAAACCTCGGTCCCCCTAGAAGGACTCTTCTGTTTATGGGGCCCACAAATGGTTGCACCGTCGTATGAATATTCCCCGACAATAAGAATATTCCAAGGCCAAATGAATATTCTCTGACAACAATGAATATTTTATAACCACTTGCTTATTTTATAAAATTTGCACATTTCACCCAAAACTAAAGCATTATATCAAATCAACACCTTATTATTCAAAATAATAATGGAAATTCAATTTTATAAAAAGTTGGGGTCTTACATATTGGATAGAAATAAAATTGTTGTCGACAATATATTTTCGTATAAAATTGTTTTTGATATTACCAGAAGTAATAATCATGTATATGAACCACAAATCGTTGATGAATGTAGAAATATTTGGCCAATGTGAAAAGAGGCGATTCAAGTAGAACTAAATTCACAAAGTAAACGTGAAGTTTTTGGACATGCAGTCCGAACACCTAAGGTGTGATGCCTGTTGAATGCAAATGGGTATTTGAACGAAATAAGAAAAATGAAATTTTATGGTACAGAACGCAACTTGTAGCACAATATTTCTTGCAAAGACCTAATATTGATTATGAAGAAACATATGCTTATGTAATGGACACAATTACATTCAAATTTTTAATTAGCTTGGTAGCAAGAGAAATTAATGGATGTTGTTACATCATATATGTATGGATCATTATATAATTATATCTAAATAAAAATCCCTGAAGGATATAAAATGCCTGAAGCATAAATTCTATATCTCGAAATATGTATTCTATCAAGTTACAAAGATTCTTATATGGGTTAAAGCAATCCAGATGCATATTATGGTATAATCGCCTGAGTGGATATCTTTTGAAAGAAGGATTTGAGAATAATCCAATTTGTTCATGTCTTTTTATCAAAAGATCATAATCTGGATTTGCTATTATTACTATATTTATTGATGAAAGATCTTGCTCCAGAAGAGTCAACAAAAACAACAAATTTGAGATGAAAGATATTGGTAAGACAAATTTTTGTCTTGGCCTACAAATTAAACTATGGAATTCTTGTTCATTAATCAAATACACAGAAAAAGTCCTGAAGCAACTTTACATGGATAATGTTAATCCCTCCAATGATAGATTGGTCACTTGATATCAAGAAAGATCCAATTTGACCACAAGGAAATGATGAAGAAACTTTTGGTCTTGAAGTACCATATCTTCGTGAAATTGGTGTTTTGGTCCTGAAGTACTATATCTTAATGTAATTGGTACTTTGATGTATTTTACAAATTTGACAAGACCTGATATAGCATTTGCAGTTAACTTACTAGCAATGTATAGTTATGCACCAACTTGAAGACATTGTAATGAAATTAAACATATTTTATGTTATCTTCATGAGACTATTTGTTTGGGATAGAACCAAGCATATTGCACCAAAATTATTTTGGTGCAATATTGATATTATACACATGAGCCCCAATATTCTATCCAAAGGGTGATAGAACCAAGCATATTGCACCAAAATTATTTTATACACATGAGCCCCATAAGAATGGCGATATTGATATCAAACATATATGGTCATGTGATAATTTGGTTGATATATTCATTAAGTCATTACCAACTATGATTTTGAAGAAGATGGTGCACAATATTGGCATGCTTCGACTTAATGATATTTTTACCATGAACAATGGAAATTCTATGTACTTATGAAGGGGGGTAAAAAGGATATGTGCTGATTGTACTCTTTTTCCTTCGCTAAGGTTTTTTCCCACTGGGTTTTCCTTTGCAAGGTTTTAATGAGGCAATCCCAAGGCACTAGAAGTTATACAAGAATATTGTACTCTTTTCCTTCGCTAAAATTTTTCCCACTGGATTTTTATTTGGTAAGGTTTTTAACGAGACATATTCTTAGAAAATTGCTACAAAAGAAATCCATCCATTCTGTATGAAGACAATGTTGCATGTATAACTCAATTAAAGGGAGGATACATCAAAGGAGATAGAAGAAAACACATATCACTGAATTTTTTTTTCACACATGACCTTGATAAGTGCGGTGACATTGATATTCAACAAATTTTAATAAAAGATAATATAGCAGATTTGTTCACCAAAGCATTACCAACTACAACATTTGAAAGATTGCATCGCAATATTGGAAATGTGACAACTAAAAGACTTAAGGATACATTCATGAGGGGGAGCTAATATGCACTGCACTCTTTTTTCCTTAACCAAGGTTTTTTTCCCATTGGGTTTTTTCTGGTAAAGTTTTTAATGAGGCAGCTTTCAATACGTATGGCTTTAAAATAGACATCCAAGGGGGAATGTTATAAAATTATACATAGTGTGTGGATGTCTAGATACATTCCTACCCATGTCTAGATACATTTCTACCCCTCTTTATTGTAATGACCTTTGAGCTTTGTAACTCTCATATCCTTTAAGCTTTGAAACTCCTATGACCTATGAGTTTTGAAACTTCCAAGTATTTATGTACATGTGCTTATAAATAGAAGCATTGTCAAGAGAATGGAGGAGATATAAAAAAGACAATGAGAATGCTCTCTCTTTTCTACTAATCATCATTGTTCTTAATATTTAGTATAATCTTTTATAACAGAAATAACCATTCTTATTCTTATTAAATTTGTTAATTTTGGATTTGGCTCCCATCCATTACACATTTCCTTCATTTCTATTCAATACACCATATTTTTATAATTTTAGTTGTGGTAGTACCTACAATTTATGATTAGTTATATTTGATTTAATGATCATTTTATTTTAATGTATATTTGTAAATAATTAGATTTTTTAAAATCCTTATGGAAAGAATTTTATGTAAAAATACTTAGTTTAATTATCAAACTTGTTAGATTAATGTAAATCGTAGAGTTATATCTTTGTAATAATTATGTTGTTCTTGGCCAGAAGATGAATGCAAAGCTAAAGATAATATTACTCTAAGATCACAGAGTAAACTGAACATAGTCAAAAATACTAGAATACAAGGTCAATCGTAAAGTCATAATCACATAGTCACTCAAAGTACTAGAGCTTAAAAGTTATTCTACGATTTCACTATGAGGAAACCTAAATCGTAGAGTGCAGTCATCTGATAAGTCAATGATAGGTTATAACAAGTTCATCAACTTTAACATTTGACCCTCCGAGATTATCTTCGGATGATTTTATGAAAGGGACAAGTTGACAAAACTTCTATCTAACAGCTATATTAGCATAGTCAAACGACACAAGACTGTTACTGCACAATTTATAGTACTAAAGAAAATGACATTAAGTGGATCAAGTAAACAGTCATTTGAATTCAAATAATTGAAGAATGACAAGTGTTCACGTCAAAATGAAACAACAGTAATTTTCTACCGGGAAGATCCCCAAAGAACTATATATAAGGATAAAAATTTCAAGTATCAAATACGATAATGAATAGACCAAGTCCAAGTGCTAAAACTCTGAGTTCATACAAACTCCACTCTACGATTCCAAGAAATACTGTCTACTGCTAAGTCTGTTGAAGAGAAACCTTAAAGTTACTTAGCAACACCTCAAAATAAATATATTTTCTTTGTGTTTAATTAGATCTTAGTGATCTCTTATAACCTAAATTTGTGTGATTTGATGGATTATTTGTGAATCATTTGTGTAAAAGTTCTTAGTGAACTGTAATCTTGGTGATTACATTTCTTAGTGAAATATCCCTACTCGAGGAGTAGAAAAGATGACAAGGAGACTTTTGTATTCCGAACCTCTTAAAAATCTCGTGTTTTTTACTTTCTACATTCCATATTCAGTCACTTTACGTTTTTATTTTTGTGACTTCTTTCTGTATTTTCTCACTAAATTTAGAACTATGTGTTTTCTGATAAACTTTGAAGGGTTTAAAAAAAAATACATTTCTGATGTATTTAATCAATTAATTAACTTGCTTAATTGATTTGGTAACAACTCTTTAAATTTTGTTTGTTTAAAGAATATATTCAACCCCCCTTCTAGATTTCTTTGTGCCTACCTAGGAATAACATGATGATATAGTTGAAACGAATACTGATCAATTAACTTACAATATTAAGTAGTATACTTGTTTAAGAAATGAAAGTAATCCGATATTTTTTCACCATTTGATGAACGTGTAGATATTTTTGTTGATTTTTTTTTGAAAATAGTTTTTTTTATAAAATAAACCAAGATCATCTTTACGGTTGTATGAGAAACAATAAATATGTATATATAGAGGAAATTTCAAGAGCAGAACTTTAAATAGCAGAACTCCTTTAAACATCAGAACTATTTAATAAGACTCCCGTGTTTTTTTAAAGCTAACTCCCGTGTTTTCCTTTAAGCTCCTCAGTCCTCTATCCTCGATAAAAATTGAGAAAACCAAGCCCTAGATAGAAACAGCTAGAAGAAGAACGAAGGAGCAGCAGAAGAATGAAGAAATTCTTCTCAATTTCTCAAATCGGTTCAGCAGAAGTCTTATTGAATGAAGGGAGCAGAAGAACCAAGCCCTAGAAATAAGCCAACCCCAAATCAATTCTTCTCAATCGGTAAACCCTTTCTTTATATTTTGAATTTTGTACTTTTTGTTGGGTTTTGTTTGAAGTTATTTAGTTATTCCCTAGAAATAAGCCAACCCCAAATCGATTCTTCTCTGTACTTTTTGTTGGTTTTTATTGGGTTTTGTTGGAAGTTATTTAGTTCATCTCTGTCCTTTTTCCTAAATGTCTTTGTTGGGTGGTAAATTAAGAAGAAATTGGCAAGTTTTGTTGTTGAAAAGCTTGTGGTATATGTCAGTCAGTCAACTCCCCGAGCTTATGCTACTGCTGCATCATCACCACCCAAAGTTTATTTATAATCAAATCAATATTCATTTGCTGTAACAACCAACCCAATTTACAAGAACAAAGGAAAGGAGTTGGTGGGAGTCAGCTGTAACAACTGACCCATGTTCCAAATAAAATGTTGTTGCTTTTCTTCTTTTATCTTTTGAATATAATATTAATTAATCATGGGAAGGAGTTGGTGGAAGTCAGTTGCTTTTGCATACTAAAGCAGAACTAATTTGTTTTAGACAACATAAACATAAGAACATGATACTTGGATAGATTTCTTCTCTGCATCTTTCTTTATTCTTTATTGTCTGCATTGAATATTATTGGATCCTTACAAGATAACTAGTCAAATTCTTATTTATGAAATTGGATCAATGTAAGTTTTTTCTGTGGATAAATTGAAAGTGCCAAATCTATATTTTCTTTGTCTCATAACTTGTTGGTGTGAAAATGTCTTATGATGTTATATTGAATATTTGAAGTACTCATGATGAACCTAGTGTCAAGTTATCATTTGTAAATTATCCTGATTGCGTCAAGTTTTATGTTTGTCCAGGTGTAAATATAATGGATGACATGGAGCATGAAATAGGGAGTTACGGGGATAATGTAGAAATGGAGCATGACATGGAGCATGAAATAGGGAGTTTGGAAATAGAGATGGATGGAGATGACTTGACTGCAGAGGGGTTGAATGTGGACAATACTAAAACTTTTGTCTACTATCCTCAAGTAGCCGATGAGTTTATGCCTAAGCTAGGTCAAGAATTTCAAACATTAGATGATATTCACACTTTTTACAATACATATGCAATGCATATTGGTTTTAGTGTACGAAATTTTTATAAGAGAAAAAAAGGCGGGAAGCAATGAGATTTGTAGGAAGGAGTATGTGTGTTCTAAGCAAGGAAAGGGTAAACTATTAGCCAATGTGGTTGTAAAAAGAAAATGTGGATCTACAAAAGAAGGTTGTAGTGCAAGAATTATAGTGCTAAAAAGAAATGACCTGTACGTAATTACTAAATTTGAAGAGGGTCATTGTCACCCATTGTCAAGCCCACACAAGAAACATCTTTTTACGATCGCATCGTAATGTGTCAACTGCCCAAAAATCTTTGAGTCAACAACTTGGCATGGTGAATATACCACAATGCCAACAGTATAATTTTCTTGCAGTTCAGGCAGGAGGGTTTGAAAATATTGGTTGCACGCAACGAGATTTGTATAACTTTAAAAGAGACAAGCGTAATGAGTTGAAGGGACATGATGGTGATATGTTAAATGAGTACTTAAAGTTGGAACAATAAAAGAATCCTGCATTCACTTTCATAATTCACACAGACGATGAAAAAAGGATTACTCGTTGTTTCTGGGCCGATGCAAGTTCTAGACGGGCTTATAGTTTTTACGGTGATGTAGTCATTTTTGATAACACGTACAATACTAATCGTTATGGAATGATATTTGCACCACTACGGGGGGTTAATAACCGTGGTCAAACTACTGTATTTGGTTGTGCTTTCTTAAGTGATGAGACCATAGATACTCTTGTTTGGCTTTTTAAGTGTTTTTTGGAAGTAATTCCAGGTGATGCACATGTGACGATTATCACCGATCAGGATCCGGCTATGACAAATGCAATTTCACAGATCCTTCCTAATACATTTCGTAGGTATTTTAGTTGGCACATCTTGACCAAATTTTTAGAGAAGATTGACTCAGTAAAATTCAAAGATTATTATAAAGAGTTTTCAGATTGCATTTGGAATTCGTAGACTGTGGAAAAGTTTGACTCCACTTGGGTGGAGCTGGTAGAGAAAAGTGGGTTGAATGCTAATAAATGGCTACAATCAATGTATGACATCCATTGTAGATGGGTACCCGCACTTGTGAATCATGTTTTCTCAGTCGGCATGTCAAGTAGCCAATGAGCGGAGAGTTCTCATTCATTCTTTAAAAAATTTGTTTCTAAAAAAAATTCTTTAGTTGATTTTATGATTCAATTTGGTTGGGGCCTTCAACAACAATGACATGTAGAGTTGGTTTCAGATAACAAAGATTTGGTTGAGAGGCCGAGAATGAAATATCGTCATGACTTCTTAGTTCAAATGGTTGACATTTATACACACTCTATGTATTATAAATTTGAAGAAGAGTTGTGTGAAAGCTTGTTTTATAGGTTTGATCTTATGAAGGAGGATGCCAACTACCATGACTATAAGATTTACAAAAGGAATGTCAACAATTATAAAGTAAGAGAAATTCATTACGACAAATCTTTGGATTATGCAACATGCACTTGCAAAAAGTTTGAGAGTTTGGGAATTTTATGTCGGCACGTAATAGCTTATTTGCATAAGTATCATGATCTTGACAAATTGCCTTCTAAATATATTTTGAAGAGGTGGACAAAGACAACAAAATCAAGTGGCGTAATTGATGATAATGGTGTGGCGATAAAAGATGACAAGCCATACTTACTCTTGCGGAGTCAATTGATTCAACAATCTTTAGATTTCATTGATAAGGCTCTCACATTTAGCCACAAATGTTTTAAAAGATTGTTTTGTTAGTGTGAATGAAAAGATCAATCAAATTATTGGAAAGAATGGTTCCGAAAGAAACAATGAAATGGAGAGTGGTGGGATGACTTTATCCAAGTCGGTTAACCTGTCTTCTACTTATGATCATAATTATATTGAGCCAAACCAAGTGCGAGCAAAAGGGTGTGGCAAAAGGCTGAAGGGTGGAAAAGAAAAGGCTTTGGGTACAGCAAAAAATCACAAGGGTAGACGTTGTAATGGATGTGGCAAAGTTGGTGCAACACATGATAAAAGAAACTGCCTAGTGCTTAATAATCAGTAAGCAAGTTTACGTATTTTGACTGTGCTATTTGTTTAAAATTGACTTTGCTATTTGTTTAAATTTGATTTTGACTTTGCTATTTGTTTAAATGTAGAATTGGAGCATCAAATGGTGATGTTACTCAGGATACAATTGACAAATAGAACTAATGATTATGAGGTATGTGAACTAATAGAACTTGTATTTTTCTTTTATATCAATACCATTCATGTTGAATTGGAAGGATTTTGTTCTAAGAGATGGTACTTGTGAACTGCATCAGAAGATTGATGCTTTTATTATGCTTTTGCTATTTTTGAGTACTCAAAGAGTAACAAAGTACTTCTGATGTGGAAGCAGGAACACAAATGATTGTTATGTTTTTGTATTATGCATCTGTTGTGAAGAGTAGCCTATTTCTGAACTTATGACTCATGCAGTGTTGTATATAAGAGTAACAAATGCTTAGCACAAATGTTTTTAGTTGCTTTAATATTTTTTCTGTTGTCCCTAACCAAGAGATGTCATGTTTTTATTTCTTCGCATTTACTTGAATTAGGAATTCAAGCTGGATCAAGTTCGCAATCAGATTCAGGTAAGCAACTTTATGACTATATCTGGAAAATCAAAATTCTTCATGCCATGTAAGTTAATTTTTATAAGCGGAGGTTTCTACTTTGTCATTTTATATTAAAAAGGTGATCTCTTAGCTTAAAGTCTGTTAACGCATAGTGCAAAATTCGTGAATGATATTCTATGTTTTGCTCATGGTCTTTTGCAGATATTCAATGGATGATACTGGTGTTGTTAGTTGTGTTGCATGGACACCTTTTTTTTTAGTTGTTTTTGCTGTTGGATGGAAGTTAAGGGGACTTACAGATTGGTACGTCTCTGGACTTACACATTTTTCTGCTTTTGCCAGTTCAAAAGAATGTAATAGTTCAGTAGTGGAATTTTAGTGGTGGAACTCCAAAAGAATGTAATAGTTTAGTAGTATCTCCTCAATTTGCTGCTTTTGCCTGTACAAATTATGCCCACTGCTAAGTTTTAATCATGGATTTGCCTTGACAATTATGTTAGCTTATATGATATTCTCCATGAATCATTATTCTGATTCAAAAAGTCTTGCTCCTGAATTGTATTCTTAATAGCAGGTTAAATTGTTTTTCTGTGATAATTCACCAAACAACAAATTAGATTGTAGTCTCCTGAATTGGATTGTAGTCTCATGTCGTGATGGAGCTCATTAATTGTGGGATGCCGAAAGAATTAGAGGCTGGTTATGTGATCATGGAGGCACCTGTCTTAAATTTGTATGATTGCCACCATTTTGGATTTCTCGGAAAAGTTACTCTAGGATTGGCTACTGTCTTTGATAGAAAGTGGAAAGGCTTTGGGAGGATTACACATAAAGATGGTGTTGTTAGAACACTTTTCAAGGATAAAAAAGGGACGAATCTTTCAACCTTACTACTGGATGACAACCTTAACTAATTTTCTTCAGTCCAAAAAACTTCAAGTTTTAGCTCTTTTCCACCCCACACTGATAGAGCTGCCATCTCCCTTATCTGAAATGCATGACCTTTATGTGGAGAAGTTTTAGCTCTTTTTGGGACTTTTTGGAGAAAATTAATGAAACGCCCCCAAAATCGGTATACATCACCTATTCTGAGTCTCTAAATAAATGGTACAAAATTCAAATACAACTTAATTATACAACAGTCGTGTAAAATACGACTAAACATATGCTGTGAGTTTAAATACAAATATTGTCATCTAGACAATATACAAACTCAATGGGGTCCTCATTACATTTATTATCATATTATTTCATAGAATAGTGAGGACTACTAATGCTATTATCTGGACCATCACTCTATTCTCCGACTAGTCCCTGCTATGTTCTCATTTCCTGAAGAGAATAATGAAAGCAAAAGGGTGAGCTCAACTAGCCCAGTAAGAAATATTATGACTAAGATAATGCAGAATAAATTATCATTAGCCTTCAACAGTGTTAAACTGATAAAATATAACAAACATCAAGTTTAACTGCAGCGGAACAAGTAATCCATTAGAAGAGTCAAGTAGAGAATAAAATCTACCATCTTCTATGATTTAAAAGGTTTTTCATGACTTTTATCATTTGAGACTCGAAACTTAAATAATCCACATCATCCACTCACTTTTACTGACCAGGATATTCATTAGTATCACAACCACAAATTATCCATGCACCACGACCAAGGATATTCGTGTATTCATCAATGGTCATGATCATGCTAACAACAATTTGTCAATCAATGCACTACGTGTCAATGAGGACTTTTTCCACATCATTTGTAACATTACGGTCATGATTACCTTCAATAATCCTCAGTCATAATCATACCAAGTCCATCTACGCACTACTGAAGCCACGGATGACTTTCAATATAATATAAACATGAGGATGATGACAATGATATAAGAATTCAATAAAATAAGTTTAAGAATTAATTTATCCAGGAACTAATAATGTCCAAATTGTCAACATGATACTTCTTTGTAGAGTAACACTCAAGAATGCTTAGAAGAATATTTCCATGAAAAGATATTGGATGAAGCACAAATATCAAGGATATTCCACTAATTTCATGGAATATAGAAGTCAAAACTTTAACCAACTGAGTATAATAAAGAATAGAATAACAAAAGAAATCACCGAGGCATGCGATAATCGCATAGACGAGTTATTCCAATGAATAATAAATAATGGAACCGTCATGTCATGCGAACGCATGCCAAGCGATATATTCCAATAGAATAATAAATAATGGAACCATGTCATGCATAAACGCACCGACAAGATATTCCAACGAATAATAAATAATGGAACTAGGTCAATGCGTAAACGCACGCATGTGATGTTCCAACGAATAATAAATAATGGAATAATGTAAGAAATTTCACCAAGTATAGGGTATCCAGCATCACAAAGTTATTCCACGAGAATAATAAAGAATGGAATAACAAAAGAATTTCACCAATAAGAAAGAAGGAATACCCTAACGAGTACAATAAATAATATCTCTTCTTTGTAAAAGAAGAGTATTTTGAATGTGGTAGACGAGGATATACTCAAAGAAAACTTGCACTACGCTCAAAGCTTTCTTAAACTAAAGAAATACGCTCAAGATTATAGAAGAAGAACTCTCTCTATAGTTTCTCTCTCTAGAGTTTCAGTGAATTCGTAAGAAATAATGAAGGAATGAGCTTTTATTTATAGAAGAATGGACTGCATAGTAACTAATGCATGAACGGTCCAGATTGATTTACTTTAAACGGACGGTCCAGATTGGTTTACTTTAAAATATAATATATTCTAATTATAATCTAATAAAATGAATAACTTTATAAAAGTATTCTGTTTTATATAAAAAGATTTTACTATGCAAACACTATGCAAGCTCTATACAAACACTATGCATAATAAAATATAATATATTCTAATTATTATCTAATAAAATGTATAACTTTATAAAAGTATTCATTTTATATAAAAAAGATTTTACTATTAGTCTAATAAAACGAATAACTTTATAAAAGTATTCTGTTTTATATAAAAAGCTTTTCTGTTTTACTCCCTCCTATTCATATTAAATGTCTTTTTAGAGTTAAGCACACTTATTAAGAAATAACACAAAATGTCTTTTGTATTCCTAATTAATTATTTCTCTCTCCACAATGGTCCATGGAATTGCATTTACTAAGCATATTAAATAGAGGGGTAAATTAGGAAAAAATAGTGCAATATTGCATAGGGATTCCAAAACGACACTTATATTGAATAAAATGAAACTCTCCAAAACGACACTTAATATGAATAGGAAGGAGTATTACATTAATAATACTAATAAAACCAAACTCATCATCATTATTATAATTCACAAATATTAATCGACCAGGTCGTTCCCAGGAAAGAGGGGGCTTTCCAATAAGGATTTCTCCCCATTGGCCTTGATTAAGTGACCAAACCTCTCCTTGATAGAACTTACTGTACATCGTTAATATTGCAAATAATAATATTAATAACTTTGTCATCTCAATTATTGATTATAAAATATTGACAATAATTGAATCAAATAACGTGAGATCTTGTCAAAGAATTCTTTCGTAATAATAATTGAACAAACGAGCGAGTGACTTCTCACGTAAGCATCAATAATCAATCACTGTGTGTCTACTCTTGTGCGATTCGCCGTATTCGTACTTTTAACACCGGTGTTTCAACAGTTAATGGTAAAACTTCCGCCGTTAGTTTTATAAAGTATTTTAGTCATTTTCTCAATCAAATGATAATTTCGTTGTGGGTCCACCAATGATTGTCTTGGTTTATCATTTAATATTCCCTGTTAAAATGAATATTCCCGACCAATCGAATATTATATAACAACTTGCGTACTTTGCAAAATTTATAAATATTACCCACAACTATAACATTATATCAAATTCATTCCATAATATTCAAAAATGATATTTATAGAAAATTCATCTTTATTCATAAAAGTTGGGGTCTTACAATTAACCTCACTAGAAAATTTCAGGTGCTATAAAGTTTAAGGAATTTCATGATTAGTCATTAGAAAGTATTGGTAGCCTTAAGATCCTTAATACATCCAACACTAGAATTGAAAAGCTACCATCTAACATTGGCAATCCACGCCATCAATTTCACCTCTGCCAAATCCAAGCAACCTTCGTAATAAACAATTAATGGTAGAATAAGATGTTAACCAATTACAAATTGGATTATCAATTGACTTGTCATTCAAAAATCTCGCACACAATTAATGGTATAATAAGATGTTAAATAAGGGAACTACAACTTCATTACATTAAATAATTTTATTACAAAACAACTAAAACTTCATTATAAACAACAACATGAAAGAAAAAAGAAAAACTGAGTACACCACTTTTTTCTTCAGTCTTTCGTTGTTCAATTTCATCTCCTCAATTTTTGCCACCAACTCTTGATGTTTCTTTTCTACAATAGCTTTGTCATTTTTGGCATTGACAATAACAATAGTAAGTTCGTCAATCCTTTTTTTCAAAACTTCTATTTTAGACTTCAATTCATTATTTTCACGATAATACTGACCAATTCTTGAGCCCGATGACATTGGTGGATCAATCCATTCAAACGAGTCACATGGTATTGTTTTATAATTTGTGCAACCAACAAATCGCCTCCCGAGATTTGTTTTGGTCCATGAAACCTTCACATGAGAAGGAACTCCACATTTACAACTGCGGGATGAGCTCCTTGTTGAATTTGTGCTCATAACTTGGAGAGGGGGGGAGATTATTTAGGGTGCCAACATAAATTCAGTTAACTGAATTAAACATAAATATGGAACACAAATAAAAGTTACTAGACTAATAAAATAGAAATAAAGCATGTCCATTATATTTACACCATCATCATCATCATCAACAATAACTTCCTACAGAAACCAACAACTACTTTCACCAAGCCAGAAATTGCTAGATTCTGTTTGTTTTAGGCATATCTATGTTGTTTGTTTTGAATTTTATTTATTTATTTATTTATTTGGTCATGTTTTTCCACCTGTTATAGGTTTCAAGAATAAGAATGGCACTTGTGATAGAATGAATCCTTGAGTTGTGTAATTTCGCATAGATGTAAATTATAAAAGGTAGAGAGGTAGGGAAAGGAGAAATAAATGATAATGTGAGCTTATTTATTTATGTAAAGCCCCTTTGTGATTGTATTTGTACCACATGCAAGCAGATTCATATGATACCCAACAAAAACCAACAAAAAGTACAGAGAAGAATCGATTTGGGGTTGACTTATTTCTAGGGAATAACTAAATAACTTCAAACAAAACCCAAAAAAAAGTACAAAATTCAAAATATAAAGAAAGGGTTTACCAATTGAGAAGAATTGATTTGGGGTTGGCTTATTTCTAGGGCTTGGTTCTTCTGCTCCCTTAGTTCAATAAGACTTCTGCTGAATCTATTTGAGAAATTGAGAAGAATTTCTTTGTTCTTCTGCTGCTCCTTCATTCTTCTGCTATCTGTTTCTATCTAGGGCTTGGTTCTCTCAATTTCTATCGAGTAGAGAGGACTGAGAAGCTTAAAGGAAAACACGGGAGTTAGCTTTAAAAAAAACACGGGAGTCTTATTAAATAGTTCTGTTGTTTAAAGGAGTTCTACTATTTAAAGTTCTGCTCTTGAAATTTCCTATATATATATATATCATTAATCTAAAGTACAAATTTGTTACCTAGTGATTGGTTGGCTTAACACATTTTATGACCTTATACTCTAACTATATTTTTTCTAGGCTGAAAGAGAGAATACGAAATTTGATATTTTCTTCTGATAGTAAAAGTACCAAATACGTTTCTAATTAATGATATAGATAATAACATTGATCATTACCCTCATAATTCTAAGAACGTGGTCTATATTAAGCTAGGAAGAGAATCCTAAGGGATTTCTCTTGTGACTCAAATACTTATCTAGATATTATTGTCTAATAATAATATTTAAATTAAATATTAAGTATAATTAATTTCACTAAATAATTATAATTGCAATTTAGTAATTAATTAAATAAACCGTTTACTAATAAACTGTACATAGTTCCTCTATAAATGTACATTAATATATCATAATCAATTTGTAGACACTCGAAATTTTGCATTCTTGTTACTAACCATGCAGGAATGTAAAATCGTCTTTTATCTTCCAGAGATAACCCTGGAATTCGAAATCATCAAACTAGAATCCCCAGCAACAGCACCGGGAGATCATCAAACCAGACTCCTTGGAGACAACCCCGGGAAATCATCAAACTAGAGCCTTAGAGACAACCCCAAGAAATCATCAAATCAGCCCCAGAGGTGACCCCGAGAAGTCATCAAACTAGACCTCCGTAGACAGCCCCGTGGGATATCAAATCAACTTCAGAGACAACCCTGAAGACAGATAAGGGTTGACAGCAGTCAAACCCCGAAGATAACCCTGAGGAAAGATAGCTACAACACATCAATCTCTGAAGTCAACCCGGAAGGGTAAAAGGGTAATTTTGTCAACTCAACATCGAAACTGATCAAATTACTATGAAGAATGTCATGCAGAACCATAACAGCAATCCCAAGTGAAAACAGTGCAAGATAGTTCAATGGATGGACTATAAAGACTCGAAGACCTGGTCATGGACCTGTCTTCCTGGATTCAGAATAGGTCAAATCCCATGTCACTGTGTAGCTCTCGGAAAGGGCTTTTTAGAAAGGTATAACATGCCTCCATCGGATTCCCAAATTGAAAGTTATGAAGGTTCAAGCACATAACGTATTGGTCAGAGTGTATGTACTTCGAGATAACAGGCCCACAATGCCCAGCCATAGGTAAACCCGCATCTGCCGCAAGTAGACACGCGGTAACCCAGGTATATATATACACCCTCACCCCTTTGGCTTCCAAGAGAATATTAGAAAAGAAGGGGGCCTATGCGAGAGAAATAGAGGCTGGAATAGCTAAATAGAGCTCGAATCGTAATCTGATTCTTATAAAACTTCTTTGTAAACACTCTTATACTTATATACTACAACATATCAAGTTTTAACCAGTGGAAAATGAGTGCTAAGGCGTTTAAAGCCATTCGATGGCCATTCTCGTGCCTAATTGTAAGATTTCGCCAGATTTGGCTTCTTCGCTTGCTCTAATACGTATATAAGTGCTTTATATAGTTTTTAACGGTTGATATTCGTCATATCTAAAGTTTTAACCGTTCATTTCTTGTAAATAGTGAATATTTAAGCTGTATTGACTAGATCTTTACTGCATCTAGCCAGATCTAGTTGTGAAACTTGAATCTAGAAGCTAGAATGGCTAAGATCTGTATATATCTAGTTTTCTTTCTAGTTTTTGTAAATATTGAGCAACCACGTGGCCCTAGATCTGTATCTAGAGGACGCTGAAAAGCTTTGGTTACACGCATACAAGGATTTGACTGATGGATCCTTTATTTTGCGACGTTAAGTGTAAATATATCTGTTTAATTTCAGTATATTGGCTATGCAGGCTATTTATATGATATTACGTGAGCCTAGGAGCCACGTGATCTAAGATCTAGCTGACGAATCTAGATCTGGTTCCCATGATGGACCCTTTTCAGTTATACAACTAGCCTGTAAATTTTGTAATTATAAATATAGGAACTTAAAACAGTTATTCAGATTTAAGGTCCCCGTAATAGTGAAAATCTTATGTGTAGTGCTCAGACATACTTTGATGGCTTTCATGCCCATAAGGAGCCCGACACTTATATATATATATATATATATATATATATATATATATATATTTTTTTTGTCGAAGATGCTTTGCATCTCGAGAATAAAGTGAAAATAAGTCGAATACGGAATAAAATGAAAGTATCAAAGACCTCAATTTCTATGTGAGCATAAGGGTTTGAAAACCTATTTTCAAAACATCATTTTATATGTCTTGTATTAAAATTAAACTTTTATACAAGTCAAACCCTTTGTATATAGGTGTAAAAGAGACATAACACTACTTCTAAATAAAGTACTTAGGCCCAATTAACTACAATACGCGCACACACACGCACAAACAAAAAAAATTAGGGAACAAAAAGCGCAAAAACTGTGTTTCACGGAAGTCGGGGGGGTGCCTAACACCTTCCCCCCCTCTTAATTAAGTCCCCGAACTCTATGAAATCTCAGTTTCCAAGACTAATTAAACAAAGTTTAATATTGGGTCATATTGCAAAACCTTTCAAAATTCGGTTGAGTTGGTACAACCATTTAACTCATACCAACTGACGACTCTATCTAATTTAGACCAATATAAAATAAAATCTTTTCAAATCGTCGATATTATATGTCAGTCTTTTTCCTGAAAACCTCACCCTTCAGATCAAACAAACTCACATAGAAAACAAAAAGGGTAAGAAACACATAGGAAAAGGAGGAGACAAAATCTTTGCGGCGTCGACACAATTAATATAATTTTGATACATTTAAACTAATTTCATAAGTTCATAATTTATCTTTATTTGATAATAAATTGATTTAACAATTAAATCAATCCTTTTAATAATAAATATTAAAAGACTTGGCCAAGATTCTATGATCAATGATAAACTATCTTATGAAAAATCTTATAGATGTTTTAACAATAATAATGTTCCTAATATTAATTAAATATATTAATCGATATTCCGAGATATTAATTAACACGATGTAATCTCACTCATTGAAACATCAAATATATATATATATATATATATATATATAATATTAAGTCCTTTATTATTTCAAAATTAAGAAATTTCACAAACTAGTATTTATGTAAAAATATTTTATAAATAAAATATTATCACATGTTTAAACTTCTTGCATCTGAGTTAATGCACTAGTACTTTAATTAGAAGTTCAACTTTCATGATAAAGATAAATCATCTATATTAAAGTACTATAACATACAAGATAATATTTGTAAATCATCCTAGGTTATAAGCCATTATTTTTTTTTATTTATATATGACATATGATTTATATCATGTATAACATTTATTTATACACATAGATCATAACATATATAATATGAAGATTTTTATAAACAAACTTAATTATCATTTAATGAATGATGAATTATGTACTTTTATTAATAAATAAATGTCCAAAATAAATAAATATTAAATAATTAGATAAATAGAATTTTTATAGCAAAAATTCAACAATTTCATCAAATTTTGAATGGTTGATTTATTTTAACTTTTAACGATAAAATTAATTTTAACGATTCTAATTTTTTGTATGAATGATCTTAAATATATAACATCAACTATTTATTAATATATTTTGATCAATACTAACACAATTACTAAGATAAAATAATTGATGTATAAGATGAAATTAGAGGGATTGTGTAATGGAGGGGACCCAAATTCGTAAATTTTATTCCTTGGGCGAATAATGCATTCTAGTGAAGAATGGAAAGAATCATCCCATCCACCATTCCATTTCCTTCCTTCACCAATTTCATTACTCCAATATAAACGTAACATTAGAGTTTTAAATTAGAGAAAAAAAATAGATGTGTCTTGTAGATATAACACTATTTTAGCATTATTAATCTTGACATTGGCAACCACATTTCTTTTTTCTACTTTGTCTCTATTTTATTGTTCTAAGAAAGAGTTAGGATATTAAATAAAATAAAAAAGATGATAATATAGTAATTAAGATGGGTAATTTGAAGATAAACAAATTTTCTTAATAGACATATATTTTTAAACTATGACATGTAAAGTTAGACAGATGGAGTATTATTTTGGGATAGTTTATATGGCATCTACTTTGATCCCAAAAAAAGAAGTTGATAGAGGGAAGAAAAGAATGTAAGAGAAAATTAAGCTTATTTGACCTAAAAATTTTGTGACAACCCGAGAATTTGGATATTTTATAAAATCTTAAAATATTAAATTAAGGTTAAATAATAAACTCAGACATAAAATAAGTGAATAGATTTGAGATTTTCGAGAAGGAATTCTATGGATTTACAAATATTTTGGTGAATTATTCAAGATTAAGGATAAACGTGAATATGTTCTGTGTATATGGTTGTATATGTGTACAGTATGTGGTTAAGGGTCAAGGGTTGACCAGATAAGATATATCAGTGATAAACCCTAATATTAAATTAAGAACGTCAACATTCAGTTAGAAAATTCTTACGATTTATAAGAAACCCTAAAATCGGTTCTGGAAACCCTAATTTCAGTTCTGTGAATCTGAAACCCTAATTCAGAAGTTGAAACCTTAGTTTGAAAATGCAAATGCTAGTATAAGGTATAACCGTTATTAATAATAACCTAATTAGGGATAACCCTAATTGATTTAGGAAACCCTAATTTCTGGATTAGAAACCCTAATTTATAATCAGGAAAAACCTAATTGTTAATTTAATAATTTTATGTTAATTAGAAAACATTAATCATAATTTTCACGTTATAAGTAATTAGGAAACCTAATTTCTAAATTAGAAAAATTATTTTTTTATTTAAAACCTTAATTCTTGGGTTATAAACCCTAATGTACCATTTTAACCTTAATTACTAAATTAACAATTTTAATTAGGAAATAATAATCATAATTAGCAAGCTTGGATTACGATTAGGAAATTTTAATATAATTATCGAATCCTAATTATAATTTAGAAATATTAATTTTTATTTTTGAAAACCTAAATTTAAAAAAAAATCTAGAAATTGAATTTTTTGGAACCTTAGGTTTTAACCCTAAGGGTCAAACCCTGAGGGTTAAACCCTAAGGGTTATAGCCAATGTCCAATTTGCCATTAAATTAAAAATCAAAATGACCAAAGTGCCCTTATTGCATTATTTGACTTAACTTGTAAATCTAGTCCTATCTTGGGTTGGTGAACCACCCTAAGCCTAGCATGTGCCATATATCTCCCAAATCAGTTGCAATATCAGTCAAATGCATTGAATCAAAATTTTTAAAACTTAAAACTTAAGTAAAGCAACCACTTTACTTCTCATTTTATCCAAGACCCTTCTCTCTCTAGATTTTCGAAATTTAGAGTGAGAGTGTATATAAAGTTAAGCTTAGATCATGTGTTATCTCTCCAATAACAAAAATCAATGATCAGATCCTAGATCAAGGCTCAAAAAGGTATAAAAACCCTAAACTTAGAAATTTATGTGATTAATGTTATATGTTGTAATTTGTTGTTTAAAGTTATGTATTAAGGTGTCTTTTAATGATCTGGGTTGTTGGATCATGGATCCATAACACTTAGATGCACGAAAATAGCATTTTAAGAAATCTGGGAAAAAATTGGAAAATGGCCTGACAGTCATATGTCAGTGCCTATAACTTCTTCTGTATTAATGATTTTTGGTGTTTGAAGTTTAGTATGTGTAGTATGCCATGTAGGCTTTGATCTGAAACTAGAAACAGGGCCAGATCATGAATAGATTGAGAGATTAGAGTAGTCAAACTACGTTGATCGGTCACGGGAATTGTGACGCCCCCAAAATTAGGTATACGTCACCCATCTTGGGTCGCCACTTACATGGTACATAAATTCAAATACAACTTACTAACCTAACTGTCGTGTACAATACGACATAAACTGTGAGTTTGAATACAAATATTGTCTACTAGATATTATACAAACTCAAAAGGAGTCCTCATTACAACTATTATCACACTATTTCACGAATAGTGAGGACTACTAATGCTATCCTCTCGACCATTACTTACGTTCCCGAGGCTAAATCCCGGCTATGTTCTCATTTCACGAAGAGAATGAAAGAAAGGGTGAGCTCAACTAGCCCAAGAAGAAATATTATGACTAAGATAATGCGAGAATAAATTATCATTAGCCTTCAACAATGTTAAACCGATAAAATACAATAGACAACCCGGTTTAACTGCTGCGAATTAGCAATCCATTAAAAGAGTCAAGTAGAGAATAAAGTCTACTATCTTTTAGGTTTTAAAAAGGTTTTCATCAATTTTATCGCCGAGACTCGACAAATAAATAAACCACCACATCTAATCATCCTCGTACCACGGTCCAAGGATTTTCATCAAATTATCAATGGTCATGACTATACCGAATCACCCCGGGTCATAATCATACCAACAACTATCCATCAACGCATTCACAGCCACCGAGGACTTTTGTCACATCATTTATATCAAGTCATGATTATACTTAGAATGATCCTCGGTCATAATCATACTAAGTTCATCTATGCACGTAAGCCAAAGATAACATAATATAACATGAGGATGATGACAATGACATAATAATTCAATAAAACAAGTTCAAGAATTATTTAATCCATGAATTATTAACGTCCAAATTGTCAACATGATCTTTGTTTAGAGAGTAAAATTCAAGAATGATCGAAAGAATATTTCCATGAAAAGATATCTTTGGATGAAACGCAAATATCAAGGATATTCTACTAATTTCATGGAGTATAGAAGTCAAAGTTTTAACCAACCGGGTATAATAAAGAATGGAATAACAAAAGAAATCACCATGCATGCGGTACTTGATGATAGACAAAGTTATTCAATGTAATAATAATAATAACGGAACCAGTCGGGTGAAATTCACACCAAGCGGGATGTTCCAACAGAATAATAAAGATGGAACCGGATCCTGTAAAACACATGATAGGATATTCCAATGAATGATAAAGATTTTAACCAGGTCCGGTAAAAAACACCACGAGCGTGATGTTCCAATGTAGAATAATAAAAAGCGGAACCAGTCCTGTAAAACACATGCAGCAGGATGTTCCAAATGAATAATAGAAGAATGTCACCAAGTATAGGGTAAAATCACAGTATACGAGTTATTCCAATGTAATAATTAAGAATGGAATAACATAAGGATTTCACCAAGTATAGGGTATCTGCAGCGTATCTGAGTTATGTATAGGGTATGCCACTTTTACAAAGTTATTCAATGAGAATAATAGTGAATGGAATAACGTGAAGTTCTCTTCAAGAAGAAAGAATAACACCCTCTTACAGTAAAAAACCTGAATATAGAAGTAGTGAAGTAGCGAGAATACTCTTCTTCTTTCTATAATTTTCTCTCTATAGCTTCTCTCTATAATTTCTCTCTCTGAGTTTCAATGAATTAAATAAGAAAATAATGAAGGAATGAGCTTCTATTTATAGGAAAATGGAATGCATAAGAACTAATCCATGAACGGTCCAGATTGATTTACTTTAATCGATTTTAAATTCATATTTAAAGAAAAATCTTTTAAATAAAATATAATATATTCTATTTATATAAAAACATTTTACTATGCAAACACTATATGCAATACTATGCAAAAAACACTATGCAAAACACTATGCAACACTATGCATAATAAAATATAATATATTCTATTTATAGAATAACTTTAATAAAGTATTCTATTTTATATAAAAAAGATGTTTCGCTTTTTATTACGTTAATAATACGAATAAAACAAAAGCGTCATTATCGCTATAATAATTCATATTATTAATCGACAATAATGGAATCAAACCGAGTGACTTCTCACATAAGCATCAATAATCAATCTTGGTGTCTACTATGCAACCACACGTATTCATTGTACTTTTACTACCGAAAGTAGTTCAACAATAACCACGGTAAAACTTCCGCCGTTATTTCAATAAAATATTTTTGTCGCTTTCTCGATCCGATGATAATTACATTGTGGGGTCCACCAATGATTGAGTAGTTGTATTTAATATTCCTGCTAAACCGAATATTCTGAATTAATCGAATATAATATAACCACTTGCATACTTTGCAAAATTTATAAATACTACCCACAACTATAATATTATCTTAAATTCACACCATAATATTAAAAAATTATTTCAACAAAATTTAAATCTTTATTGATAAAATCTGGGGTCTCACAATCTCCCTCCTTATGGAATTTTGCCCTCGAAATTAGAATGCGTGACTGATATGATAAAGAGATGAGGATACCTTGAATACCTTTATCGTTGAAAACATTAAATTCATTTTGCAATCCTACCAAAGATATTCATTAACAATTCATCTTTGCACTACGGGCCCAAAGATATACAACCGTAAAACCAATAATCTTTGAGACTTAGCTTAATAAGTATCACGACCACGAATTATCCATTACCTCTTGGCCAAGGATATTCGTGTTTTCAATCTGATCATGATTATACCGAATAATCCGTGGTCATAATCATATCAAGTCTATCAATGCACTACGGCCAAAGATGACTTTTACCACATCCATGAATTAATATTTCATTGCTGAGACTCAGCTCAATAATTAATCCATATCATCGAATCATCCCTGCACTACAGGCCAAGGATATTCATTAGTATCACGACCACAAATTATCCATGCACTACGGCCAAAGATAATCGTGTATTCATTAGTATCACGACCACAAATTATCCATGCACTACGGCCAAAGATAATTGTGTATTCATTAGTATCACGACCACAAATTATCTATGCACTACGGCCAAAGATAATTGTGTATTCATTAGTATCACGACCACAAACACAAATTATCCATGCACTACGGCCAAAGATAATCGTGTATTCATTAGTATCACGACCACAAATTATCCATGCACTACGGCCAAAGATAATCGTGTATTCATTAGTATCACGACCACAAATTATCCATGCACTACGACCAAAGATAATTGTGTATTCATTAGTATCACGCGACCACAAATTATCCATGCACTACTACGGCGAAAGATAATTGTGTTTTTCATTTACTGGTTATGATTATACCAATAATCCGTGGTCATAATCATACCAAGTTCATCTATGCACTACTGAAGCCACGTATGACTTTCAACATAATATAAACATGAGGATAATGATATAAAGAATCAATCAAATGAGATAAAGGATAAATATTAAACATTTATAATATAATTTATCCAGATTCAAGAATATCCCCATGTTATCAATCATTTAATAATCTCTAATCTAATAACATTAATATTATAACAATATTTTAATCACTTCTTAAATTTATAAACAATTTATCTTAATTGTTTACGCTTTACCATATAATGCATTTAATCATTCAAAAATGTCATACTCATAAGATATCATCACCAATTATCAAATCTCTCAAAAAAAATATGCATATACTCTATATAGGATTCTCTAGCCATAATATCCTATTTTCAACTTTGTTACTTCACATAACATATTTAACTCATATGTTCGTAACTAAACTATTTTCATGAAAAATACCAAATTAGTCCCAAAAATATTTTTTTTCTGGGATTTAGCATAATATAGTCCCATAATGAAAATATATTTTTCTCGAAATTTTTAAAATTCATTTACTATTTTTCAAAATCAATTTCTAATTAATTCCTTAAGAAATTAGCTACCTCAAGTTTAACTCCAAAAATTCCCAAATCTTGGCAGGATCTTACACATGTTAACGTGAGCTTCTAGTTTAAATTTCATGGTCATCGGAGTTATAGAACTCTGGTTATAGCGTTTTTCGTCGGAAAAACCTAAATATTGAAATAGTCATAACTTGCTCATTTTAAGTCAGAATGAGCTCATTTTTGGACAGGAGGTACTTTATACCATATAATTTCATGTCCCAAAAAGGCCAGAATTTTTCTCATAATTTAAGTGGCCAAACAGTCCCTTAAAGTTTCTCGGGGCGATAGCATTTTCGAAAATTACAGCTTTGGCCTCCTTTGCTAAAATCAGTCCACACAAAAATCTACAACACCTTTTCCAGTAATTCCACTTGGATTAGTTAGGTAACTCATAGATCTAACTCTAGGACTTGACCACACTCAAAAATTCAAAATATAATAGGAGATATGGTCTATTGAATTTCATGTTACGTTTTCACCAAAATCGATTTTCAACTCTTTGTGATTTCTAAGAAACTTTCATGTTTTCACATAATAACCAACATAACTCATCATAACACTTACTAATACTTCATATACCCATGATTTTCATTAGTCCAATGCTTTTATTATGACTTTCATTATAATCCTCGTAAATGCATCCTTTTAGTTGAAGAAATATTTGAGGGTTTAAGAAATGGGTTTTTTATCTTTGGGGTCAATACAAAATTCGATTTCACGCTCTAGGGTAGGCTAGAAATCTTCAAGAATACGTCAAGAAATTTATTAATGATAGAAATATCATTCAAAATCTATTACTCTCGTCCAAGACTTGGATAATACGTCACATTAATACCAACTGCGACTTCTATCCCTTAACTGAGATAAGACCTCACAATGATACCTATCAACTTGCCATCTTCAATCCGCGGCGTCGCCTACGTAAAGTCCGGCTTCGTGCATTCCACACAAGGAAGTCAACAACGAAAGGATCGGGCTCTTTCCTTATGGCTTGATATAACGGTGATTAACTTTAGGATTTGGTTACTTTGAATTCAGTATAACGAGTTGGTTATGAATATAAAAGCTAACAACCTTACGAAAAAGCATGATGATTAGCTAACCAATTGATTCCTAAAATCACATCAAAGGCAAGTATTTTCAAAAGATAAGATCGACGGATAACGTGAAAATGTTTATTTGAATCAACAAGATTTAAAAATAGTAAGCGATAACGAAGGCTCCTACTAACGAAGTTTCAACCAATAAGTCAAAGTTTAACTTCTTCTTGAGTCAAATTTAAACGTTGAACACAACTAGGTGAAATAAAAGAGTGGGTAGAACTTGTATTGAATAAAGTATAGACTTCGCATTAATTTATAATTAACTTACCCGTAATAACCGTTCGGTTTCTCGACAAACGCTCTCGCTTAAATTACCGAAGTTTGACTTTACTATAGGTACATTCCACCCTTAAGTGCTTCTTCACATTCCCGATCCATTATTTGAATCATTATTCTCCGATCCATATCGAATTCGGGTTGACCGCTATGCATGTGGTAATTCAATTCGATGTTGGTTCTCTCAATTCTTTGTCAAAAAGCAAAGTCCATTTCATCTATTTTGGCTTTATTGGATCTGGACGCCTTTTTCTACACTATCAACGCGTTGTGCGGCTTTTACCCATGCATCGCTCTATTCTCCTTCGTTCGATTTGTTTCTTCTTTCAAATGATCTTTGATTTTAAATTCTCGATTCCAACTTTAATATCTTACACCCCGCTTGGCGTGATTTTGTTCGAGCATCACATATCGGGTAACCCAATTTTGAATTGTTGTATCCCTTTGTTCCACCAGAATTTCGCTTGCCATTTCTTCTAGCTCACGAACACGATTTTTGTAATTCTAAGTTTTGATCATAAATTTCTTCTAACCAATTCTCCTCGGGTTCCTCTTCTTCCTCACTTTCACCGCTACCTCCGCAGCTAGCTCCTAAAAGTGACAATTAGTTCTTCATTCACTACGTGGATATCTCTAATTTGTTCCTCGTCGACAATCGCATTAACTCGATTAGTGATTAAAGGTGTCACAACGGTCACATTCACTCCATTGTGAATATTTTCACCGCCATTTCAAACACCGCCACAACACAAGGGGTTAATTAATATATCAAATATTATCCCTATACTCGATTCCACCAATTAAATACCAAATAAACTTAGGTAGGTCATACTAGCGAAGGAATTTCCGTCTCTCCTCCTAATTCTTATCTCACATCTTAGCCGGGGATCATATCCCTAAGCTCGATACCAACCGTGGCGCCCCAAAAATTAGGTATCGTCACCCATCTTGGGTCGCCACTTACATGGTACATAAATTCAAATACAACTTACTAACCTAACTGTCGTATACAATACGACATAAATCGTGAGTTTGAATACAAATATTGTCTACTAGATATTATACAAACTCAAAAGGAGTCCTCATTACAACTATTATCACACTATTTCATGTAGAATAGTGAGGACTACTAATGCTATCCTCTGGACCATTACTTACGTTCCCAGACTCGTCCCAAATTTATGTTCTCATTTCACGAAGAGAACGGTGAAAGAAAGGGTGAGCTCAACTAGCCCAAGAAGAAATATTATGACTAAGATAATACGAATAAATTATCATTAGCCTTCAACGATGTTAAACCGATAAAATACAATAGACAACCCGCTTTAATCTGCAGTGAATTAGCAATCCATTAAAAGAGTCAAGTAGAGAATAAAGTCTACTATCTTTTAGGTTTTAAAAGGTTTTCATCAATTTTTATCATTTGAGACTTCGACAATAAATAAACCACCACATCTAATCATCCCCTGCACCACGGTCAAGGATTTTCATCAAATTATCAATGGTCATGACTATCTACCGAATCACCCCGGGTCATAATCATACCAACAACTATCCATCAACGCATTACACGAACCACCGAGGACTTTTGTCACATCATTTATATCAAGTCATGATTATACCGAATGATCCTCGGTCATAATCATACTAAGTTCATCTATGCACGTAAGCCAAAGATAACATAATATAACATGAGGATGATGACAATGACATAATAATTCAATAAAACAAGTTCAAGAATTATTTAATCCATGAATTATTAACGTCCCAAATTGTCAACATGATCTCTGTTTTCAGAGAGTAAAATTCAAGAATGATCGGAAGAATATTTCCATGAAAAGATATGGATGAAACGCAAATATCAAGGATATTCTACTAATTTCATGGAGTATAGAAGTCAAAGTTTTAACCAACTTGGGTATAATAAAGAATGGAATAACAAAAGAAATCACCATGCATGCGGTGATTGCATGACGAGTTATTCCAATGTAATAATAATAATCTAACCAGTCGGTGAAATTCACACCCAAGCGATGTTCCAATGAGAATAATAAAGATGGAACCGGATCCTGTAAAACACACGATAGGATATTCCAACAGAATGATAAAGATTTAACCCGGTCCTGTAAAACACACGAGCATGTGATGTTCCAACAGAATAATAAAAAGCGGAACCAGTCCTGTAAAACACACGATGTGATGTTCCAATGTAATAATAGAAGAATGTCACCAAGTATAGGTAAATGCGATACAAGTTATTCCAATGAATAATTAAGAATGGAATAACATAAGGATTTCACCAAGTATAGGGTATGCAGCGTATAAAGTTATGTATAGGGTATGCCACTTTTACGAGTTATTCCAATGAATAATAGTGAATGGAATAATGAAAGTTCTCTTCAAGAAGAAAGAATAACACCCTTACCGTAAAAGAACCGAATATAGAAGTAGTGAAGTAGCGAATACTCTTCTTCTTTCTATAATTTTCTCTCTATAGCTTCTCTCTATAATTTCTCTCTCTAGAGTTTCAATGAATTCGTAAAGAAAATAATGAAGGAATGAGCTTCTATTTATAGGAAAATGGAATGCATAAGAACTAATCCATGAACGGTCCAGATTGATTTACTTTAATCGACGGTCCATATTTAAAGAAAAATCTTTTAAATAAAATATAATATATTCTATTTATATAAAAACATTTTACTATGCAAACACTATGCAATACTATGCAAAACACTATCTGAAAACACTATATTAACACTATGCATAATAAAATATAATATATTCTATTTATAGAATAACTTTAATAAAGTATTCTATTTTATATAAAAGATGTTTCGCTTTTATTACGTTAATAATACGAATAAAACAAAACGTCATTATCGCTTATAATAATTCATATTATTAATCGACAATAATGGAATCAAACCGAGTGACTTCTCACATAAGCATCAATAATCAATACCGTGTATTACTATGCAACCACACGTATTCGTATTTTTTTACTACCGAAAGTAGTTCAACAAGAACCACGGTAAAACTTCCGCCGTTATTTCAATAAAATATTTTTGTCGCTTTCAATCGATCAATAATAATTACATTGTGGGTCCACCAATGATTGAGTAGTTATCACGAATATTCCTGCTAAACCGAATATTCCCCACTAATCGAATATAATATAACCACTTGCATACTTTGCAAAATTTATAAATACTACCCACAACTATAATATTATCTTAAATTCACACCATAATATTAAAAAAAATTATTTCAACAAAATTTAAATCTTTATTGATAAAATCTGGGGTCTCACAGGAATGGGTTTCTGGGCAACCCAAAAACCCAGATCTGGTCTGACAGTGATATTACAGACCTTGATCTTGCTTGTCTTTTATGTTTTATGTTATGTTGTTGGTTGAATATTGTAGTCTGACATGTAATCTGTAACGCCCCCAAAATAGGTATACATCACCCATCTTGAGTCGCCAAATATATGGTACATAATTTAAATACAAACTTCTTTGATACAATACGACAAAACGTAGCTGAGAGTTTCAACACTGATAATGTCTCGTAGAGAGTAAACAAACTCAAATAAAGTCCTCATTATAATTATTATCACACTATTTTACATAATAGTGAGGACTACTATAACCACCTATCTGGACCGTCACTCCGTTCCCCGACTAGTGCCAGCTATATTCTCATTTCCAGAATAGAACAATGAAAGCAAAGGGTGAGCTCAACTAGCCCAGTAAGAAATATTATGACTAAGATAATGCAGAATAAATTATCGTTAGCCTTTAATAGTGTTAAACTGATAAAATAAACATCAAATTTAACTGCAGCGGAACAAGCAATCCATTAGAAGAGTCGAGTAGAGCATGATATCTACTATCTTCTATGATTTAAAAAGTTTATCAATAGTTTTATTGCTGAGACTCAGCTTAATAAATAATTCACATCATCGAATCATCCCTGCACTACGGCCAAGGATATTCATTAGTATCACCAATGGTCATGATCATACCAACAACTGTCCATCAATGCACTACGGGCCAATGATGACTTTTACCACATCATTTGTAACATTACGGGTCATGATTATACCGAATAATCCCTGGTCATAATCATACCAATCAATAGTCCATCTATGCACTACGGCCAAAGATGACTTTCATCACAATATAAGTATGAGGATGATGACAATGATATAAGAATTCAATTTAAATGAGAACAAGGGTAAATTTTAAAGATTTATAATTCAATTTATCCAGAATTCAATAATGTCCAAATTGTCAACATGATACTGTTTTGTGGAGTAAAATTCAAGAATAATATCGTATCACATAATTTGGACAGAAAAGAAATTAATTTTTGTCATGAATAGTACCCCGGGTGAATAGTAACCGAGTGAATAATACTCCGTGAATAGTACTTCGAGAATAGTAACCCATGAATAGTACCTCGACATGAAAAGATTAAAAATTATCAAGAATACTCAAAATAATATTTTCATGAAAAGATACTGGATGAAGCGCAAATATCAAGGATACTAATTTCGTCGAGTATAGAAGCAATACTTATCAACATAAGTGTAGAATTAGAAATATGAAACAAAATAATATTACTTACATACTACAGAGTATGGAAGAAAATATTATTTTTTACGAATATTGAACAAGAATAATATCACTTACGAATACGAAAGAAATAATACCCCTTACCTTAGTAGTAGATTGGATACTACAATAGTGTACTAACAGAATACTCTTCTTCTTTCTCTCTTATTTTCTCTATACTTTCTCTCTTTATAGCTTGAATGAATTGGTGAAAAATAATGAAGAAATAAGCTTCTATTTATAGGCTTAGCAGAGTAAGGGTAAAATAGTCTTTTTGCCATAATTTATGACATCATCACTGACATCATCGATCATATTACATCATTGCTTATCTCATCGTCCGATGACATCATCACTTATATCATAAGAATTCAAATTCAATTTGTTCTCTTCCACCTCCTTTTACTTTTATACCGTAAATTTACTATAATAATGTTACCATTCAAATTATAAAAAATGTACTATTATATAATCACATCATACTTCTATAATGTAATATTATAATAATATATTTGAATAAATTATTTTATCGGAAAAGATAAAATACCAATTTTCAACAAATGTCACATGCTAAAATTCCTCAGTTTAAATCCACATTAAATAAATATTTTCTTATCATATATATCAATAATTAATTATTCATAAATAATATTACAAAATTACAATATCGACAACCAGGTCGTTCCCAGGAAAGAGGGGGCTTTCCGATAAGGATTTCTTCCTATTGGCGCACGATTAGGTGACCAAACCCCTTTCCTCGACAGAACTTTCTAGACATTGTCAATAATGCAAATAATAATATTATTCAAATAATATGAATTATTGATTTGATAATTTGAAATATCTTGTCTGATGACAATTATTGAATCAATAATATAAAATATCAACGTAGCAATTATTGAATCAATAAAATAAAATATCGAATAATAATTACATAATAATTATTGGGTAGTGACTTCACGTAAGCATCAATAATCCAAGATACTCGTATAATACTGGTAATGCTATTATGCAACCACGCGTATTACTGTACTTTTACCACCGGGTATTTCAACAGTTAACGGTAAAACTTTCGCCATTATTTTTATAAAAAGATAATTTTGTCGTTTTCTAACTCCGACAATAATTCTGCTGTGGGGTCCATTAATGATTGTGTCGCCGTACGAATATTCCCATACAAAAAGAATATTCTCCGACCAAATGAATATTTTATAACAACTTTCTTACTTTGTAAAATTTATAAATATTACCCACAACTATAACATTATAACAAATTCGCACCTTAATATTCAAAAATATAATTCGAGAAAAATTAATCTTTATTTATGAAAGTTGGGGTCTTATATAATCTACATACTCAAACCATTAGATCACTCAGATCTTGCTCGGAATCAAAATTATTTGTGGTCAAACCACCGTTGACCGACTGTTCGGATGAAGATTCTGGAAAACCCAGAATCTTTAAGAACAAATTTTCTGTCAGTGTTTGACCGGCCTGGATCTCTTATATGTTTTGATGTTAGACTAATTTTATGTTATATGATCGTTCTTTGACAGGTTTACTACAAGCATTCAAGCTCAGACTGCAAACTATAAGGATCTAAACCTAGCACCCTCGACTGTTCTTCATTTTCTGGAAAACCCAGAAATGAAGAACAACATTGTCAGACATTTTGGTGACATAGATCTCTCTGTGATTATATGTTTTGGTCATGAACTTTGCTTAAATTTGTAGTATTACATTCGGTCTACAACATCAAAGTAATTACCAGCCCAGAAACCTTTGGATCAAAGAATTGCAACTGGTCAAAGTAGGCCCTGTGTAAACTGACATGCATACCTGAGTTTTTGCTCAAGAACACCAAGAACACCTATATAAATGCAGTTACCATGTCATTATAGGCCATTTTTATTAATTATTAATTTTTAAAATTAATTATTTTAATTAATAAATAGATAAAATGGTTTTAATTATTAAAATACAAAATAAATTCCTAAAAATTATTTTAAAGTCTAAAAATTAGTTTTAATTATTTTGAATATAATTCCTAAATATTTAATATTTTTGGAATATAAATGGTATTTAATTTATTTAATTATAATATTAAATAAATTATTTAAAATGATTTTAATACATGAAAAATTATATTATGGTAAAAGAAAATATTTTAATTTATTTTTAGTGATTTTAATATTTTGTGATGAATTTTATTAATTAATTAATATTAATGATAATTAGTTTATTTAATAATAATATTAAATAAATAATTGAAAAATAGAATTAATGATTTAAAAATCATATAAAAATAATTTAAGTGTTATAAAAATATTTTAAGTTATAATATATAACTTTTGATATTTTGTCATGAAAATATTAATATTTTAATATTAATAGCAAATATCGATAATGAATTTAAGTGTTTAAAAATCATATAAAGGTGATTTTAAAGTATTAAAATACTTTGTAATATTATAAAATTATGACATGTATTTCATTAATATTTAAAAATAAATAGATATTAATGATAATAGAATATTGTGGTATTTATATTATATAAATACGATTTTAATGATAGAAAAATCATGATAAATAGTAATAATTATTTAAAAATTATTACGAGCTTACAAAAAATATTTTAACTGTTAATAAATTATCTTAGATAATGGTTAAGTGTTTAGACAGGTTTTAATTGAACTTAAACTCGATAATTGTTTGACTAGACTGTCGGGATGTTAGAATTTTGTCGGATTCAACTCAAACTTAAATAGTTTGACTTGATGCTATGTCTTATGTGCTGTATAGACTGATAGGATTATGTGAAAATGTGTTTAGGTTATTTTAAATATTGTAATGATATTATTCTAATTTGTATATCGATATTATTACTATTAGGTCTTCAGACAAAGATTATTAAATTATGTAACGGTAATCAACGGTTCATGCAAGTTTTTCTTAACTCGACCTCGAGTTGTATTATTCAATTATACTTGTGGTTAATCATTTCTGATTGCCATGTCTAAGAATTATTAAATTGCACTTTGTGCGTATTGCATGTGTTCATTAGGTATGAAAGGCTGATCACCTTCATTACCATTCGGTCCAGATATATTTGTTCATGTTAAATACTTGTTTAGTCATAAAAATTTATTCATGCTAATTCACAACTATATTGTTGAATTATAGCCAGCTTATTATTCAAATTCTTTCAATCATGATATATCCTTAAATAAACTTATACTTGATGGGTAAACTTATGCTCACCCTTGCTATATCATGATAAACATTGCAGATTAAGACGAATACGTCGGATACAAGGAAAGGTCAAAGACAGTTCCAGCTTTAGTATACGTGTGCAGTTAGATTTGTAACGGTATTATATATTAATGTTATTGTAAGTCAAATAAGTTATGAATTGTGTATTAAGTGAAGGATACTCGACCTTGGAAAAAAGTGTGTAAAGTTTATTGTATAAATAATTTATGTTTATATCTTTCGCAATAGTTATAGAATGATTGTACCAGATCCGTGGTGATTTGGGACCCGGATTTGAGGCTCTCACAAATTTTTCTCCCACTTTTGTTAAAAAAAATAAAACAAAAGTGTAGACACTCAAAATTTTCTGCACACCTGTCATTGATATTGCAGAAGGGCAGATTTGTCTTTCAGAGATAACACTGGAAGACAGTTCACGTTAAGTCCGGATACTACCGAAAGTTCAATCTCAACCCCGGAACACACACCGTGAGTAACAATTCCAACCTCGGAGATAACCCCGAGGCATGCAATTCCAATACCGAAAATTCCACCGGAGAAGACCGATTAATCTCAGAGATAACCCTGAGGTATCCAGTCTCAGTCCCAACATTGGGATTAGCAACTACCACCCTTGGTGATAACCCCAAGGAATGCAGTTTCGGTGATAACCCCAAAAATACTTGTTTCAAATGCATGCGATCAGCTTCAACCTCGGCACTCACACCAAGGCATTCAGTACAAAGCCCAGAGATAACACCGGGAATACAGGCACACCTCAGAGATGACACTGAGGACCTTCAATATTTAGAAGATCCAATCTCAAATGATAACCCCGAGTAACGTCGCTCATGATCACCAAAACCGACGATAACACCGGTGAGGGGCAAAGTCGCCATCTCACCACTTTGGAGCCACATCACGCCGTCTCAACATTTCATACACATATTTCTACACAACAATGTCCCACAAGAATCAAGGAAAATCAATCCCGAGTGACTATTATGCAGGGTAACGGATTGAATTTAAAGCTTGAAGACCGGAGGGCACCGTCCCATCTTCATGACTTCATACAACCTCTAATCGCATGCCATTGTATAACTCTCGACAACGGCGGTCCGAAATAGGTCCTACATACCTCAGTCGGATGCCCGGATTGTAATTCTGAAAGTTCGAGCGGACATTGCGCAGACTATATCCACGCGTCTTGCGAGACGACGCGACCAAATGAAACCGGGCAACCCAGCGACCTCTCAGTACACTGCGGTGGCCGTCAGTACACTGCTGCTCCCCCCTCTATAAATAGAGGGCTTGGGGTGGCTATTTTAAGAAGGGAAGAGGCAAAGAAGCCCTGTCAAATTTGCTCCGTACATATAATATACTGAGTGCTTTCTCATTTTAAACACTTGTGAGCTCACATATAGTTACTCTTGTACCGGCGGGAGCCAAGTTTCATCCACTTTAAAGATATAGAAGTCTTTTTGGCGTGTTTCACCGTAAGCCTTCTCAAACACTTTAAAGTATTTCTCTTCATCTTTGCACACACCCTTCTTCACGTTGAGAGTCGTGTTGCGTGTGTTTGCCCGGACTTCGGTCCGTGGTTTTATTTTAGTTTGTATATTTATATATATATATTTATATATATATATATGGACTAACATTATCGAGTTATGCCTCGATTGAGCCTAGACTTCGGTTTGGAACGTTTATTTGCTCTTATATATATATATATATATATATATATATATATATACTTATATATATTAACTATTATGGACTTTTGTTCGATGAGCTTGGATTTTACATTCGGAGCGTTTACTGGCTTTTATATATATTTATATTTATATATATGAACTGTTATCGAACTCTGTTCGATGAGCCTGGATTTTACATCTGGTGCGTTTATCGCTTTTATTATATATATATATATATATATATATATATATATATACATATATATTTCGTCCCGCCTGGAGTTTACTTTGTGGCGGTTGATCGTTTTTACAGCTTTATTTACGTTTTGTCCCGCCTGGAGTTTCCTCCGTGGCGGTTGATAGCTTTTACAATTTTATTTACATTTCTGATCCCCCATGGAGGTGCTTCGTGGTTGGCGATCATGTTTGTATATATATATATATATATATATATATATATATATATATATACACACCTGCTTACAACTTTCATACAAATTGCAACATCATGTGAGTCTAGGAATCATGTGATCATAGATTCAACCTATTGGATCTAGATTCGGTTCCCGTGATGGACCTTTTCAAATTATAGTTGACTTGTAAATTTATCTGCATGCAGGTCTGAATTTCCTCGGATGGTTTTCATACCCACGAGGGAATCAGCATTATTGTGTATATTATTTTTCTTATAAATGATTCGCATCTCAGAAGAAATAAAAATAATCAAGCCGAACACTTAATAAAATGAGAGTGTAAAAGGTCTCAATTACTATTGAGCACAAGGGTTTGAAAAACCTCTTTTATAAAATATCACTGTTATATCTTGTTAAAATTGAATTTTTACATAAATTTAAACCCTGTGTATATATGTGTGAACGAGGCCTCGCACTACTTCCAAATAAACAGCACATTGACCCACACACACACATTTAGATAATAGTTTCTTGAAAGGTGGCGGTCACCGTGGTAACACGAATGTCGGGGGGTGCCTAACACATTCCCTCAGCATAATCAAGTCCCCGGACCTTAATGAATCTCGGTTTCACCGACTCGTTTAACAGTGTCACATCACTGGGTCAATGTGCAAACTTTTTCTCGGTTGTGTTGGTACAACCATTTAAAAAACTAACTGGCGACTCTTAACAGTCCATCGTCGACATTATATATGCCGGACCTTTTTCACTTGTTTTTTCAAACAAATCTCACCTAAAATGAGAACATAAAAGAACAAGTAACGAAAAGGGACAATTAAAAATCCCAACGTCGACAAAAAGAAAATGTTAAATTGAATAAAAAAGAAAAGAAAGTGAAAAATGAAAGAAGTTATATTTCTGAGCTTAATTTTGGCTTGAATTACTTTAAATTTGTAGTGATTTTTCCCACGTGAAGAAGAATGTCCTAAAACAATTCAAACTTTTCTTAATGAGCTCAGAAATTCTCCACCCCTTGGAAATTAAATAAATTTAACACATGCAATCAAATATGGAGTAATAAAAAACGCATCTCGAACGACGTCGTAACATAATCTCTCACCTCCCTCGCAATCACATTAATTAATTAATTCCTCATCACAATTCACATCCCAAACCCTCATCTCTCAGGCGACCCACAGCCGCCCAATCCCGGCGGCGCCAGCGACAAAACGGTCATTGGGTCGGACTCATCCTGGCCCACGTTCATCTTCACAGATCCGGATGGACCACACTTCACATCACCACCGTCCAATCTGTTCCTCTCTAATTCAACTGGATGAACTCGGACTACTTGATGTTGCCGCCTTTTTAACGTGGAGTTCCAATGGTTCTTAACCGCATTATCTGTCCGACCCGGAAGCAACCGGGCAATAGTGGCCCACCTGTTCCCGTACTTGGCATGGGCCGCCAAGATGGTCTGGCCCTCAGCTCGTGAAAAGGGGCGGTGCTGCACAGTTGGGCTCAGCTGGTTGCACCATCTGAGCCTGCACGATTTGCCTGACCGGCCTTTTATGTATTTGCTTACCAAGGACCAGTTCCGGGCACCGTAACTGTCAACGAGACGGGTAAGGATCTTATCCTCCTCGGAGCTCCACAGACTTTTAATTCTCTCCGGTCTGTTTAAACCTCTTGGCGTTTTGCCGGATAATAAAGAGCCAGATGAAGATGAAGAATTACTAGATGAACACTGGTTGAATGCTTCCATTTCTAAAGAGAGAAAGACCCAATTAACTAACTCCTCTACGTGTTTTGAGAGAGAAAGAGAGGAAGTTGTGGAGTGAAGTACTTCAAAGGGAGTGTTATTTATTTTGGGATATATATATATATATACACACTAGTACTAGTACTAGTACTTGTAGAGAGAGAAAAGATGCATGAACTTGGGCGTTACATATTTACGCCAAAACAAAAGGAGAGAAATGGTTGGCTCTTGGAAACTACCTTTTGTAAAGTTGGTAGGGATTCTACTACCTACGAATTAATATAGAGAAAACAAGCTTTTTTTCATAAATAAACTCATTTACGTACAAACAAACTTCCCATAAAGAGGAAATAAGATTCTCATAAATAAATTTACTTAGCTCACAGTCACAAACAAACTACCTAGTTATAATAAACACACTTAATTGAGAATCGAACCAAGACTTAGGTCATAATATTTTAGTCTTAATTACTAGACAATGTGTTGTTTGTTTTTATCTAATTGTCTTTTAATGGACCGTCTCTTATTCGTTAAGAGGCATGATGCTGTTTGTTTATTTTATTTTTTATTTCTGAATGTCTCTTAATTGGTAAGACAAAAAATGAAATCTTAATAATTAAGAAGTGCCTCTTAATGATTTTTTTTGAATTTTTTTTTTATATAAATATATTCAACAATATTATGCACTCATTTTTATTAAATTGAATATTTAAAATTATTAAATAAATTTTTACCCTTTAAAATGGTAAAATAGTGTCATTAAGAGACAACTTATTTTTTTAGTTATCAAACAAATTTTTAGATTCAGACATCATAACTATTCAGATGATCTAATTTATTAAGACATCATAATCATTCAGATCTTAATTCCCAAATTTATCAAACACAACCTTACTGCATCGACTAAAAGAAGGGGTAGGGGTAGGGGGTAGGGGGTAGGGGTGGGGTGGGGTGGGGTGGGGTGGGGTGGGGTGGGGAATTTAATTAGATATGTAGTTTTATGGGGTAGGAGACTAGGAGTCCTATATATGAGGCTATGACATGAATTCATTCATTGAACCACAATTCGAGTTTTAAGTACACAAAGCAGTTACTAGTATAGTTTTGTTTTTGTACTTATAAAAAGTCGAATCATGGCAACGGAAGATCCATGCATGCATTATTATATTGTCCTTGTCAAGAGATTAATTTTGAATAATGACAAATTAATAAGAAAGGATAGTTTGATGAGTATAAATTAATTAAATAATTTTGACATTTGTTTAGTTAATGGAATTTAAAGTTTCACTAACTTTCTACAATTAGGTGCTGTAGTGGATAGATCAAAGGCCCATGTTTGGACAACTTATGGTAGGGAATGAAATGTATTCAGCTTCGTTTGGAGGGTTAAATATGAATTGTTATACACTTATATATATGTATGCAATGAATACATATCATAAGAAGTAGAAAATGAAATAGGGCACGGAAGAATTCAACCCCATGTAAATTTTCCTCCATCTCTCTCTCTCTCTCTCTCTCTCTCTCTCTCATGCATAATACTTCATTCTAGCATCTCAAAAATGTCATACTAAATAACAAATGAAATATATATATATATATATATATATATATATATATATATATATATATCATGTGAAAATATCAATTCTCTTGTGTAGAAATATATGGGTCTGCGGAGCCATTGTAAAAATATCAATTCTCATAAAAAATGACCTAATACTATCCAATGTATAATATTTATTTCTTATGTTAGACAAAATTAGTCTTATTTGTTAATTTATTATTTTATAAATCAAATTATAAATTATAATATAAAATGATGCATTGTAATCAAGCTTATTATAATTTTATCATCATGATTCATGAAATCACAATATTAAACTAACGATTTACTACCTAAAAGACATATACTTGTAAACTTTGAAGTAATATATTATTTTTATATCTATTAAATATACTAAAATGTAGTACATGATACCATAGTTTGATATCTGTCATTTTCACAATTCAACATGTGTCTTGCTTAATTAATGTTCCTTAAGACCCTTAACAAAACTGTCCAGCTAAAACAACAAATGAGGATGAAACAAATTACCTTAATTCATTTCCCTAAATTTTAGTTTTATAATCCCCTAAATCACTACAAATCTAAACTGTTTTGATAATATCAACTATTTTGATATTATCATTTGTAATTTTATTATTATTTAATAAAATCACTTATTTATGCTATTAATTAATTTTTGGATTAATAATCTTCTATATCACTACAAATCTAAACATTTAATAGCATAATGTCATTCTCTTAATTTTTTAGATTTATAATCCGCTAAATCACTACAAATCTAAACTGTTTTGATAATATCAACTGTTTTGATATTATCATTTGTAATTTAATTATTATTTAATAAAATCACTACTTTATCTCAACACTACTCCCTACAATGTATATTCATTTGTTTTTCTGTGTAAAATTTGATCATCGCACAACAATCTACCATCTTCTTATTATATTTTAATTTATTAATTGTACGTACAAATTTATTATTAAAAAATTGAATAATCTCGCCGCAACGGGCGAGTGTGTATCTAGTTTATCTCTAATTATGAGTGTTTAATTAGTTTAGTATTGATGATATGATAATAAAATTACAAAATTTTTAATTATTTTATATCATCAATAAAAATATATTCTCTTAAAAAACATTTATTATACAAATAGCAGTTTTAAAGAAAGGGAGACAATATTGGTTTGGTAAACATAAACTAAACATAAAGTATTTATACTTATAAATTTTTATAAACGAGACTCTAAAACCGTGTAATAAGGAATAATAATCAGTTTGAGGTCGTATGATTTCAATGGCTTCCACGTAGGGTGGACCCACTAACAGCCTGGAAGAATCTCACGTGCTATCAGTTTGAATCCACTCTGACTTTAGACTTTAGAGCATCTACCCATTCATCTTGTTAGCATGAAATGAATTTTATGATAAGTTTATTTTATACTATCTCCGTCCTATAATAAGTGCTTTTTTAACTTAAATCACACATACTAATACACAAGTTAAAATGGCAAAAATACCCTTAATATATTTTCTTTGAAGTTGAAGAATTAATGAGTGTCATTTATTTATAGTGATGGTAAAATACAATAAATATCATTGAATGCATAAGGGCATATATGAGAAAATATTATAAAAATTGTATTGGAGTTCTAACACATCACTTATTTTGGGAAAAATTATTAAGCCTAAAAAAGCACTTATTGTGGGACGGAGGTAGTATTTAATACTACCTCCGTCTCATAATAAGTATTTTTTTAGCTTAAATCACGCATACCAATACACAAGCTAAAATGACAAAAATACCCTTAATATATTTTCTTTAAAGTTGAAGAGTTAATGAGTGTCATTTAATCAGTGATTGTAAGATCTAATAAATATCATCGAATGATAAAGGAAATATATGAGAAAATATTACAAAAATTGTATTAGAGTTCTAACACATCACTTATTTTGGAAAAAAATATTAAGTCTAAAAAAACACTTATTGTGGGACGGAGGTAGTACAATATTGACACATGCGAGAGGGTAATTTCTCTGTATGTGTCGTCACAGTATTGGACATAAAGTTCACTTCATGCTAACCACTCCCCTACCCAATGTATAGTTTGGATTTCGTTTTAACTTTGAATAATTCTAAGGGGACATTTTTTTTGTTGACATTAAGAATACATACAAAAAGCGAGTTGTACAACTCATGCATGACTCAGATAAACCTTGCTTTCAGATGTATCCAAATTACACCTAAAATACTATTTTTTACAAAAAATTCAGTTGGAATAAATACTATACATTTTTTGAAAGGTACTACAAAAAAAAATCAAAAAAAATAAAATAAAGAAATAATGTCGCTAGAATATCAGCAAAAAAATGTCCCCCTAGAAGGACTCTTTAACTTTATAGTAAGTTATTCAATTGACCAATACAATATTGACACGTATAGAGAGATCATCTCCGGACTTACATATCGACACTGTATTAATCAATTGACTAAAATTAATTTCATATTAAACACTTTATTTTCGCCTTTCAGTCCCACTCCCCGTTAAGGAATGTTAGAAGCCGTACCCCTTTCATTTTCTATTTGGAAATGATGATATTTCTATGACATTTTACAAGATTTTTGAATAATAAGTGAATTTTATATTTATGTGAGACAAATTATAAATGTTAAAATTTTAATGTAAAAATAACAATTTGGTAATTCTTATACGTGGTTTTATTCTTTTGCTTCTCTTAAGATTAAACTGCATTTTAGTAATTGAGGCCATAAGCTGGTAATTCACCGACTTTTGTTGCATTTAGTCTCCCTCTCAACACAAATATCCTACCGTCAATTCGCTCGTATGTCTCTCTGACACGGACGGTGGTTATTATCTGCTGTCGGTTCTACTTATGTGGGGCCAACCTATGGACTTGTTATTTATCTGACCAATAGATTTGTTGCTTGATCCATTACAATCAATGGGACCCACAGTGTTTCCTTCCAACCGATTTGCCGGTTTTGGATACCAAATTATGATCAATAAGTCTACTATCTTCTGACCGGATAGTGAGCTGCTGGAATTTTTATTTATTTATTTATTTATTGTTTTTGATTACCAAATAATTAATAGAATTTATTAGAACTGAAATTTTTATAAAATGCAGTGATTTAGGTGTCATTTGAAGATATGTAAAAAATAGAGTTGTATAGTCTGTGCAACCCTATTTTTTACATGTATCCAAATGACACTTACATCACTATATTTTATAAAAATTTCAGTTCCAATAAATCATATTAATTATTTGATAATTAAAAGCAAAATAAAATAAAATAAAATAAAATAAAATTTTGACCGATTACAACCCCGATCGGAAGACGCCGATCTCCGTCAAAAGATTCAATTATGATGCTTCTTCTTTGTTCCTTTTTATTCAGGTGGTTTGGACTTTTTCTTTACAGTATTCTAAAAAAATTGAATTATATTTTAAATTTGTTATAATTCATGAAAAGATTATCTATACTTGTATATATTAAGTAAAGAAGTTATTCGCTCATCGATTGATTAGATCAATTTAGTTGGCCGAGTTAATTTAATTTAAATTAATAAATTATTATTTATTGAACTTGTATTAATAAATTATTTATTGAAATTTTATTTTTCATTACATTCGCTTTCTCTCACTATCATATTAATTATTTTTCTTCCTTTTTCCTTTCTTATTAGATAGCAAAACTCAAAATTAATTCCAACAACTTTTAACTTCGTTAATATGTAACTTCACAACTTTAATAGTATAAATTGAATTAAGAATTATATTTAATTATTCACATTTTAAATTTATATAAGTAATTTTTCTCTATAACACTTATACATATTCATTACAAAAAAAAATATATATAATAAATATTATTTATCAACATGTTCACACAAACATGTTATATATATATATATATATATGAAAATTAATCACAAGTGTATAGGTTTTGCTTGAAAGTCTTGCTTCAACAACCGGAGTTTATAGCGATTGATGATCAAGATATATAAGGTCACAATAAATGTGAATCAAGCCCCTGCCGCTACATGCTGTAGCTGCAGTCACCTAACTCCAAAAATGGTGCCAAGTTACCTTATAGCCCTTCCTTTATGCGACAGGGCAGGGCTCATGCGGCAGGGCTCTTCAAACTCCCAATGTGACTGCTCACTGCATTGAATGTGACACGAAAATCAAAACGGAAGCACATAATGGCACGCCCTTTGCCGCTACAAGCTGTAGCGGCAGGGCCTCTCCCTTTTAACCAACTGCCGCTCCTCTCCCTCTTAAAGCTCCAACTCATTTGCTCTTCCCCTGCCGCTACAGATCATATTCCCTCCCCCTGCCTAAATCAACTTCCATTCAAGTAGCAAAATAGATAAAATAGAGAGAGAGAGAATAGGAAATTCGCCATCAAATTTTTGCTTGCAACCGGTTCTCTACAAATTTTCAGATTCAAGTATTATTTTGGTAAGACTTATTTTCCAAATTTTCAATTAAAAAATAAATAAATATTATAATTATTTTTTAAAAATGTATTTATAATAAAATAGAAGTTTAAACTTTTTAAGGAAAATTATCAATCATTACTATGTCTACATATATGCATGTGAATTTTTAAATTTTTTTGTGATTTATGTGTTTTGGTAATTATATAACTATGTGGTGAAGTAGTTATTATAATTTTTGACTTATTATTAAATTAATTTGCTTAATAATTGTAATGTAGTATTATTTTATTATGAATATTTATTTTGATAAAATATAGTGAGTTATGTGGGATGTAATATGCATGTGAGTATTGTGACTAATAATCATTAATTATTATGAAAACTTTGAAAAAAATATTTAAATTATTTTAAAATGAGGTTTTTTCTGATTAATGAGATATAGATATAATTGTGTTACATAGTTATTAAACAATATTAAAAACTTTTTATGTTATTTTTTTAGATACTAGATGGATAGTTGGATTTATGGACCAATTGACCCAAGTGTCATTTACGACCAACAAAATCATGTGTCAGGTGATGTATATGACGGGAAAGACAGAGGAAGACTACTCTCATATCAATTAATTGAAAAAAATACGATCAATGGATATTAACAAAAGCTCAAAAAACTCTTCTAAAAAAATGTGGGTTTGAGATTTTTAACTATTCGGCAGTTGTACCACAAACTGACATTGGGCTCGTGTCCGCCTTGGTGGAGAGATGGAATAGTTTTCACCTAAATTGTGGGGAAATTACAATAACTTTAGAGGGTGTACACTTCATTCTTGGGTTGCCAGTAGTTGACAAACCCTTAACTTGTCTATTATTTGACACTCCACTGACTCATTTTAAGGAATGTTTCGGTAGTGAAGTAGCTACTGAATATTAGGAATCAAAAAAACGCGGCTCTATTTCATTACTGTGGTTGCAGGAGCATTTTAATAATTGTTCGCCTAAAACAAGTAAGAAAATTGTTGGTCGATGCACAAAGGCTTATATTCTTTGGTTGTGTAGGGAAATATTATTCCCCACTAGGAATAAAAATTATGTTCATCCCAAGTATATGTATTTTATTGCTAACGCTGAAAATTGTGTAACGTATTCTTGGGGTGCAACTGTGTTAGGCTATTTGTATAGGTCTTTATATACTGCCATTAGGAAAGGAGTGAAATATATTAATGGTTGTGTCACACTTTTACAAATTTGGGCATACGAGCGTATAATAATTGGAAGGCCTAACCCTTGACCTCAATCACATTTATGATTACCTAGGGTCCTAGCGTGGGCATACTCAGAAAATCACAGTTACCCTGATAGACGACAAAATTCACATCATCATTTGAAATTTTATCGAGGGGAGTTTGATGTCCAACCTTAATGGCAAGTAGTTTGACACCCTTACATGAGGTGGGATGACAATATGAATGGATTTAATTTTGAAGGAAGGTTGTTGGGATCTGAATTCTCTTGATCCATTTTGATATTGTAAAATACCAGATGCCAGACATGGTGATGAGATAGTATGGGTTCCTACAAGGTATACCATCTCTGGCAGAAAATCACAACGATCTTAGAAAGGAAAAAGAACATAGATTTGTCGTCATTGATTGCATAGCCTTGAAGCGAGAGTACATCGCGCATTGGGAGGCATAAATGGAGCATCTTAAGGGACAGCAGTACGAAATTTCCAACTACGTGAAACTTGATTCATACATGGATTGAAAATTACACATAAAAAACTGCATCGCCCTCGACGGGAAGGGAACCCAGAACCGTACTTATGAGCCCCAAACTGTTTACAGCCATCAGCATCATCTTATACACATGGTACACTAACATTTGCATATTTTAACTTCCGTGTCGTGCATTAATTTATGCATATTACATTTATACATCCTATCTTGTTTACTAATACTAATATTGTGTTCATCTTACATGACAGGTTGAGAGTGCAAAGTCCTTACTTGATAAGTGTTTTGCTTTTATCGAGATGCCTCCAGACTATGTAGTTGAGAAGCAGGTATGTGACCACTATTACGGTGTATACAACTCTGAAGTAAGAAGGAACAATATAATTTAGTGGGGGAGCTCAATGGTGAAGAGCGAGAGGAGCCTGCGGTACAAGAGAGTTATATCCCCACCACCCAAACTTATGTTCCCTCTTACTCATTCGAGTCTGACTTCACAGAGAAGGCGAAAGTTCAGGTACTTAATATGAATGTTAATATTATTAATGATTAATAATAATATTAGTAATAGTAATTAGCATGCTTAATATTATTATTAATATAAGAATAATATTAATAATATGAATAATATTATTATTCATATTAATAAAAATATTAATATTATTGTTACTATTATTATTAATAATAAAAACATGAATATTATTCAGGCCCAAGATATAGCGGAAGGGTACATCACCACCACCCAGGCTTATGTGCCCTCCTACTCATTTGCGACTGACTTCATAGAGTAGGCGAAATTACAGGTACTATTATTCTCATGTTACTATTACTATTCCCTCTTAATTTTATGTTTTAAAAATATTAGTATTAGTAATTATTATTAATATTATTTTTATTCCTATCAATATCAATTTTCAGGTACAAGATATAACTGGTGGGTACATCCCCAGTCCCACCACCCAGGCTTATTGTAATAACTCATATTTTTGTTAATAATTAAATATTAATTTATTTTATTTTATAAAAGTCTAATTCAAAGGTTCGATTTAAAAGGGAAGTTAAGTCCGCGTTTCATTGGCCCTTTTGAAGTTCTTGAGAGAGTTGAGACGTGACATATCTGATAACTTTTCCTCCACAGTTATCTCATATACATAATGTCTTTCATGTTTCGGTATTAAGAAAATATATTTATCATCCGCTTCATGTTGTGCAATACCTATTACATAAGATTCGGGAAGATCTTACTTGCGAGAAGCATGCCGAGACAATTTTGGATCGTCAATGACGGATTATGAGGAGGGATAGTGTTGGTTGATTTCACAATCAAAGCAAACGTGCAAGTATACACAACCAACAAGTAATATAGTGATAAATTAGAGTGTCGATCCCTCAGAGAATTCAAATTAATAAACTCCAACTACTAGTACTGTATCAATTCAATTTTATTTAAACAACCAAAAATTGTGATTTTTAAAACTAAGAAAACTAATTTTAATAAAGCAAGAAATTATTCTAAAAGAAAACAAAGAACAAATCAAGAATTGTTTGAATGCAGATAAATGACAATTAAGACTCCAATTTCCCCAATTATGATTATTAAATCAATTATCCAATTATCCCAATTATTATATCTACTGAATTGTTAAAAGGAATTCTCAAATGCCAAAAGCCCTCTCTCGAGTGATCAATTGCCTTCTATTTAACCCAGATTAATTTTGCTATATCTCTATGCAAAATAATTGAATTAAAATCGTTACAAACCCAATTCCTTTTATGTTACATGCGGCAAATAGATATTCTCATTCTATTCACAAACCTAATTATTCACTGTGCAAATAACTAAGTCACATGTCACCCTGCCCAGTTCTAACTCTAGAATTCCTCTCTCGATTCCTTCTAGAGTAACACGGTAATTATTGGCCAGATAATTAATCAATAAATACAAGGCATGATGAATAATTCACTTCAACATAAATAATTGGAATAAATTAGATAATCAATTCATAACCATAAAAGGTTCCATTGGAATCTTAATAAAAGGAATTAGTTCATGACGGAAATAAAAACCACAAATAATTGATAAATCATCCTTAATGAGTTACACAATTTAAAAGAATAAAGAAGAAGAAGAACTCCAAGTTTCAAGCCTTCAGATCTGCTCTTCCTCCTTGATCAATCTCCAATTGTGTAGAATAGAGTCCCAATTCAATAAAAAGAATCAATTTATATTTACTTGCCCAATTCCACAAATCCTAATCCAAATAGACTTCCCATAAACTCCTAAAACAAAGCCAAACTAATAGTCAAAGCAATGTCCACACGCTCCATCCACGCGGTCTAAGTCGAGACTCAAGAAGACCAAAGTACTCTACATACTAAGTTTTAACTTCTTAGCGGCGTTCCACGCTAGGGTGCATAGAATGGTTCTTTTCGCTCTTTTAATCCCAAACATTCCAAACGCCCCACAACCGCAATAACACAACACAAAACACAAAATAAACAAAATACTAAACGACTCAAAATACAAAATCTAAACTCGAAACATATCTAATTCATGGGTATATTACCCAATCATCAAATACCCCAAAACTTAAATCGTCATGTGTCCTCAAGCAAACAAACACAACCAACACGAATAACTAAACATCATGCAAATGCAAACTAACTAAATGACCTTAATTCCAGCAATTCAATATTTGACGAATATCCATAGGCCTCAGAAAAATCACAAAAACATGCTAATACCTCATGTTAAAACAGATCAACAATATCCCAACAATCAATCAATCCAAATATGTTATTACTGATATTGTGAGTGTGTGTTCAACAACCATGCTAACCAATGAAAAGCAAAAAAATGAAAGATAATAAAGTTCATAAAAAGCTTCATACAGGTCAACTCAAGAGTTCATCAAATAAACTAGATTCAACTGAAATTAAACAATCACCAAAATTCAGGTGTCAACATGAAATACTTATGCTTATTATTTAAATTTTTTTTTAGACGGGGGCATTTTGCACTTTTCCCGCTTTATTATTATTATTTTTTTTTCATGACTATGCATTGTCTTATTCCCTTAGGCTTTTCAATGCTACCTTAACGAGCTTTCGACCAACGACTCCCAAGCCATTAAGACCTTAGGGCGCTAGGTGTAGAGACAATCCCCTCGGGCTTACTTACTCAAGTAACAAAGGCCACAAAACTAGACAAGCACGCCACGATGTTTATTATTATTATTATTATTATTATTATTATTATTATTATTATTATTATTATTATTATTATTATTATTATTTATAGCTTATATACTCCATATATTTTTCCCTCAAACTTGAGTTCATATCTAAATTCAGTCTTCACTAACTATTTAACTTGCTCTTTTATTTCACTAGCATTCATCCTTTAGACCTCTATTATCTATCCATTTAAACAATCATAGCTAATATGGTCATCTTTCCAAATGTGCTATCCTTGAAATATCAGTGTCAAACAGATTGAGATTCAAATCATGTCAAGAACATCATATTACTGACTCAACAATCCTTACTAGACTTGTTCATGCAATTTTAAGTTCATCATTGGCCTTCAAATATACTCACTATCAAAAGCTGGAATTACATGCAATCTTAAATGCAACATTTATAAAAATTAAAACATCCACAAACTATTAACAATCACAGTTTACTCATGCAAATAAAAATAACACTAAACAACTACCCCCAAACTTATATAGAGTAATGTCCTCATGCGAAAGATAAAACAAAATAAAACAAAGGACTTCCCGATGAGCCTTAAGCCTCGTGGAGCATCATCATCCTCGCCATCTCTAAATCGTAGGGGGAAAATCGGTAGGATCAGGGCGCTGGGAATCGATCGAGACTAACACCCGAAAACAACCGGGCATTCATCGATTCTCATGATGTAAATCGATCAACCAAATATTTATAGATCACATCTTGGCGCTCGACAAAGTGAACATTTTGGGCTTCAATATTGTAGAACCATCCATTAACTTCTCTTTGGATCGCTTTGAACCACACCCTCGATAAGTCAGCAGACGAGGGACCATAAGTAAGTGGAGCCCGGGTGTGTGGAGCTTGAGATTGTTCAAATTGGGGAATTATGAAACCCAATCCCCTAGGGTGATTTTCTCCACCACCACACTTTGTATCCGCTTATCAACTTGTGGTCCAACACCGCATAAAGCGTTTGGATCATCTCGTCTCGACTTCCATTTGACTCCTCAACTTAGCACATAATACGCAGATGAGAGACGGATGTGGTAACCTCCGTTGGTTCCTCCGCCGAGATGCTCGGAGGATGATTGCGTAATGAGATGGCCTACATCAATTTTGAATCCTTTGATTATGGAGTATAAAAGCACCGCCGCGCTCCTCAGTAACATGACTCACATGGGTGCATGGCATGAGTTTTGCGCAAATGAACGCATACCATGGCTTCCCATATAAGCTGAGATTCGCGAGTGGGAAAGTCATGCTTCCGCTCACGTATCGGCCCATGTGGTGCCCAACCGACAAAGCTCACGAATTATCTCGCTTATAATCCGCCCATCACTTACAAAAACCGTGCGTGATTCGCTGCTCAATCCTCTAGTGGCGCTTGATAGCACCCATTGAAGTCCTCTTCGCCAATTTCAACTATTTTTGCCCTCTCAAATACCCCATAGTGATAATGCTCGGGCACGTTGGCATAAAATTCTTTCACAACTGCAATCACCACCGGATCGGGCCGCCGATGAGTGTGAACCAGCCTTCTCTCAAATATCATGACCGCCATGTCGCCATCCTTTGATTGATCCGGTCTCAACCCACGCTTCGGGACTAATGATCGAGTAGCCATGCGGTTGATAGTTCTCCCGAGCCGCAAGACCGACAAAACGGCGGTAACGTCAAAAATTTTGGCGGTGGAGTCGAAGCTTGCTTCTCGAACCTTCACCACGCCGACGTTTGATGCCATGTCGAAATTCTCGCAATTATAAACATATTTATGTATTAGCATTGAATGTAATTTGAGCGTGGATAATTATGTATGACTTTACCCCCAAACTTTATAATATGTGTATATATTGAGTACAAGGTTGGGGATGAAGTATGAGGATGGCAATCATATCGAATAGGTTCCTGTACTATTAAAATTTCGCATTTTGAGAATTAGCAACATGCATAAGTCGCTCAAAAGATGTCGTGAAAAGCAACATGTTCTAGAGTATGCATCAATACCATGTAAATCTTCCCATAAAATATGATTGTGTGCCCACATTTGATAGTATGACGGTCAAGGTAGGCCACAACAAACAATGCATGATATCCGTAATGATAAAGGCTTGACATGGTGATATGTTTGAATTTGGACAAGATCATTAACTTAGGCAATTCATCAAACATCTAAGAGGCAACTCATAAATTACTTAGAATCTCACTAAGTTGCTATCAATTCATACCTCTTATTTGTCAAAATATCCCATGAATAATCACTACTTACAAGTGAGCAAATTATAGCCATTATCAATATAGAAACATGAACCCTTATTTCTAGATGAAGGATGATGAATATCCGGATGAAGAACACTCACCAATTACATCAATAACCATGCTTGTTGCACAAAAATGGATTTATAATATACAACCTACCTTGGTAGATGATCGTTAGAGAGATGAGAATTATTGCACTATAAAGAGAACTTATCCCTAGAATTGTATGGACAACACTTACAATTTCGGTGTTACCAATTGAGAAGAAAAAATATTATTAGAGAGGGAGGGTGGAGACGTGCTAAGTAAAAGGAATAATAGAAGTAACCGCTTAGCGGTTTTAAAACGTAGGACTCGAATCGCCAGAGAGTTCAAAATCTGGCTAAGAATTGTAACAAGCGCTGGCATACATTTGAGTCGGGTAGTGGATCGAACGATCCAGGGAATAAGCAATATTGGTATAGGCGCCGGTGATCCAGTAGCTTCAAGAACTCCCCTAGCTGCCGGGGGCGCTAAAGTCTAGTTCAAAAGGAGCACCGGGCGCTGAGTGTGAGAATGGTGGTGAAGGCATAGCGCCGGGCGCCGTGGGTCTTAGGTAATCTGAAAAGCCGGTCAGGTCACGCCGACTTCAAGAGTCAAGTACATGTTCTCCAACCAGCAAATTGAGACTAAGTAAATAAGGACATGCAAACATGATACAACTCAAGACTCAATCACCCAAAATGTTGACTAGCTCTACTACCTAATACTAAAATAGAGAAATGATATGCACTAAAAAAAATAAAAAAATAAAAAAAACTAAAAATAAAAATAAAAATAAAATAAAATAAAATATAAAATGATTGGGTTGCCTCCCAATAAGCGCTTGGTTTACTGTCGTCGGCCCGACTTTGCTGGTATGCTCAATTGTCCACTGGGTTGGAGAGGTTCATGACCGTAGTTTGACGTTCAATGGGTCCACTCCAGTAATTTTTGAGTCTTTGACCGTTAACCTTGAATGTGCAATTTGAATTTGGTTTTTTGATCTCGATGTTACCATGTGCTGCAACAGACACGACTTTAAAAGGTCCCGACCAACGAGATTTCAGTTTTCCAGGGAATAACCGTAGTCGAGAATTGAAAAGCAAGACTTTTTGGCCCGGCTTCAAATGTTTTATCGAGAATTTTCTTATCATGCCAAGCTTTGACTTTCTCCTTGTAGAGTTTTATGTTTTCATAGCGCTTGAATCGAATTTCATCCATCTCGCTTGAATCAAGAAACCTTTTCTCACCACCGCTTGTACATCAAAATTGAGCTTCCGAATGGCCCAAGTGTGCACTATGTTCTAGCTCGACCGGAGGTGGCACGCCTTTTCAGTAAACCATTCGATAAGGTGACATGCCGATCGGATTCTTGTAGATGTCAGACGATATGCCCATAGAGCATCGCAAGACGTAAAGACCAATCTTTTCGTGACGGATTGACCACCTTTTCCGTAATTCTCTTGACCTCCCTATTCGAGACCTCGGCCGCCATTGGTTTGGGGATGATACGCAATGCGATTTTATGATTTAACCCCATACTTCACCAACAATTTTGTGAATCGCTTTTTATAGAAATGCGTTCCTCATCACTTATTATCGTGCTCGGGAGTCCCAAATCGTGTGAAGATGTTCTTCTTTAAGAATCAAGAACAACGTTGGCATCATTTATGGGTTAAGTCGCGGCTTTCTACCCATTTGGAAACATAATCCACCGCCAACAAAATATACCGATTATTAAAAGATGAGGGAATGGTCCCATGAAATCGATTCCCCAAACGCCGTCAAACAATTCTACCTCCAATATAGAGTTGAGTGGCATTTCATTTCGCTTGAGATATTACCTACGCTGGCATCGATCACACTTTAGCACATGTAGATATACGCATCCTCAATAACGAAGGCCAAGAAAATCTCGATCAGAACACCTCGGTCGCAGTTCGATCACCGTAATAATAACCTCCATAATCCGATGAATGAGTGGCAATGACCCAATATGTCTATTCCATCTCTTCATGTGGTACACATCGTCTAATCATTTGATCCAAGCGCAGCTTTAAACAAGAATGGTTCATCCTAATAGTATCGCTTTCACGTCACGGAGGAATTTCTTTCGTTGTTGCGAGTTCAAATCCGGTGGTAACACCTTAGCAACCACATAGTTCACATAATCAAAGATACCAAGGCAAAGTTGTGGTTACTTTGAGAAGTTGTTCGTCCGTAAATTTCTAGTTAATCATTGCATTGTCTTCGCTCTCACTCCTCTGCATTTTCCAACCGCCAAAGATGATCCGCCACTTGGTTTTTTCTGTACTTTTCTATCCCTGATCTCCAAATCAAATTCTTGCAAAGCAGAATACCCACCGATAACCTCGGTTTGACATCCTTCTTTTCGATCAAATATTTGATTGCGTAATGATCCGTGTAGACAATGACCTTGGTCCCAATGAGATATGCTCTGAATTTGTCGAAGGCAAACACAACCGCAAGTTGTTCTTTTTTCGATGGTTGTGTAGTTCAACCGGCATCCACAACGCTTTGCTTGGAGTAGTAGATTATGTGAAAGATCTTGTCGTGACGTTGTCCCAATATCGCTTCCCATCGCATAGTCACCAAGGCCGCACATTAATTCAATGGTAAAGACCAATCGGGCGCCACAATGATCGGAGCAGATACCAACTTCTTCTTTAAAATCTCGAATGCCTCGATACATGACTGATCCATTCTGAAAGGGACATCTTTCTCCAACAGGGAACATAAAGGTTTTGAAATTTGTGAAAAATCTTTGATGAAGCGTCTATAGAAACCTGCATGCCCCAAGAAGCTCCGAACTCCCTTCACTGATAATGGAGGAGGTAATTTTTCAATAGTCTCTATCTTCGCCTTATCCACCTCTAACCCTGCTGTAGAAACCTTATGCCCTAGGATAATCCCTTCTTTCACCATAAAGTGACATTTTTCCCAATTGAGAACCAGATTAGTTTCCACGCAATGTTTCAACACTAAAATCAGATTTTTCAGGCAAAGATCAAAGCTATCACCGAACACAAAAAAATCGTCCATAAATACCTCCAAATTTTTCTCGACCATATCGGAGAAGATTGCCATCATGCACCTTTGAAAGGTTGTCGGTCCATTGCATAAACCAAAAGACATACGTCAAATGCAAACGCATCAGTATGGGCATGTGAATGTCATTTTCTCTTGATCCTCCAAAGCATATAGCAATTTGATTATATCCGCAATAAACATCCAAGAGACAATAGAACTCGATGTCCAAATAGCCTATCCAACATCCGATCAATGAATGGCAAGGGAAGTGATCCTCATGCGCGTGGCTTTTATTTAGCTTCATAGAGTCCATGCATACTCTCCATCCTCAGAATCGCTCGAGTAGGATGAGCTCATTAGCTTCATTCTTCACCACCGCCATACCCCTTTTCTTTGGTACGCATTGTACAGACTTACCCATGAACTATCTCGAGATCGGGTAAATAATGCCAAAGATCCAACCACTTTATAATTTCCTTTTTCACCACCTCCTTCATGATGGGGTTTAGCCTTCTTTGCATCTCGATGGTTGGTTTTTCCCCCTTCTCTTCCATTAAGATTTTATGCATACGTAATGATGGGCTAATACCTCGAATGTCCGCTATAGTCCACCCAATCATTGCTTTTGAATTCTCAAAACCCGTAGCGCCTCCTTTTAGTATCACCAAATCTGTCAAAACAATCACCGGTAGGGTATCGCTCTTTTCCCAAATAAGCATACCGCAGATGGGATGGTAATGGCTTTAAGTCCAAAGACCGGTGGCTCTTTTATTGAGGGTTTGAACTTTTTACCTTCCGCTTCGGGCCTCTCTATGGTGTCGAAAGATTGAGTGCTCTTCCGAAAGACTGATGGTGTGTCTAGCCATTTGACATATTCGATATCCTCTTCAATACCATATTCGTCTATCCTGAGCAAAATAGATTCAAGTGGGTCCTCCGAATAAGTTGTGCTGAATTTATGATTCACTAATTCCTCCATGACATCAACCCGCATACATTCACCTTTTTTTTTGGGTAAGACATTGACTTGAAAACGTTAAAGGTGACCTGTTGATCTTCAACTCGCATTGCCAATTCACCTTTTTGAACATCAATCAATGTTCTACCAGTTACCAAAAATGGTCGCCCAAGAATGATCGGATTTCACCGCCCACTTCACAATCCAAATAAAGAAATCATGGGAAGATAAATTTATCCACTTTTACTAGCACATCTTCAACAATACCTCGTGGATATGTAATCGATCTATCCGCTAACTGTAAACTGATATTTGTAGGGCGTGGAGCCTGAAGTCCGAATCGGGTCAGATGGATAATGGCATTAGATTTATATCGCCCCTCAAATCACATAATGCTCGAATCCAAAAATCGATTTCCAATCTCACACGATATATTAAAGCTACCGGATCCTCGAGCTTCAAGAACTTATTCTCAATGATAGCACTCGCATTCTTCCGTTAATGCTATCGCTTTTAAATTCACCCAATTTCCTCTTCTTCGATAAAACCTCCTTCATAAACTTTGCAGAATCCCGAAGATCTCTGCTCCAAGGCTTCAATAAGGGGATGTTGATATGCAACTTCTTGAAGATATCCAAAATTGTGAGAACTTCTTATCCAACTTGGATTTCTAAAATCATGCGATACTAGGTATGGGAGGCATTATCTCGGGTTGGTTCCAAATTTTTCTCGTTGTAAGGTCTCATCTTGACGCTTTTCGGTCTCCACCACTTCCTATGTTTCAATTGATGCCTTGTCCTTCTTTTCCCTATCCGTGACTAACTCTTGTAGTTCTTTTCCACTTCGTAGAGTTATCGCCTTACAATGCTCATCTCTACCCGGGTTTTTCTTGTCGCTTCTAAGTGTTCCAAGTGGTTTGCTATTCAATGCATGTGCTATTTGTCCCATTTGATTTTCAAGATTTTTGATCGATGCATTCTCGACTTTGTATACTTAGCTCCATTTGATTAAATATCTTATCACTCTCCTCACTCCTTTTCTCGCTTGCTTTAACAAATCTTTCCAAGGCTTCTTCCCAACTTGCTTTCCGCATGTGTTGTTGTGTCCGGTTTTGAAATTGAATTGTTTTGTTGTCTCTAGCGCTTGTTCTCGCAGCTTTGTTATTTACTCCATGAAAACCTTGATGATTTCTCCACCCCTGATTATATGTATTTTGATTCTGGATAAGGCCGAGTAGACCGACTATAACTCCCCACATACCGTCTTTGCTTCAAAGATTTATGGCACATTGATCCGTAGTATGACCCCCAAAGACATATTTCACAAAACCATCGCTACTTATTGAGTGGATTGTGGACGCAATAATTCTATCTCGCTTAGCCATTCATGGTCATTTTTGCACTTGTAATGATGTTATCGCATCCACATCATACTTTTCCTCGCTTGTTTTTAGAGGATTAGTCCTTGTTATGGGCCACCGATAGTTGTTGGTGGCCATCGCTTCTAACAACCGATATGCCTCGCCTAAATTTTTTTAGACATAATCGCTCCTCCTCCCGCACCGATCAATACTTTCTGCCCTCGTGGATGCTTGTAAACCATCACAAAATATCCCCAATTGCATCCACTGTGGAATTCCATGGTGTGGGCACTCATGAGCATATCCTTAAACCTTTCCCACGCCTCATACAACGATTCTCAATCAAACTGTATGTGAAGGTATGAATATCATTCCGTAGTTTTGCGACTTTCGTGGGGGAAAAACTTAGCTAGAAATTTTTGAGCTAAGTCGTCCCAAGTGAGGATCGAGTCCGAGGTCGAGAGTGTAACCAACTTCGTGCTTTATCTTTCAAGGTGAATGGGAACATTCTCAACCTTATAGCATCTTCTGATACGTTGTTGAATTTGAAGGTGTCGCCAAACTTCCAAGAAACTTAAGATGTGCTCATTCGGATCATATAATGAACTACCCCCAAACTGACATTGATTCTGAAGCATTTGAATGGTTGCTGGTTTGATCTCAAAGGTGTTAGCATTGATTGCCGGCCTCCTAATACTCGACTGAATATCCGTGACATTCGGCATGGCATAGTCCTGAAGTGATTTCTGATTGTTCCCTGCCATGTTCACTGGAATTTCTTGTTCTGCCAGTTTTTCTTCCTGTGATACCGCACTAGTCGATTGCCTTTTCCTAAACTTCCTTTCAATCTCGCCTCAGATAAGGAAAAAGTTCCTTTCTCCCTTTGATCTAGTGTGCATACACTTGCAAAGAATTCTCAAAGAAAGACAAGAAGAAAATAATAAGTAACATTTAAATTAAGACCGAATTGATTATAACTAATATGGAATTAATATTAACAAAGAAGTCCCCAAGAATGCTACCTAAAACTTGTTGGTTGATTTCACAATCAAAGCAAACGTGCAAGTATACACGATCAACAAGTAATATAGTGATAAATTAGAGTGTCGATCCCTCAGAGAATTCCAATTAATAAACTCCAACTACTAGTACTGTATCAATTCAATTTTATTTAAACAACCAAAAATTGTGATTTTTAAAACTAAGAAAACTAATTTTAATAAAGCAAGAAATTATTCTAAAAGAAAACAAAGAACAAATCAAGAATTGTTTGAATGCAGATAAATGACAATTAAGACTCCAATTTCCCCAATTATGATTATTAAATCAATTATCCAATTATCCCAATTATTATATCTATCAATTGTTAATGTGAATTCTCAAATGCCAAAAGCCCTCTCTCGAGTGATCAATTGCCTTTTATTTAACCCAGATTAATTTTGCTATATCTCTATGTAAAACAATTGAATTAAACTCGTTACAATCCCAATTCCTTTTATGTTACATGCGGCAAATAGATATTCTCATTCTATTCACAAACCTAATTATTCACTGTGCAAATAACTAAGTCACATGTCACCCTGCCCAGTTCTAACTCTAGAATTCCTCTCTCGATTCCTTCTAGAGTAACACGGTAATTATTGGCCAGATAATTAATCAATAAATACAAGGCATGATGAACAATTCACTTCAACATAAATAATTGGAATAAATTAGATAATCAATTCATAACCATAAAAGGTTCCATTGAATCTTAATAAAAGGAATTAGTTCATGATTTAAAATAAAACCACAAATAATTGATAAATCATCCTTAATGAATTACACAATTTAAAAGAATAAAGAAGAAGAACTCCAAGTTTCAAGCCTTCAAGATCGCTTTCTTCCTCCTTGATCAATCTCCAATTGTGTAGAATATAGTCCCAATTCAATAAAAAGAATCAATTTATATTTACTTACCCAATTCCACAAATCTTAATCCAAATAGACTTCCCATAAACTCCTAAAACAAAGTCAAACTAATAGTCAAAGCAATGTCCACGCTTTGCTCCACGCCAAGACGGTCCAAGTCGAGCTACTTTAAAGACCAATACGCCCCGTGGTTGGTTTTAACTTCTTGAGCAGCGGTAGCCCGCCGCTAGGTGCGATGGTGGTTCTCTTGCCCTTTTCAAATTTCAACAGCTTCCAAACGCCCCACAACCGCAAAACAACACAAAAACACAATAAACACGATACTAAACGACTCAAAAATACACAAATCTAAACTCAAGTATATCTAATTCATGGGTATATTACCCAATCATCAGATATAATTCCTTTTGTTACGATTTTGCGGAGGACTTATTTGGAGCGGGAAGCTACTAAGGAGATGGAGTAGTCTATTCGAGCGGAATATCTACACCTTTTTATAATTAGGTACATATTTTCCTTTTGATTCCGGGGACGGAATCCTTTGTAAGGGGAAGGTGATGTAATACCTAGGAAAAAAATTAAATAAATAAATGACATTTAAATTTTAAATATTTTAATTGGGCTTTTCTTATGTTTGGCAGTTTGGGTCAATTTGTATTTAATTTGTGTGGACTATAATAAGTATGTGATTACATTTATTTGGGCCTTTAAACTAATTAAGTTCAAACTAATTTCTAAGTATATATAAGTTTGGGCTTGTCAACTAATTAAGCCCAATTTTAATTATATTATTGGATTTAAAGACCAAATTATAATAAACCTAACTTTAATATATTAAGTTAGGGTTTTCCTAATACTGGTATGGCAGTAAACGAAGAAGGCAAAGGTGAGAGAATGGAAAGAGGCGGTGAAGGAGAGAAAATATTTCAGTTGCTAATTATTATTTTTGTTAAGCGATTGATTGTAATTTCCTTAGTTATAGCATCTGATTGTAATCATATGGTAGTATAAATATATAATGATGGGAAAATTACCCCATTTTCGTATTCCGCAGGAGGATAGTAGTTAGAGAATTTAGAAAGTAAAATAAATAAATAAATATATTATATTAATCATGAACTGTATTTAGAAATAGTATGCAAACGACTCTACTTTGGACTGGAACTATTCTAGATGATGTATGGTGGGAAATTATGAATCTATCTGATTTTGGCAATTATCATAGGCACATGAATGAGGTGTATTTTTTTATTAATAAAATTATTATGAAGACATGTGAATTGGTTCTTATATATATGTGGTATGATCTTGATTATATATGTATGTATAAGTATTTAGTGTATTCATCCTTTAAGGTAATTAAATGTTATAATAATATTATTATGGTCTTATGTAAGACTATTCAAAATTATAAAATTTGGAAATTTACAGGAACATAATAATAAACTGAGTAATAATAATAATAATAATAATAATAATAATAATAATAATAATAATATGAATTTGTAAACGGGTTAATAATGGAAATAATAATTTTGCAAACGTACTTATATTAATTATTATTTTGTTTAATTAGCTCGGACAAAAGGAGTTGTACGAACTATAATTGGAAGATAAATTTTGGGTATTACATTGTTTAATCCAGGTACAGATTCCATACTCTTTCAGCGATACTCTTGTTAAATTTGATTTGTTCATTTTGTTCCTTATTTCGAATTTTGTTATTATTTCACATAATTGTTTCTTGTGAAATTCATATAATAGTTTCATTTTAGAGTTGATACATATGACTAGGGGTGCTCATCGGTAAAAAACTGAACCGGTACCGAAAAAATCAAACCAGTACCGAACCGAAAAACCCAGAAAATCAAGAACCGAAATCTTAATAACCTAAGTTTTGAGGTAATTTGGGTTTTACTAAAATCGAGCTCGAGACCGATGTTTTCGCCTTCGGTTTTAAACTATACCGCAATAATTAAATAATTTTTTTTAATATTAACAAATTTTTTAAAACTAAGAAATGAGACTAGTAAATTACATTTTTACAAATACAAATTACAATTATATTAACTATGACTATATATAATTGGCAGGATGTTAATGATAATGTGAATGAGGATTTGATCACAGATTTCATAATATGTTTCTTTTGAATTTGGAAGAAAGAAAGACTTTTATTATGGAAAGAGTAATTGGGTGAAAGAAATGTTGGAAAATTAGCAGAATTAACAAGTCTAATTGCCAAATAAAATTGGAACAACTTAGCTGGAAACCGAAGAAAGCCGAGGCGTAGCAAAACTACTGTCCTAAATAGTGATTACGCCTCATTTGGTTGTAAACCGTCGGTACAGTTGAGCTTCACTGCTTCACCTCTCGAGATTCAACGATTTAACCTTTAATTGCGTGTACTCACAGAAGAAGGTTGTGGACTTGTCTTTGTGGATTGCCCAGAACAGATTATATGAAACAGAGATAAGGAAGAGAGGACTGATATATGTGTTGTTAAACTTGTAAAAATAAGAACATACAACACAGGTATATATACAGAAGAAGAAGAACACTGCACAACGGCAAGAAGAACGTTGGAAGAAATTAACGTTGGGAAATAAATAACTTACGTTACTGAACGTTAGAGAATGATTACGCTTCTGAACGTTGGGGAGGGAAAATAACGCTAATAAAAATGGCTAGTGTATTGAATTAGACAATTAGGGCTTGGTAATAAAAAGAAATAACAGTTAGGGATTTAAGCAAAATAGTGGGCTACCTGGGTGCACCCGCAAGGCATAATCGACCGGATCGGCACCCCCCTGTGCGGGCGTATCGCTCGCACACACACACACTAAGTTTTTCTGGCCGAAAGTCCAAGAACCAAGCTTGGCCTAGCCCAATTCCTTAGTCGTCCTCATGTGCGCGAGCCCATCCTTATTTCCTCAACCAACTTACTAATCCCAAGACAACAATTGATAATATACCCATAGAAAGTTTTCAAAATAGACCATATGGGACTTTGATAAAACCACAAGTTTTGAAGCATAACCAACAATCCCCCACATGATTCAAAATTATCAAAGATAGAAAAATTAAAAGGAAGTAAGAAGGGCAATGGATTTTAGATACATAAAGTCGATACCTTGTGGGTTTGAATCGACACTTAGTGGAACAAGCTCATGATTGTAGACTATAGGTGAATTAAATTCTTGAACCCATTATCTATTATACAACCAATTGAACTTGCACACATATCTAAAAATTTTGAATCCACACAAGTTCGCGGTTGGGCGCGTTCTAGGCCATGCGCCATATCCCAGATTTTCATAAAGGCTCTAGAGAGTTTGCCAAAGACTCTCATAGGAAGCGACCTATACTTCTACCTTTATATAGGTGAACCCATCAAGTGTTTACTGACATACACCACCCTTTAGGGCTATGAGTTTCATTAAGAATCTAAATGATTCATCCTATCATAATTTGTCAGTAAGCACCACATACACACATGGAGAAATATAAATAATTGTAGTGCTTTAATTAAATAATTACATGACTTGTTGTTACCCATTGAACCCAATTCATGGGATCTCCAATCACATGGGTTGGGTTTCCATCACATATTATTTACTCAAAATATTGGCAATAGTCACATCCCTCTGGATGCTTCTTGGACTACCTTTTTACTCAATCCCTTAGTAAGCGGATTCGCTAGGTTCTTTTCAGACCTCACAAATTCCATGGAAATAACCCCGTTACTGATCAGTCATCGTACAATATTATGCCTTAAGCGAATATGTCTTTATTTTCCATTATAAACATGGTTCATTGCCCTGCCAATAGCTGCTTGAGAATCACAATGCAGAGAAATAGAAGGAATTGGCTTACCACAATGGTATATCAGCCAATAAATTCCTTATCCACTCTGCTTCTGTACCTGCCAATTCTAAAGCAATAAATTCAGATTCTATAGTAGATCTAGCGATCTGAAGTTTGTTTAGCGATTTCCAAGAAAATGACTCCTCCACCTAAAGTAAACACATAACCACTAGTGGAGTTTGTTTCATCATTATCAGATACCCAATTAGCATCACAATATCCTTCTAAAACACTAGGATTACCAGTAAAATGTACACCTACATTAACTGTTCCTTTTAAATATCTCATTAGCCGTGACAATGCATTTCAATGATCTTGTGAAGGATTATGTGTATATCTGCTAAGTCTACTAATGGCATATGCAATATCAGGTCGAGTACAATTCATTAAATACATTACACTACCAATGATTCTAACATATTCAATTTGTGCAATACCATTCCCTTTATTTTTCTTTAAATGCACACTAGAGTCATAAAGGGTTCCTAATGGCTCTTCATTAAAGAAATTAAATTTCTTAAGAATATTTTCCACATAATGAGCTTGTGATAAACTAAACCATTTGCATGTTTATTTATTTTCATGCCAAGAATCAAATCAGCTTCTCCTAAATCTTTCATGTCAAATTTAGAAGATAAAAAATCTTTAGTATTTTTCACAACTTTCTCATCAGTACCAAATATTAGCAAGTCATCCACATATAAACAAATAATCACACCACAATTTTCATTGAATCTACTATAGACACAACTATCAGATTCATTTGTCACAAAATTATTAGACAATAGAGTTTTATTAAATTTGTCATTCCATTGTTTTGGTTCTTGTTTTAAACCATACAAAGATTTTACAAGTCTACACACTTTTTGTTCTTCACCTGGAACAACAAACCCTTCAGGTTGACACATATAAATTTCTTCATTTAACTCTCCATTCAAAAAAGCAGTTTTAACGTCCATTTGGTGGATTATCAATTTATGAATAGAAGCCAAAGCAATTAAAATTCTTATAGTTGCTAATTTAGTCACTGGTGAGTAAGTGTCAAAATAATCAAAACAATCCTTTTGAGTAAACCCTTTTGCTACAAGTCTTGCCTTAAATTTTTTAATAGACCCATCATCTTTTAACTTCTTTTTAAACACCCATTTACATCCAATAGGTTTACATCCTCTAGGCAAATTAACTAGTTACCATGTATGGTTAGACATAATAGACTCTAATTCACTATTAATAGCATCCTTCCAAAAATTTGCATCAATAGATTTCATTGCTTCTTCATAAGTTTTAGGGTCATCTTCAGTTATAAAAGTAGTTATAAAATCTGGACCAAAAGTTTTCTCAAAACGTTGCCTTTTACTTCTAGTAGATGCATGTACAGGTTCTTTATCTTTCCTTTTAAGAGGTTCACTAGAGGAAGGATTGCCCTCATCTCTTATTTTCATTGGAAATATATTTTCAAAAAATTCTGCATCCTTTGTTTCCAAAATTGAATTATTTTGATAATTATTAGTTGCATCTTTAATTACCAAAAATCTATAAGCAACACTATTAGAAGCATATCCAATAAAAATGCAATCCATTGTTTTAGGTCCAATTTTATTCGTTTTAAATTCCGGTATAGCTACTTTAGCTAGACACCCCCACACTTTAAGATATCCCAAATTAGGTGCATGTTTCTTCCATAAATGATATGGTGTTGAGTCTATCTTTTTATGTGGAACTCTATTTAAAATATGATTTGCAGAAAGGCAAGCTTCTCCCCATATATTAGAAGGTAGACCAGAACTAATTAACATAGCATTCATCATATCTTGAAGTGTTCTATTTTTTCTTTTTGCGAATCCATTAGATTGAGGAGAATAAGGAGGAGAAGTTTCATGTATTATTCCATTTAGTTTACAATACTTTTTAAGACTTCCCGAATCATATTCACCTCCACGATCAGATCTAAGTCTTTTAAGTTTTCTTTCTAACTGATTTTTAACTTCCGCTTTATATTTAATAAATATTTCTTCCGCTTCATCTTTAGAGGAAAGAAGATAAATTCGAGTATATCTAGACATATCATCTACAAAAGAAATATAATATTTCTTACCACCTCTACTCATAGTATTTTTAAAATCATCTAGGTCACTGTGAATTAACTCAAGTAGCTCAGTTTGTCTTTCAACACTTTTAAAAGGTTTCTTAGCATGTCTTGCTTCTACACAAATTTTACATTTGTTAAACTCTGTATTTGCAAGATTAGGTATAAGTTCAAGTTGTTTCAATTTTTTTAATAGAAGCTACATTCACATGTCCTAATCTAGCATGCCAAATATCCAAAGATTCAACGATATAAGCAAAAGAAGTAGTCTTATTATTCAATTCAGCAGAAGCATCAAGTACAAATAAACCCCCATTACAAAAATCTTTCCCAACAAAATCCCCATTACGAGTAAGTACAAGTTTATCAGACTCAAACACAAGCTTAATGCCAGCTTTATTCAACAAAGACCCGGACACAAGATTTCTACGAATATCGGACACGTGAAGTACATCTTGTAGGGCAATTGTTTTCCTAGAAGTTAATTTTAGTAAGACTTTCCCTTTTTCCGCAACGTTGGGGGCTCGAGAATCCCCCATAAAAACCTTTTCTCTATTAGTCACATTTTCGTAGTTGAGAATTACGTCTCTATTCGTACAAATGTGTTTAGTGGCCCCAGTATCTACTACCCATTCCGTGAAGTTGTCAACTAGATTTACTTCTGAGACAACAGCAACAATAATTTCGTTGGATTCAACCAAGTTTGCTTGGGGCTTAGGTCGAGAGTTATTATTTTTGTTATCTTGCCCCTTGCGAAAGTGACACATCATAGCAATATGGCCAGGTCTGCCACATACGAAGCAAGGACCTTTAGTAAAAGGTTTTTGAATTTGATTGGAATTGTTGAACCTATTATCCTTTCTTCCTATTGATTTTTGATTTTTCCCTATGTGGTTTTTCGACTGATAATTTTGGCTCTTCCATTGTGGCTTTTGTTCTACGAGATTAGCTTTGACAGTTTGACTTGGAACTACGTCTCCCCTTTCTTTAGCCTTGTTTTGTTCTTCAATATGGATGTGTGCCACTAATTCCTGTATAGTGAAATCTTTAGTTTCATGTTTAAGGTTCATCTTATAATCTTTCCACGAGGGTGGTAATTTTCCATAAGTACAACAACTTGAAAATTCTCACATATTTTCATTCATTCCCCAATAACTTCCCCCACAATTGTTTGGTATGTATGAACTTGATCTATTACTAATTTTCCATCTTGCATCTTAAAATCTAAAATTTTCCTCGCAAACATATTTCTTAAGGCCAGAGTTTTCAACAACATATTTAGATTTTAAGGCTTCCCAAATCTTCTTAGCACTTTCATACGGATAATAAATCTTAAATAGCGAATTAGACAACTAGTGCAACAAATATCTACGACATGTACGATTATCCTTAACATAATCCCCTTTTGCAGACTTATCAGAATCAAACTTTTCAACAATTTCAATAGCAGCAGGAGTAACATCATTAACAATAATAGCAGGAGCATCCACATATAACACATATTCCAAATTCATGGTCTCCAAATAAAATAGTACATCTTCAGACCATCTCTTAAAATTATTACCATCAAAACGTTCAATTTTAGAAAGGTCCAAGGCAGTTTTCATCATCTTGTTAATAAACCGTGAATCACTTATTAGATTGTTGGAAAATTAGCAGAATTAACAAGACTAATTGCCAAATAAAATTGGAACAACTTAGCTGGAAACCGAAGAAAGCCGAGGCGTAGCAAAGCTACTGTCCTAAAAAGTGATTCCGCCCTCACTGGTTGTAAACCGTCAGTACAGTTGAGCTTTACGGCGTTCACCCTCCAGGATTCAACGACGAACCTTCAATTGCGTGTACTCGTAGAAGAAGGTTGTGGACTTGTCTTTGTGGATTGCCCAGAACAGATTATATGAAACAGAGATAAGGAAGAGAGGGACTGATATATGTGTTGTTAAACTTGTAAAAATAAGAACATACAACACAGGTATATATACAGAAGAAGAAGAACACTGCACAATGGCAAGAAGAACGTTGGAAGAAATTAACGTTGGGAAATAAATAACTTACATTACTGAACGTTGGAGAATGATTACGCTTCTGAACGTTAGGGAGGAAAAATAACGCTAATAAAAATGGCTAGTGTATTGAATTAGAAAATTAGGGCTTGGTAATAAAAAGAAATAATAGTTAGGGATTTAAGCAAAACAGTGGGCTACCTGGGTGCACCCGCAAGGCATAATCGATCGGATTGGCACCCCCACGCGGGTGTATTGCGCTCATACACGCACTAAAGTTTTCTGGCCGAAAGTCTAAGAACCAAGCTTGGCTTAACCCAATTCCTTAGTCGTCCTCATGTGCGCGAGCCCATCCTTATTTCATCAACCAACTTACTAAACCCAAGCCAACAATTGATAATATACCCATAGAAAGTTTTCAAAATAGACAATATGGGACTTTGATAAAACCATAAGTTTTGAAGCATAACCAACAAGAAAAAAATATGTATAGTAGTAATATAGTTAGTTTTTTTTCCTATTTTGATTGAATCTTTTCATTTATTATGTAAAAATTATATTAAAATTGCCACATTTCACAATCAACTTGTTGGGACTTGGGACTGCAGATGAGATACATGTGATCTGAATTCAACATCTACTAATGTCATTACACGATTTTCCCAATAGGGGGTGAAAGTGGTTAAGTATTCGGAATAGATAACCAATAGGGGGTCCCTGGCATACAGGTTACTGCCCAAACATGTTAACTTTTTCAAATTCTATATATATATATATATATATATATAATATACATCAACAGTGCTCCATCTCAACACCATCATTCTAACGAATTTCATATATATATATATATATATAAAAAAATAAACCAATCAACATGCAGAAGACCCTGGGGGTGTTCTACTTCAGTTTTTAACTTTTCGGTTTTTTTTGTTTTTTTTCAACTTTTCGATTGTATTTTTGATTTTTTGGTATTTACCGAATTCAAAATTTTCATTATCAATTCTGAAATCCGAAAAAATCGAATCGAAAAAAAACCTAAGTCACGTAAGATCTTGGTTTCAACCCTGGTTCGATAAAAACCGAAAAAACTGAATTTTTTGAGCACCCCTACATATGACTCGAATTTGTACTCTTTGAATTAGGCTATCATGTTTAGTATTTATTTTTGATAAAAATAAAATAAAATAATATTAATAATAATTACTAATATTAAAAATTTTAAAACATAAAATTAAGAGGGAATAATAATAGTAACATGGGAATAATAGTACATGTTTACCCGCCTGCTCTATGAAGCCAAACTCGAATGAGTAGGTGGGAACATAAGTGTTATACCCGGGGAAAAATAAATAAATAAATAAATGATATTTAAATTTTAAATATTTTAATTGGGCTTTTCTTATGTTTGGCAGTTTGGGTCAATTTGTATTTAATTTGTGTGGACTATAATAAGTATGTGATTACATATATTTGGGCCTTTAAACTAACCTAATTAAACATGATAATCACATACTTATTATAGTCCACACAAATTAAATACAAATTGACCCAAACTGCCAAACATAAGAAAAACTCAATTAAAATATTTAAAATTTAAATTTAAATGTCATTTATTTATTTAATTTTTTCCCCGGGTATTATACTTATGTTCCCTCCTACTCATTCAAGTCTGGCTCCATAGAGCAGGCAGATAAACATGTACTATTACTATTCCCTCTTAATTTTATGTTTTAAAAATTTTAATATTAGTAATTATTATTAATATTATTTTTATTTTTATCAATATATTTTCCAGGTGCAAGAGTAGGCGGAATTACACATCTCTTATGGAACGAAAAAGTGCCCTACCAAAAAACTTATGGAATAAAAGGTAGAGTTTATAAATAATCATTTGTTTGGGAACACACTTTGTAATCCACCAATATTTCTTGTCACACATCCGCGACACTTGTATACGTTGAAACACGACGCATTCAAGGCCTTAAGCCCTGCAACTTGTATTTTCGAGCATTCCCTGGACGCGTATATGCTATTACTGCGGGATAGAGAGGAGTACTATAGGACACAGGGAATTAGAAGGTGGGCAAGATTGGCTTCCATGGAATCATTCTTCATGAATCTTGGTAAGAGCTTTGTGCCCCCAAGCCAGAAAAATGGGGCAGAGAGTATTTTCCACCCCTATGTTTACCTAGATGTGGGCCCGACATTTCACAAATGCACGTATATATTTGTGAGACCCCAGATTTTATGAATAAATATTTAATTTTCTCGAAATAATTTTTTGAATATTATGGTGTAGATTTGATATAATGTTATTGTTGTGGGTAATATTTATAAATTTTGCAAAGTATGCAAGTTGTCATATTATATTCGATTGGTTGGGGAATATTTGTTTTATCAGGGAATATTCGCATGCAACAAGACAATCATTAATTGGATCCCATAACGGAATTATTGTCGGATTGAGAAAATGACAAAAATACTTTATGAAAATAACGGCGGAAGTTTTACCGTTAACTGTTGAAACATCCGGTGTTAAAAGTACAGTAATACGTGTGGTTGCATAGTAGCACACGATATTGATTATTGATGCTTATGTGATAAGTCACTCAGTTTTGTTTTATTGGTATTATTAATGTAATAAAATAGAATATTTTTATAAAGTTATTCTATAAATAGAATATATTATATTACATATGCATATTGTTGCATAGTATGCTGCGTATAGTGTTTTGCATAGTAAAATCTTTTATATAAAAAAGAATACTTTTATAAAGTTATTCTATAAATAGAATATATTATATTTTATTATGCATAGTATTGCATAAAGGCTCGCGTAGTAGTTTTTGCATTGTAAAATCTTTTTATATAAAATGTAATACTTTTTAAAGTTATCATGCTTTTATTAGACAATAATTAGAATATATTATATTCTATTATGCATAGTGTTTTGCATAGGCTCCTGCATAGTGTTTGCATAGTAAAATCTTTTATAAAGTTATTCGTTTTATTAGATTATAAATAGAATATATTATATTTTATTTAAAAGAATTTGCTTTTAAATATGAACCGTCGATTAAAGTAAATCAATCTGACCGCTCATGAGTTAGTTACTATGCAGTCCATTTTTCTATAAATAGAAGCTCATTCCTTCATTATTTCTTACGAATTCATTGAAACTCTAGAGAGAGAAACTATAAAGAGAAAGAAGAAAAGTGTTCTGCTACTTCACTTCTTCTTAAGGTAGGGAATATTATTTGTTGAACTCGTAGGGGGTATTATTTCTTTTGTATTCATGAAGAGAACTTCTATTATTACATTCTTTATTATTCTGTTGGAATAACCTGTATACGCGGACTTCCCTATACTTGGTGAAATTCTCCTGTTATTCTATTCTTTATTATTACATTGAAATATCCTCATCATGCATTTTACGGGACCGGTTCCAGATTTATTATTCGCATTGGAATATCTTGTTCATGCAGCGCTTTTACGCCGGACCGGTTCGATATTTATTATTCATTTGGAATATCCATTCATGCGCTTTTTGTGCAGGACTTGATTTTTTATTATTTATTATTCTGTTGGAATAACTTGCATGTGCGGTCTATCGCATGCATGGTGATTTCTTTTGTTATTCCATTCTTTATTATACTCAGTTGGTTAAAGTTTTAACTTCTATACTCCATAAAATTAGTGGAATATCCTAGATATTTGCGCTTCATCTAGTATCTTTTCATGAAAATATTCTTCTGAGCATTCTTGAATTTTACTCTACAAAGAAGTATCAAGTTGACAATTTGGACGTTATTAGTTCCTGGATAAATTAATTCTTGAACTTGTTTTATTGAATTCTTATATCATTGTCATCATCATCATGCATATATTATGTTGAAAGTCATCTGTGGCCTGTAGTGCATAGATGAACTTGGTATGATTATGACCAGGGATTATTTGGTATAATCATAACCGTAATATTACAAATGATGTGGAAAAAATCCTCATTGGCCCGTAGTGCATTGATGGATAGTTTTTGGTATGATTATGGCTATGGATTCTCTTTGGCCGTAGTGCAAAGATGAATTGTTTTATGGCATGATCAGACCGTTGATGAAAACGTGATTATCCTTAGCCGTAGTGCATATGGATAATTCGTGGTCGTGATACTAAAGAATATCCTCGGTCAGTAGTGTGGGGATTCGATGATGTGGATTATTTATTAAGTCGAGTCTCAATGATAAAAGTGATGAAAACCTTTTAAATCATAGAAGATAGTAGATTTTATTCTCTACTGACTCTTCTAATGGATTGCTTGTTCACTCAAGCAGCAGTTAAACTTGATGTTTGTTATATTGTATCGCTTTTAACATTGTTGAAGGCTAATGATAAATTATTCTGCATTATCTTAGTCATAATATTTCTTACTGGGCTAGTTGAGCTCACCCTTTCTTTCACTGTTCTCTTTAGGAAATGAGAACGTAGCTGGGACTAGTCGAGGAATAGAGTGATGGTCCTAGATGGTGCATTAGTAGTCCTCACTATTCTATGAAATAGTGTGATAATAATTATAATGAGGACTCCTTTTGAGTTTGTATACTCTCTAGTAGACAATATTTGTATTCAAACTCACAGTTTATGTTTTGTCGTATTGTACACGATAGTTGTATTATTAAGTTGTATTAGAATTTTGTACCATGTATCTGGCGACTCAAGATGGGTGATGTATACTTAATTTTGGGGGCGTCACAAATGGTATCAAAGCTTAGGGATATGATCCCTGGCTAGGATGTGAGAATAGAACTAGGAGGGGAGAGACGGGGAATTCCTTCGCTAGTATGACCTACCTAAGTTTATTTGGTATTTAATTGGTCGGTCAGAATATAGGGATAATATGTTACATGTCAATTAACCTTTGTTTTGTGGCAGTATTTGAAAATGACATCCGAGAATGTTGATAATAGCAATGGAGCACAGGCGACCGTTGATTCACCACAGATAAATAATCAGGACAATGTGCAACAGGATGGCGATAGTCCTCATCTAAACAACAACACTGATCAATTGACGAACGACGGTACGTTTAAGAGCTTTTTAGAATTCATGCAGCATCAGGCGAAGGCGGCTCCTGTTCATAATGCAGGAGGAAGCAATGGAAACCCACGGTTGGTCACCGCTAAGCAATTCAAGGAGCTGGGACCACCGGAGTTTTTGGGAAAGCCAGAACCACTTAAGGCAGAGACGTGGTTAAAGCAGATCACCAAGATATTTGATGTCTTGGGATGCTCCGAGGAGAAAAAGGTTCCCTTTGCCACCTTTATGTTGAGTGAAGAGGCAGATCACTGGTGGGAATCTGTAAAACGTACCCAGCCTGACGCACTCAAGATGTCTTTGGAGACGTTCCAAGAGCTGTTCAATGACAAGTACTTTCCTGAAAGCATTCGTCACATGAAGGAGGTGGAATTTATCAAGTTGGAACAAAACAACATGACTGTGTCGCAGTACGAAGCCATGTTTTCCGAGTTGTCCCGATTTGCATCCCATTTGATTGATAATGAAGAGAGAATGACGTGGATGTTTTTAAGAGGTTTGAAGCCGGAGATACGTCAATATCTTATTTCTCATAAACTGTGTTTGTATTCAGATGTTGTAAATAGGGCTCAGTTAGTGGAGCGCGATAACGAGTCAATGCAACCAAAAGAGAGCATCCGGCAAAATGATAATACCGGTGATAACAGTCATCAAAGCGGTGACAATAAGCATGGAGGGAATCAACATGCCAGAAGTGGTAACCACTTCGCTGGTAATCATGGTCAAAACAATAAGAATGGATATTTCAAGAAGAGGAGATTCAACAATGATGGAAAGACGTCAGCACCATCACCCGTTGTTAAGGAAGGAGAACGACCACCTATCATATGCTTCAAATGCGGAGGGAGGGACACATCACCCAAACTACGCGATGCCATTCCAAAGCATGCTATAATTGTGGAAGAGAAGGTCACTTAGCCCGATTTTGTCGTTCAATCAAGACAAGTTCAAATTTAGGATGGAGGCACCAAAGGATGTCCCAGACAAGCCAAAGCCGGTAGTTTAAGAGAGAGAGTTTTTTTTTTGTGATGAGGAACCTGAATAAAATTATCACGGGTATGTTAGTTATAAACTCTTGCGAAGTCTATACCGTGTTAGATACCGGTTCTACTCACTCTTTTATTGCACCTAGTTGTGTTCAATGTTTGAAGTAAACTCCGGAGAAGTTAGACTTTGATATATCTGTTTAAACTCAGTTGGGAGAAACCTTCGTTACCTCCACTATTTATAAATCTTGTTCAAATCAACACTTTCACGTTACCTATCGATTTTATCTCTTTGAAAATACTTGCCTTTGATGTGATTTTTGGAAACGATTGGTTAACTACTCATCATGCTTTTCGTTAGGTTGTTAGCTTTCAAACTCCTAACCAACCTGTTATGCGAATTCAAAGTAACCAAACCACTAAAGTCAATCATTGTCATATTAAGCCATAAATAAAGAGCCCTGATCCTTTCGTTGTTGACTTTCTTGTGTGGAATGCACCGAAGCCAGACTTTCTGTAGGCGATGTTGTGAATGACGATGGCAAGTTGATAGGTATCAATGTGACGTATTATCCAAGTCTTGGATGAGGGTCACAGTTTGAAAGATATTTCTATTAATAATTAATTTCCTGGCGTATTCTTGAAGACTTCTTAGCCTACCCCTAGAGCGTGAAATCGAATTTTGTATTGACCCCAGTACAAAACCCATTTCTTAAACCCTCAAATATTTCTTCAACTAAAATGAACGTAGCATGGGCCAAAGACGTTGACTCGAGCTGTTGAAGATTACGATCGTACCATTCAATATCATCGTGGAAGTACGAACGTGGTAGATGACACGTTGAGTAGAAGATCGTATATGTGGTTACAAGTGTGAATATATGAACCCACGTGAAGATAACGAATATATGATTAGAATCGACTTTAATCGATAAAGTTAAAGCCGCTCAAGCTACATACTCAGAGCTGATGAATGTGAAGAAGAAGGTTCAAGAGGGCGTTATTCTAGAAGCAAGAATCGACAAAGAGAGGAAATCTCAACCCTCGATTTAATTGGCCCATTTAAAATCCTCGATCGAGTAGGAACTGTGGCTTATAGACTCGTTTTACCGCCAAGTATGTCGCGTGTTCATAACGTTTTTAACGTATCGATGTTACGTAAATATGTGGACGACCCGAACCACATTATTAATTTAGAACCGGACGAGATAGCGGAAGATTTAACGATGAGAGATACGTGTTAACATCTTGGATAAGAAGGATCATATTCGACGCTCAAAGGTTATACCTCAAGAGTTAGAATTTGAAATGAAGTCAAGGTATCCTCACCTGTTTGGCATACCAGGTACGTACGTAAATTTCGAGGGCGAAATTCCATAAGGAGGGGAGATTGTGAGACCCCAGATTTTATGAATAAATATTTAATTTTCTCGAAATAATTTTTTGAATATTATGGTGTGGATTTGATATAATGTTATAGTTGTGGGTAGTATTTGTAAATTTTGCAAAGTATGCAAGTTGTCATATTATATTCGATTGGTCAGGGAATATTTGTTTTATCAGGGAATATTCGTGTAACTGCACAATCATTGGTGGACCCCGCAACGAAATTATTGTCGGATTGAGAAAATGACAAAAATACTTTATGAAAATAATGGCGAAAGTTTTACCGTTAACTGTTGAAACACCCTTTAAGTTAAAAGTACGATGAATACGCGTGGTTGCATAAGTAAGCACACAAGATTGATTATTGATGCTTATGTGATAAGTCAATCGCTTTTGTTTTATTGGTATTATTAATGTAATAAAATGTAATACTTTTATAAAGTTATTCTATAAATATAATATATTATATTCTATTATGCATAGTGTTTCATAATGTTCTGCATAGTGTTTTGTATAGTAAAATATTTTTATATAAAATGTAATACTTTTATAAAGTTATTCTATAAATAGAATATATTATATTTTATTATGCATAGTGTTGCATAGTGCCAAAGATAGTGTTTTGCATAGTAAAATATTTTTATATAAAATAGAATACTTTTATAAAGTTATTCATAAATAGAATATATTATATTTTATTACGCATAGTGTTGCATAGTGGCCAAAGATAAGAGTGTTTTTTGTATAGTAAAATCTTTTTATATAAAATGTAATACTTTTATAAAGTTATCTATTTTATTAGACAATAATTAGAATATATTATATTCTATTATGCATAGTGTTTGCATAAGGCCGCGATAAGTGTTTGCATAGTAAAATCTTTTATAAAGTTATTCGTTTTATTAGATTATAAATAGAATATATTATATTTTATTTAAAAGAATTTGCTTTAAATATGGACCGTCAGATTTAAAGTAAATCAATCTGGACCGTTATGAGTTAGTTACTATGCGCACTATTTTTCTATAAATACAAGCTCATTCCTTAATTATTTCTTACGAATTCAATTGAAACTCTGAGAGAGAAACTATAGAGAGAAAGAAGAAAAGTGTTCTCGCTACTTCACTACTTCTATATCCAAATACTCTTTTCTTCTTAAGGTAGGGAATATTATTTGTTGTACTCGTAGGAGTATTATTTCTTTCTTATTCATGAAGAGAACTTCTATTATTCCATTCTTTATTATTCTCGTTAGAATAACTCAGTATACGCTGACTTCCTATACTTGGTGAAATTCTCCGTTATTTTATTCTTTATTATTCTATTGAATATCCACATGCATGCATGCGTTTACGCCTGGGACTGGTTCCAGCTTTATTATTATTCGTTGGAATATCCCGTCATGCATGCGTTTTCCGGACGGACTGGGTTCCAGATTTATTATTACTCGTTGGAATATCCCGTCATGCATTTTACGTCGGACTGGTTCTAGTATTTATTATTACTGTTGGAATATCCGCATCTGCACGTGCGTTTTATCTTGGGACTGGTTCCATTATTTATTATTCTTGGAATAACTCACTGCTCTTCTGATGCCTATCGCATGCATGGTGATTTTTTTTGTTATTCCATTCTTTATTATATTTAGTTGATTAAATTTTTAACTTCTATACTTCATAAAATTAGTGGAATATCCTTGATATTTGCGCTTCATCCAGTATCTTTTCATGGAAATATTCTTCTGAGCATTCTTGAATTTTACTCTACAAAGCAGTATCATGTTGACAATTTGTACGTTATTTGTTCTTGGATAAATTAATTCTTGAACTTGTTTTATTGAATTCTTATATCATTGTCATCATCCTCATGCTTATATTATGTTGAAAATCATCTGTGGCCTGTAGTGCATAGATGGACTTGGTATGATTATGACCAGGGATTATTTGGTATAATCATAACCGTAATATTACAAATGATGTGGAAAAAGTCCTCATTGGCCCGTAGTGCATTGATGGACAGTTTTTGGTATGATTATGGCTATGGATTCTCTTTGGCCGTAGTGCAAAGATGAATTATTTTATGGCATGATCAGGACCGTTGATGAAAATATGATTATCCGTAGCCGTAGTGCATGGATAATTCATGGTCGTGATACTAAAGAATATCCTTGGCCGTAGTGCAGGGGTGATTCGATGATGTGGATTATTTATTAAAATTTGAGTCTCAATAATAAAAGTGATGAAAAACCTTTTAAATCATAGAAGATAGTAGATTTTATTCTCTACTTGACTCTTCTAATGGATTGCTTATTCATTCTATGCAGCTTAAACTTGATGTTTGTTATATTGTATCGAGTTTAACATTGTTGAAGGCTAATGATAAATTATTCTCGCATTATCTTAGTCATAATATTTCTTCTTGGGCTAGTTGAGCTCACTCTTTCTTTCACTTTCTTCTCTTGAGAAATGAGAACGCGTGGTTGGGACTAGTCGGGAACAGAGTGATGGTCCTAGATGGTGCATTAGCGTCTCTCACTATTCTCGTGAAATAGTGTGATAATAATTGTAATGAGGACTCCTTTTGAGTTTGTATACTCTCTAGTAGACAATATTTGTATTCAAACTCACAGTTTATGTTTTATCGTATTGTACACGACAGTTGTATTATTAAGTTGTATTTGAATTCTATACCATGTATCTGGCAACTCAAGATGGGTGATGTATACTTAATTTTGGGGGCGTCACAATATTCATGCCAGTGTGTACTCAAGATACCAAGCATTTAATCTTGTTCGTATTCTCGGTGCCCGAATGTGCAGTCACCATCTTTGACCCTCTCTACGATGATACCCCGTATTTGACGATCCAGCAAATGTATAGAGAATTTGTTGAAGTTGCGGTATGTATATTGTGGCGACCCCAAAACCGGTATACATCACCCATCTTGGTTCGCCAGATACAATGTACTGAATTCAAATACAACTTAATTATACAACCGTCATGTACAATACGACAAAACATAACCTGTGAGTTTGAATACAAATATTGTCTATTAGAGAGTATAAAAACTCAAAAAAAGTCCTCATTACAATTATTATCACACTATTTCACAGAATAGTGAGGACTACTAATGCACCATCTAGGACCATCACTCTATTCCCCGACTAGTCCCTGCTACGTTCTCATTTCCTGAAGAGAACAATAAAAGCAAAAGGGTGAGCTCAACTAACCCAGTAAGAAATATTATGACTAAGATAATGCAAAATAATTTATCGTTAGTCTTCAACAATGTTAAACTGATAAAATATAATAAATATCAAGTTTAACTGCAACGGAACAAGCGATCCATTAGAAGAGTCAAGTAGAGAATAAAATCTACTATCTTCTATGATTTAAAAGGGTTTTTCATCACTTTTATCACCGGACTCAAATTTAATAAATAATCCACATCATCGAATCACCCCGCACTACTACCCAGGATATTTTTTTTAGTATCACAACCACAAATTATCCATGCACTACGGGCCAAGGACATTCGTGTATTCATTAATGGTCATGATCATGCTAACAATCATCCCATCAATGCACTACGGGCAAATGAGGACTTTACCACATCATTTGTAACATTACTACCATGATTACACCGAATAATCCCCGTCATAATCATACCAAGTCCATCTATGCACTACAGCCATGATGACATTCAACAAAATATAAACATGAGGATGATGACAATGATATAAGAATTCAATAAAACAAGTTCAAGAATTAATTTATCTAGAACCGATAACGCCCAAATTGTCAACATGATACCGCTTTGTAGAGTAAAATTCAAGAATGCTCGTAAGAATATTTCCATGAAAAGATATCGATGAAGCGCAAATATCAAGGATATTCCACTAATTTCATGGAGTATCAAGTCAAAGTTTTAACCAACCGAGTATAAAAAAGAATGGAATAACAAAAGAAATCACCATGCATGCGATAGACGCACACATGCAAAAGTTATTCTAATGTAATAATAAATAATCGGAATTAGGTCCCACAGAAACGCATGCATGTAATATTCCAATAGAATAATAAAGAATGGAACCATGCCCGTGAAACGCATGCATGTGATATTCCAACATGTAATAATAAAGACTCGAACTGTGTTCGCCAGAAAACGCATGCATGTGATATTCCAATGTAATAATAAAGACAAGAACTGTGTCCCAGAAACGCATGCATGTGATATTCCAATGTAATAATAAATAATGGAATAATGTGTTCTCTTCATGAATACAAAAGAAATAATACCTTACGGTACACAAATAAATAATATTCCCTACCTTAGAAGAAACTGGATATTGGAAAAGTGAAGTAACAAAATACTTTTCTTCTTTCTCTCTATAGTTTCTCTCTCTAGAGTTTCAGTGAATTCGTAAGAAATAATGAAGGAATGATCTTCTATTTATAGGAAAATGGACTGAATAGTAACTAATTCATGAATGGTCCAGATTGATTTACTTTTAAACGGACGGTCCATATTGGTTTACTATTTAAACTTTAAACCAGCGATCCATATTGATTTACTATTATAACTTTCCACCAGCGGTCCATATTGATTTACTATTATATCTTCAACCAACGGTCTGAAAAATTAGCACATCTCCTCATGGAATAATATTGTACCCAAAAATGATTTGGACCGAAAAGAAATATATCTTACGGGTGAATAGTATCCTGTGAATAGTAACTCGTGAATAGTAACTCATGAATAGTACTCCGACACGAAAAGTGTCCCGAATACCCGATTGAACAATATATCCTCCAGACATCAATTATACTAACACAAATAAGTCCAACACAATGGAACTATAAAATTCATCTTTAATCAACACGAACTTATTTATCATTAATATTATAATTTACAATATTTAACAATCAGGTCGTTCCCAGGAAAGAGGGGGCTTTCCAATAAGGTTTTCTCCTTATTGGTGCGCAATTAGGTGACCAAACCTTTCCTTGACAGAACTTCTAGACATTGTCAATATTGCAAATAATAATATGAATAACTTTTGCTTGCCTCAATTATTGATTTAATAATATATCATATATTATACGATGATATCTTATAAAATAATTTAATCAATAATATGAGAGATATGATCTGACAAAGAAACTTGTCAGAGCAATAATTGAGTATAACTGAGTGACTTCTCACGTAAGCATCAATAATCAATACCGTGTGCTACTATGCAACCACGCGTATTATTGTACTTTTACTACCGGGTAGTTCAACAGTTTTAATGGTAACACCTCCGCCGTTATTTTTATAGAAACATAATTTTGTCGTTTTCTAACTACGACAATACTTCCATTGTGGGGTCCACCAATGATTGTGTCGTCGTACGAATATTCCCTGTAAAAACGAATATTCCCCGACCAATCGAATATTATATATCCACTTACTTACTTTACAAAATTTGTAAATATTACCCACAACTATAACATTATATCAAATCAACACCATAATATTCAAAAATATAATTCGAGAAAATTATTCTTTATTGATAAAAGTTGGGGTCTTACATATATTAATTGTTAGTGTTTTACTTTTATATATGTCACACAATTTATATCCATAAATAATATTACTTTGTGCACGCAGGTCAAATTGATACCAGTTTGTTTGCGAATTGGTGATCCGTAGCGTGAGTGACCAACTCAGGATCCGTGCGTGCTCATACCAAAGACCAGACCTGTGCAGCCTAACAAGACATATTATGGTATTTTCGTTTACAAATATGTTGACTACTTTGTCAGGGGCAGTGTAAATATTCGCAAAGAAAAATGGTCCTTAGAAGATTTAACGGTAGTTCGATACCGAATTGCGTGGGAACTCTTTAGATGTCAAGCTAGACTTCTTCCCGCGGATGATATTTAGACTTATATTTTAGTTTATATTATTCGTGTATTGATTTTGTTTTTATGTTTCGATAAATGTACGGATGATGTTTTCATGTTTACCGCTGTTTATGTTTTATTGTTAAGTTTATTTAAGGGCTATGTGAATTATTTCTTAATTAATAGGTCTATACAATTTATTTAAAAAGTTATAATTAATATTAATTCTTGTATAAGAAAATTATAAGAAATTTTATTTTTAAAGAATGACTAAAGTATATTATTATTATTATTATTACTATTATTATTATACATACGTTTAATAATAATAATAATAATAATGATAATAATAAATACAAACATAAAGTAAATAATACAACTGAGCATAAATAAAAACATAGCGTAAATAAAATAAGTGAGCATAAATAAAAGCATAGCCTAATAATACAACTGAGCATAAATAAAAACATAGCATAATAATACAACTGAGCATAAATAAAAACATAGCCTAAATAATACAACTGAGAGCTATTTTTTAAGCTCAGGAACCCCTAACACTCGATAGTGATTGCACTTATCATGGTCAGTTTCAAAGCCACAAATTGCACATTTTCGATGAGGTTTAGAACCCACAATTTTCTCGAATGCACTCTTTAATCTTGATTATTTTTTGCAGCCCTTTGTTTGAGAAATAACTGGTGGCAAAAACTCATCTTCTTCCGCTTCTTCCTCTGTATCTTCATCGTCTTTATCATAGCCCATTGCCTGAGGTGTATCTCCGACAGTGCGATCAATGTCATCGTCTACCAATTCAGTAAGATTTTTATCCGGATCATACTGATCAACTAACGCTTTTCCTCGTGTATTCAACTTAAGGACAATTTTGTAACCTCGAACTGAGCAAGCAGCTTTATTGGCTAACTCCTGGAAATCATTCATCAAATGATTAAAACGCATTGCTTGATCTTATTTAAAGTCAGCAGTTGTTGGGCTAAAAAGTTATTCTTCATCATTGGTTTTGTTCCCGTTTCTTGTCCACCGAGGAAGAATCATATCGCTTGGAATTTGGGAAATACTCTTAGCCAAGAAATATCTCAAGATGTGCCTGCATAATTCAATAGAATGAGAAAATAATTGACAATTACATGTTACCGACCCTAGCTGACGATTGTTGATGATTTCTTAATATCTTCCACCATTTTCAGCTTCATATGCCTTATACACTGCATAAACCTTTGTTTCAGGGCCACAGAACCGACGAATTGACGTTAAAAACGTCTAAACATCTCTTTTGTGTACACCTGCGCAGCATGCACTTCAAAAGATGACCCGAGTACCATATTCCTTTTCCGATGTTGTGTTATGTAGTCGACCTTCCACTCTTTGATAAATTATTTTTCTATAGCCTTCGGACTATACACTACAAATTCTTTCATGCCCGTTGAAGCATTGACAAACTCATCAAAAAAATGATTCATGCTCTCGCTTCTTCCAACGCTTTGTATACGCGGGAATCCATTTCTCTCGTACATAATACAAACTTCTAATCCACTCATTGTTATACAATTCATAATTCTTCACCAGAATCTGTCAACGCTCTTCAAACTCCCCGAAGGGCAATGAATTATACACACAATTGTTAATATGGTCTTTGAAGGATGGGTGCTCAGAATAAACACTAAGCAATTTCTCAGGAAATTTGTTGCTAATATGCCAAGAACACAATAAATGATAAGTAGAAGGGAGTACCTTAGCAATATCATTACTCGTGGCTTTTTCTTGGTCAGTGATGATGGTTATAGGTGTCTTGTAGTCTATGGCTTCAAGCCATGTCTCTTATACCCTAAAGAAAGCGTCATCTGTCTCATCCCTTAATAATGCAAATCGAAACAATATAGACTGAAAATGGTTGTTGACCCAGTAAATGGAACAAACGGCATGCCATGCTTATTTGTCCTGTACGTACTGTCAAATGTCACAACATCTCCGAAATGTTAATACATAAATCTTGATCGGGCGTCAACCCATAAAATGCATGCTATGCGATTTGTTTCGTCTGGTTTGACACAATAAAAAAATTTACTCAAACATCTGAATCCAAGTTTTTTCAAATAATTTACATCAGCTTGTGCATCATTTTCATCTGCAGAATCACGCCTTAAATATTTCACTACATTCTGAACAGTAACATTTGAAAAGGAACATTTTGTAACCTGCCACCCATTGTGCTCAAAATGTTCATCATCCTACTAGGTCCAATACCAGACTTATTTAAAGTGTCAATTAATTTTCTTGCAACCAGAGTAATATTTTTATGTGTCTCAATCAAATCTACCTCGGCAGGGGTGACTAGGTGATGAATGTGCTCTAATTCAACAGTATAAATACGCCAATTATCTTATTTCTTATTATAAACAACATATATTCTAGCTTTGCATAATGTGCGTCCTATAGAGTCTCGCTGCCTAGTTATTTTGTTACTACCATCTTCATCATCAGGCAAACTCTTTACAGAAGTTAGTGTACCGGCTTTTTTACAAACATACAACCAAGATGACACATCATTAGTACCAGCTTGTTTATGACTAGTTGCAATTCTAATCTCAAAACCATTTTTTTAGCATACGACCTATAAAAAAAAAATTCAACTTCTTCAAACTTAGAAAATAATTGACCAACGTATGGCATCATTTCAGATTTACTACTTTCAACTTCACTTACATGCTCATATCTATTTTCACAAATATCTAAACTAGCAACAGAATCTGAAGAACTTGATACAAACCTTTTATGCATAGGTATGTTGTGTGCCATTCTGAAATAAGAAGGAAGAATTACTGAATCAGAACTTCAACTTGAACTTGAGAGTGAAAATAGACAACATCAACCAAAAGAAAAAGAAATGAAATAGCAGAGAAAAAAATTCGAGAGAAAACTGATGTATTTGAGATCTGTGAAATGAAAGGTTGAAGAGATAATTCAAAATTGGGGAAATCAAGCAAGGGGTTTTAAAAAAAATGTTGGCTTCCGCTACAACCATTGGCAGCAGGGTAAAATTAATACAGTCAACATAAAAATCCGTGTAAAAGAGTAAAGGCTATCATAAAAAGCTGAGTTGTCATAAAACGCGTAAAGGTTGTCATAAAAGCATGGGAGTTGGTGAAAAGAGCCCTTCCCTGCAGCATGAGCCTTTAGCGATAGGGGCTTGATACATATTTATTGTGGCCTTACATTGTATTGATCAACGGCTACAAACTCGGTTGTTGAACAGTACCCAAGGCAACCGGTTGCCACGGATTAATTCCATATATATATATATATATAAAGAATGATTCATAACTAACGTTGTCAAATTAAGATTATCTTTACAACAGATCGTGAGCGTCCATCTATAGATCGAACAGTTAATAGAGCCTTCGCCCGCAGTTTAGTTTCCAGTATTCCGCAGTTTAATATTTCGGACGGAAGAGATGTCCAAAATATCACTCCTTGTAAAAGTCCATCGACCGCAGTGGGATCTAGCTGTGGAGTTCAGTGGCGTAAAATTTGGGGGAAAAAGTGCCTTAAGAATAAAAAATTGATAAAATGAATTAGAAAACTAAATAATTTTCAAATATTATTTACAATTAACAGTTTTTGAGCTTTCATTGATTGAAATTGTTACATTATAACCTCTTTTTTAGTAGTTGCAAAAATAGCACGCTCAATGTAAGTTACTAATGTATCGTTCTATAGGTTTCATTGGGGTTGTGTTTTGCTAAAAATCTGGAACAATATCCACCGTTGTATATTATAAATAACTAATTTATAACCAAATGAAAATAACAAATATAAAAATCAAAACATCATCTGTGACGTCCCCGAAATTGGTCCATACAACCCATCTTGGGTCGCCAGAAATACAGTACATAATCCACATACAAACTTCATTTATACAACTGTTAAACTATCTTGTAAAATACGACAACACATAAGCTGTGAGTTTTAATATAAATAATAGTACTCACCCTCCAAATTAATGATACTCTACATAAAGGTACAATCGATAACTGTTTTAGGAATTAAAATCTTTGGAAAATGCTCAAGGAATCCTTCATACATGGGAGGCCATGCATCTTAGTTATAATAGATATCATAGGACTTGAGCATTACCCTTGGTTGACCCAATAGACCCAATAAAAGAACGAGAAGATTACTATCTTGTTCATTCCAATGGTGTGTATCTTTTGCCATATAATTATCTCCATTGTCTCAAACAAAGGATTATATTCCAACCATACTCCAAGATTATATAGATAATGCTCATAGATATAGTCAGCAAGTGGATGTGCACAATCATATCTTATGATAACATGAGTTGGAATGTGGTTAGACATCATGTATAATAATGAAAACACACCTTTTAAACTCTTAGTACAATTCTGTCCTCCTCATTCTAATTAGGTGAGCTTTTGAAGCTTTCAAAGTCGGGTTCTCATCATCCAATTTTTGTTCACCAAAATCAATTATTAAGTGACATATAAAATACGTCACCCATATCTTAAGTCCTCAATACAATTATATATTGTCATACTCTTGTATAATGTATTGAGAAACTTCCACACTCTCGGACCATCACACTATTCCCCTATTATCCTCGCTCGACCCAGCTACACTCTTATTACCTGAAAGGAATTATAAAGGAAAAGGGTGAGCTCAACTAGCCCAGTAAAGAATATTATGACTAAGATAATGTAGAAAAAAGTATCCTTAGTTCTTAATAGGGAAAAATCTGATAGAATACAATAGACAACAAGTTTTAGATCAGTAACTACAGCGGAACCAGCAATCCATTAGAAGTGTCAAGTAGAACATAATGTCTACTATCTCCTCCAAATTAAAAGTCCATCATGTCAGGAATAAGCATGTAATTGTTATTCCTATTTATATATGATTTGATTATGATATATATGAATGAATATGCAAGTATGATTGCATTAAAAAAGTTGTAAAGTCCTTTGATAGATAATAGAAACATGTGTACAAGGACTTAGAATGAATTGATCAAGTATGTTAGGTTGATCCTACATAAGCAAAATAGCTTTGTAAAGTCCTTAAAAAGAAATGATGTACAAGGACTATAAAAATAGAAAGATCAAGCATGTTAGGTTGATCTTATGATGTAATAGATAGGCTTTTGTCGATCATTTCGAAACACCGCACTGTAAATTGTAGTCTGCCAGGAGAGTTAAGGAGAAATCGAGAGCTGTCGAGACAGAATCGTAGTCTGCAAGATAGTAGATCTCGGAGTTCACAGACTGCCAGGAGAAACGATGAAGGATCGTAGTGTGTCGAGTAGAACTTCCTCAGGGCCGAAGTCAGTTGAGGAAGTCATGTTCAGAATCATAGAGATAGCCTGACTACTAGTCGACCGAACATCTGCCGAAGCCAAGTCAGAAACATAGACTACACTCGGAGTCGTAGAGTTTACTAATGCCAAAGGCAAGTCAAGGATCGTAGACTACACTATGAGTCGTAGAGTCTATTGATTACATGCAGGGATCGTAGTCGAGCAAGATCAGATGAAGACAACAAGCACAAGGAAGAAATCATGGAGTGTCAAGATCTGATCTAGTAGTCGTAGTGTCTGCACAGTCGAAGCTGAATCGTAGAGTGCAGAACTACGGCCTCAACAATTGTGCTCATAATGCATATGCAGAATCGTAGAGCAAATACGATTCTCAACTAATGAGCACTCCCAGAATATCCAAAGGAACAAAGCCTCTGGTTAGCACTGCAAAGATACATCCCACCTGAAGGGAACCAGAGAGCACTCAACGAATGGCATGTATGCTAACAGAAGATCCAAGCATCAATCCAATCAGCATCAAGATTGAGTTGAAGAAGCCATTCAAGATGAAGTCTTCCACAAGTTGATCAAAAGAAGACTTCAGTAACTGACTAAAGAAAGTCAGCAAGTGAAGTAGCTGTCATATGATAAGATGACAACGATCTTGGAAGTATTCAGGATCGTAGTGTTTGCCAGACAAAGAAAGAACTGATGGAGTACACACAGAGATAATGGTCAGCTTCTGAAGAACAAGGCTAAAGTGATTAAGCATTGGGTCAGTCCATTGATGATAAGTGAACGGGAGATCACAAGGAAAAAGCGAGATGGACGCGCCACAAATCTGAAGTGTCTTGATATTCAGTGGGGACCAGAGCAAAGAGTTAAGCCATCGAAGATTTGAGAATAGTCAAAGCAAATGAAGTGTTGAAGCACTGCACAAGAGAAGGAAGAGGTGTTCTACATTGAAGATACAATCAACACTCTTCAAGATCGCAGTGTTGTTTCTACCAGTCAACATGACACTACGATCAGGTCCTTGAAGACATGCATCAGAATCGTAGAGTTCGAATAGCTGAAGACTGAAGCATTGGCAACGGTTTAATCTAAAGGGTAATATTCGGACAAGAGCTTATTGAGAGAATCGATGCAAAAGGACAACCTCTGATTGAGAAATCAGAAGGAGGAAATAAAGTCTTCGATCTGCCCAAGATATTAAAGTGACATCTTTGACGGGTAGGTGAAATAGTAGACTGCAATGTCCGAGAAAGTATGACTTGTCACATCAGCAGTCTACCTCTATCAACTCGAGATCTGTGAAGACATTTGAATAGCTTTCAACGGCTACTTTCCAACGGAAGGATTGGGAAAGAGTATAAATTAGCTAGAACTTCATAGATCAAAGGTTGCTGGAGTTGTCGAGTTTGGAGAAAAGGTGGACTGTTCTAAATCATGTAAGATAGTGAGTCTGAAGGCTCACTCTACGATCCACCAAGAACACTTAGAGATAAACTGACAAAGAAACAGAAGTGAGAGTTCTGCTATGTAGAAGTGAAATTTCTACTACAAGAAGAGTGTTCTGAACTGCCGAGAGAAAAAAGAACATTATGTCATCTTGATGCCCATCATGGGAAGACTCTAAGTACCAGAGAGAAGAGCCTACAGTCATCTTAGCAAGTCCATCATGAGAAGGCATCAAGTATTAAGAAAGGAGATCATAAACGTCATCATGGTGGCAATCATGAGAAAGTTTCCAAGTACTAGCGAAGAAAGAGCTTACATATCATCTTAGAAACTCATCATGTGCAACCATCATGTATCAAGAGGAATGATCTTCAAGGCAGTCAGCAAGGGATCATCCTAAGTGCTTGAGTAACTGAAGAAGCTGAGCATCATGCAACACTCAACTGCACTTCAAGGGTGATCACGCCAAGTTGCTAAGAAAAGAAGATGTTCAGAGCATGAAGACATCTTAGCAGCTCAGCACCAACTCCAACAAACAAACAAACAACTCAACAGAAGTCAGGGCCTGAGGGGTCCTTATCCGGAGGGACTAAATGAAGTTCCAAGCCTGTTAGGCTTGAAGAGTTCCTAGGGAACTAGAGAAGTTCCAAGGCTGTTGGCCTTGAAGAGTTCTTAGTGAACTAAAGTCCCAAGGCTGCTAGCCTTGAAGGAATCTTAGTGATTCAGGGTGCTGCCCTTCTTTAGTGGAAATCCTGCTAGTTGAAAGTAGAAGAGTGGATTAGGAACTTGAGTCTTTGAACCACTTAAAACCCCTTATGTCTTTTACATTATGTCATTTACATTATGTCTATTAACTGCTATAACTGCTATGTATGTTTTAACTACTTACAACTGAACTAACTCTACGAACAATGTATGTATGATTATGAATATATTAATGAAGGGGATCTTTTACTTATTCCGCTGTGATTGAAAAGATTCTAATGTTTGTCATATGCTAATTTAATAGCAATACAAAATAAAAGAGAAAAGTATTTGAATATGACTATTGACTATTCAACCCCCCCTTCTAGATCTATTGTACCTACTGGGAATTAACAATTGGTATCAGAGCAGGTTCCCATGCTATATTCAAAAGCTAATCGCTTTGAGTCTGATCCCAGGCACAAACATTGTTCTAAACTTAGTTTAGTAGTAAATAACTTGTTATATGCAGATGAGCTCACACGTTGGAAATATTGTGTATAGGTTAAATGTGTATATACACCTGAAGCTGCTCAGATTGGTCCATGTTCTCGATTGCTACATCAACAAGACCAATCCTTGCCTGCAGTCAATCTTATAGTCTGAGGACCAGACGAGAGAGCTCAAGAGACATCAAAGACAAAGAGTCAAGCATCCACTAGCCTGAAAGATAAAAAGGCCATTCATGCTAAGAAACGCTTATCAAAAGAAGAAAGAAGATCTTCTCAAACTTATGTCTGGCCAACCAGCAGCTGGGTGCAAACTTTATAAACCGAAGGATATCAAAGATTTAAAAAATGTTGAGATTCTTTTGGCCTACATCTTCAAGATCACGACTGATTGATTGAAGGTCAACTAGAGCAACAATCTGTCAGGAGCAAATGTGAAACTATGCACATCAATGCCTAAACTCAGTATATTAAAGATAAATAACTGTTAAGTAACTGGCAGTAAAAAGGTACGGTTCCTCACTATTATACATGTGTACATCATAAATGCACCTTCTTATGAACCATAACAGTATTCTGTCAAGAAGTCATAATCTACCTAAAAAGGTGAAGAGAGAAAGTACCCTGAGGATAGAAACTCAAATGTCTATAAACTTTTTCTCCATCCAAGTTTTAGGTTGAAGGTGACACCTTGAAAGAAACCTAAAATGGGTCATAAGAGCATCACAGGCCAAATTAATTCTATGTGAAGTAATCTTTGTTGATGGGTTAGTATGTATGTACAAATCCTTCTTCTAAGTGTTTGATAACACATATAGTATGATCACTCTAAAGAGTATCTTAATGATGTGTAAACCGATCACCTCCATAAATCAACTAGATACTCCTAAATCGTAGAGTTGATTCTCACTCATGAACACTTAAATATTGTGAACATAACCCAAAGCAAATGATGAAACCATCAAAGATAAAGAGTGTGTTATTAAATATCAAATCTTACACACACTCACCTTCATGCATATCAAAATGTATTATCTAAAACTAGTTTTATGCATGAATATGACTATTAGTGATAAATGTGATGATTATCCAAATATAAGAGGAACAGGGGTTTATAAAACTAACCTAGCAGGACTCACTCAATTATGGGTACCAAAAATAGAAATATGTCTAACCTGCAGGTACCTGGTCTATCCGGCCACACTAAGGAATCTTTGAAGCGAAGACTTGATTAAGAAGACTAAACCAAATGAAGGTTAAGGATTTGCTTCGAAATGATTCTGATAAAGTTCCTATATGTCCAAGCTTGTCCTTGAAGACCCACTGAGCTAACCTAAATGAAACTCACATGACTGCTAATCTGTATATGGAAGTAGGCCATTCAACCAAAGATGAAAAGGGTCCTATATGCTCAAATCAAGCAAAGCATGTTATATGAGAAGAATCCTCAAGGGAACTCACAACAGAGGATCATCGAGCATCAGTTAAGAGGAATTCATTACGGAAGCAGAACCTCACAAACACAAGACTGTCAAAGAAGACTACGTTCGTAGTGTTGTCAAAAGATTGTTGAGTGTTCAGTCCTGAAAATATCCATGTCTACGATACAAGGAGATTTAACTAATAATGGCGATTCCAATCAAAAGGAGACAAGTAAAGATGTCTCTTAACACACATGAAGAAAAGGGAATCACATCTATCTGAAAAGACATCATCATCCATGGGGGCCGTGATCTATTAAGAAACAACAACCACTGAGTTATACTATGAAGAAACGTACCAGCTACAGAGTCCCAAAACTTTGTGGCTGATGAACCAAATGAAGATCCATAGTCAGTAGGAACGTCTCAAAACATACTAGTGATGACCTATCAGCCACCCAACTCAAAATCGTGGAATGCCTACGATCAAACATCTGATCGCACTGCAGAAGCAGGAGGACACCACGATTACAACAAATGTAATTGTCCAAAGTTGGTAGAGGACCTCCCCATCAGAAAAGGTCAATTGAGATGTCAGTGCAAATAACTCCTAAAGTACTTCATCTGGAAAGCGCCTCAGGGATAAACCTGACCCTTAGTTCACTCTAAGAGGTTGGCCCTTCCTGAGCTACCTTGACCCAGAAGGAATGCTTGATCAAGTTCATCTCAAGGACCTAGATAGTAAACGATCGTAGAGTCAAGGTTGAAGAGAACTACACGATAATAGTGCAACCTCAGCGATCGTAGAAGCAGACTCGACGATTGCAAACCTATCAGAATATACTCCAGTTCACGAGGAGCGTGAGAAACGGGAAAATTGCTCAACCATTCAGATTATGAGGAGAAAAGTTTGGATATATCAGTGATCAAGCTATGCTGCATCAAAATGAGGATAAATGTCAAAACCATTCATTGCAGCATCTCTCAAAAGTTGATCGTTGAGTCAACAAGGAAAACGTAGAGTCCACAGCTGCCTTACCATGCTATTCTACAAATCAAAAGGTCAACGGTCAAAGCCACGTCGATTAAATGTCTACTCTTCTAAAAGAAAATATCTAACAGAAAAGTTATGTGGAGTTACAGCTCATTACTGGGCATCGTGCAACCAATGGTCAGTTGACACATCACTGGTTATGCAGAGTTAGAAATGTAAGACCCCAAATTATTAATAAATGAAATTTATTTTCCTCTATTTATTATTTTGAAATAGTAAGGGTTGATTTGATTAATGTGGATAGTTATGGGTAAAATACGCAAATATTTCGAATAAGCAAGTGGTTATAAAATATTCATTATTGTCGGGGAATATTCGTTTGGTCGTGGAATATTCGTACTGTCGGGGAATATTCGTATGACGGTGCAGTCTTTTGTGGGCCCCATAACGAAAAGCGATTGGATGAAGAAAACGACAAATATAAGTTGTTTATAAATAACGGCGTAGTTATTCTGTTATCATTGTTATACCCGGTGGTTAAAATACACTAATCTGCGTTGTTGAACAAGAAGACACAGTATTGCACCAATTATTGATTCTTACGTAAAGAAGACACTACTCAATAATTGTTACGATGAATTATCTTATTCGATATTTTATTTTATTGATTCAATAATTCTTTGCATTGATATTTTATATTATTTGTTGTTTCAATAAATTGTCATTACACAAGATTTTTTCCATTATCGAGCAATAATTCATATTATCTGAATAATATTATTGGATAACATTATTGGCAATGTCTAGAAAGTTCTTGCCTAAGGAGAGGTTTGGTCACCTAATTGCGCGCCAAGAAGAGAGAGATCCTTATTGAAAGCCCTCTTTCTGAGAGAACTACTGGTTGCCGATCTGATGTGATTCTGTAATATTATTTGTGAATAATTAATTATTGATTTATATGATGAGGAAAATATTGATTTTATCTTGATATAGATGGAGAAAATTTTTAAAGTGACAAATGTTGAAAATTGAAATTTTATCTTTTTCTGATAAAATAATCCATTTAAATATATTATTATATTTTAATAATATAATAATGGTGATATTTTTACAATGAATGTGGGATATATGAGTATACGAGGAAAAAGAGTATTTTTGTTGCAATAAATATTAAAAACAGATTTTGTGTGTCGGTAGACCCATTTCTTGACTGAAATTTGATTATAGCTTGTAAAATCGTCCGTTTGTGGATTTCGGTCAATTTCTGTTTGGAAATTGGAAAAACTTCCTTCTGTAAAGTTGTAGATAATGGAATTTCCTATGGAAATTCGCGAGTTTTGAATTTTTTCTGATAAAAGAGCTAATTATTATGAATTATTGAAGTTCCGAAGCTCCGAAATAATTGATTTTTGAAAGTTTAAAATAATTTAAATAAGAAAAACGTTTTTTGTGTTTGGTGGGCATCTTTAACACATGTCAAGTTGCTGAATTCAGATGCTTGATGCATAGGAAGATGTAGAAAAAAATAAATAATATTAATTTATTAAATTTTCTACTTTGGTGTTCTAAGCATTTTTCTATAAATAGAGTGCTTAGGTTAGAATTGAAAATCACACCAGAAACTGAAGTTTTCTCTCTCTATATTATTGAGCGTATTCTTGTGAGTATTTTGAGTATACTTTGAGTATTGCTATACGATGCAAGTTCAAGTCATAGCCTATATCCTGTGTTTCAACTAAATCTTTGTCTTTCAAGGTAAGGATGTTATTTTATTCAAAATGATATTATTTCTTCAATATCATTATCTTAAAAATATTGGTTGAAATTTTTTATCAAATTTGAAACTTTTTCATGTCGGGGTTACTATTCAATAGTTACTATTCACGAGTTACTATTCATGAGTTATTATTCACGAGTTAATATTCACGAGTACTATTCACGAAGCGTGAAGATATTTTTTGTGAAATTTCTATCTTTTGATGTCGGAGTTACTATTCACGTATATGGCACTATTCACGTATACGGAACTATTCACGAATACGACACTATTCACCAAAAAATGAAATTTCTTCTTTTTGTTCAAAATATCTACTATGGATATAAGCTTTGATTGTATCCATGTTTTGATCATTCTTAAATTTTACTCCACTCTGATTACTTATGAAGTATTTTTGAACTTGGATTGTTTAAAATACGAATCCTTAATAATTATTCTTTTGTTTCACTGGATTCATTTCTTTAAAAATATTTTTCATCATCCTCAGTCTTAAATGATGATATTATTGAATATCTTTGGCCCGTAGTGCAAAGATGAATGATTTCGATGAATATCTTTGGCCCGTAGTGCAAAGATGAAGTGTGTTTAGATGAACATGACCAATCGATGAATATCTTTGGCTGTAGTGCAAAGATGAATATTTGATTCCGATATATATTGATTGATGTTACAGAATAAAAGATAGAGCGATGAACTTTTAAATTCATACATGAAGATAGTAGTTTGCATTCTCTACTTAACTCTTCTAATGAATTATTATTTCACGCTAATATTGATCTCGAAACTTGTTGTCTATTGTATTCTATTAGATTTCTCCTGTTGAAGACTAATGATAATTTGTTGTATATTATCTTAGTCATAATATTCTTTACTTGGGCTAGTTGAGCTCACCCTTTTCCTTTTTTTCCAGTTTTTCTTCTCGGGGAGGCGAGAATGTAATGAAGAAACGTGCAGTCTGGGGTATAGAATGATGGTTATAGAGAGAGTTGTTTAGTAGTCCTCACCATTTTGTAAAATAATGTATAAATAATTGTGATGATGATTTATTTGGGTATGTATATTTGTCTAGAAGACAATTATTGTATTTAAACTCATAGTATATATGTTGTCGTATTTTGCACGACAAATGTATTAATAAAGTTGTAGTTATTTCGCACCATGTATTTGGCGACTCGAATGGGTTGGATGGAATGGACCTATTTTGGGGGCGTCACGGTTGGTATCGAAAGATAGGATATGATCTCTGGCGAGATCGGGAATAGAACTAGGAGGGAGAGACGAGTAAATCCTTCGCTAGTGTGTGTCTTACCTAAGCTTATTTGTTAGTTGGTCAAGATATAGGATTTTATGTGATATATTGATTTCCTTAATTAACCCTTGTTTTATGACGATTTGAGAATGTCGACCGAGAATATTAACAATGGAGTAAATGAAACCGTGGAGACGCCTCAGTTTCACCAACAAGGAGAACGTCTAACAGTCGGGCAATGTTCCTCCCATGAACAACACCACCGAGCAAATGATGAACGAGGGATGTTTAGAAGCTTTTTGCAGTTCATGCAAAATCAGACGAGGGAGACTCGTGTTCAAAATACAGGAGGAAATGATAGCAATTCACGGGTTGTCACAGCCAAGCAGTTCAAAGAGTTGGGACCACCAGAATTCTGGGGAAAGCCGGATCCGATTAAGGCGGAGACGTGGGTCAAACAAATCACCAAGATATTCGATGTCTTGGGATGCACAGAGGAGCAGAAGGTGCCATTCGCCACCTTTATGTTCCGTAATGAGGCAGATTACTGGTGGGAGTCTGTGAAGCGTACCCATCCAAATTACAACAAGGCATGTCTTGGGAGACATTTCGAAAACTATTTAATGACAAATACTTTCCCGAAAGTGTTAAATCGTATGAAGGAAGTGGAGAATATTTAATGACAAATATTTAATGACAAATACTTTCCTGAAAGCCAAGGTGACTATTAAACCAACCTCAGTTTCCCAAGACAGTACATCTGATGAAGAGAAGGATGCAGAATCAAAAGAACAAAAGGCAACTGACAAACTCAAGGTTGGGTCCCCACATACCAAATCCAGCAATGAAGGTGAAGTTGGATTAATGAATGAAAATGCAGCATCTGTTGATGAAGAGGAATGCTCAAGCCCATGGCTAATCCTTAGAGCAGTCACTCTGATGATGAAGAAAAAATTAAAGATGACCCAAATCCATCCCCAAATGCACATGCCCTAACAAACCCGTATGATGGGTCAAATGATGTTGTTTTAAATGAAGAAGTGACTACCCTATCAAGATCGAACCTCAAGGAAGTTCATCCGATGAACCAAAGGCTTCAGAGTCTAAAGAGGAAGAAGAGTCTAAAATTCCTATAAATGAACTTCCAACAAGAAGGAAGAGCTACAGATCGCAAAGCAAAATTTGCCTCTCTGAAGAGAAGTGATCACTCCAATGTCATTATCGACTTAAGTGATGATGAGTCATGATCATAGGAAGTAAGTCTCAGTAGAATGATCTAGTTATGAAAAAGATGAATCGGAAGATGATCCTAAATTTGAAGAAGGTTACAGAAATGAAATGGAGCAAGAAGGACTCATTGTTGGAAATGATCTAAATGATTCAGTTCAAAGTGAAGAAAATGGAGAATGATTCCAACCTCGCATCACAGAACCGGAAGAACAAGAAGACTATCCAGCCTTCTCTCTCAAGATTTAATGAAGAATAGTGGTGGAAGTCTCAAATGAACTACCGGAGGCACCACCCAAAGATGGGTAAATTATGGAAATGAATGTTCAAGGTAGTGAGGATGATCTGCGTTTGAGGTGTTTAAAAAACTGAACAACATGGAGCTAGATTGCACAACCATTCTCTATAATCCACGATGATTTCTTTGATGAGATTGTTCTTCCAATGGATGCCACTTCGCTAAAGGCCCATATCAAGGAGATGGAAGCTACCTCGCCTTTAGTCTTACTCTAACTTTCCAAGCATGGAGCTAGTAGCACAAAATTTCCCAAGGGTAAAGAGTTTTGCTACAAAGATGATCACAAATCATCCTCACTTCAAAGTCTATCGACATGCTAGAAATCACTATATCCCCTACGATCGTAGAGTGGACTTTCAAGGAAGAAAGAACATGACAAAGAAGATGATCGTAGAGTCTGATCACTCTACTAGTGATGGTGTGCAAGTTCAAAACAAAAAGTCTCCATCTGCTCAAGCACTACTGATAGACATTCCTTCATCCTCAACCAGCAATTGGAACTCCACGATTCTTCAGATTCTCAACACCTTTGAAAATCTGTCCAAAAATAAAGATCGTAGAGTTCAATCTAATGCTCGACAGGAGGCTGCTCAACCAGATAATCAAGTATCTGTGGAGAAGGAGCTGATGAAAAATTCTGATGAACTAAGTGAGAAAATATCTCTATTCAATGAAGAGTCACAGAAGCTAACAACAGAAGGAGATATTTCATCTCAGAGCAAGCTTCAAGCTACTATGGCTGATGTATCTCTCAAACTCAAAGAGAGGGATAACATCTATCTGAAAGTCATGAATGATCAGAAGGCAGATGCTCTACAAGCACAGAAGGACAATGAAGAACATATTCAAGCCCTCTCTGACAAGATTGACGACATGAAGCAATCTTTCTCAGTGCAACTTGAGCTAGGCCAACAGGAACTCAAGTTTGAAGTTGCCAACTCCTCCTACCTGATGGAGCAGCTTATGTCCAACATGGAGCAGCTATCCCAAATGATTAATGACAAAAAGGGGAAGAAAAAGAGGCATAGAAAGAGGCAGAGCAAGAGGCACTCGAAGAAGAGCAAGAAGAGCAAAAGGATAGTAGAGAAGAAGTTAAAGAAGCGAGAAGCGGAAGAAGAGGCAGAGTCAGTCATCATCCGAGGGGGAGCCAAAAGTCGATGATCACATGATCATGAGTCTTAGGGGGAGCATGTTCGAAAAGAAGCTAAAAGGGAGCAAAGCAAAGACAGTAATGTCATCATACCGGGGGAGAAGGAGCAAGAAGACCAAATAGATGAATAGCTCATCAACGGACATCCTAGAAACATACATGGAGCCAAAGAGGTACATCTCTAACTAGTTAGGTATGTTCGGATCCGTGATATAAAATGTCTTAATGTATAAATTGCTATATCATTATAAATGACATTCATAATTATCTCTGCTTTTAAAATATACAATTTCCATCAGTATATAAGATTCATTTATAACATACATATGCACTTATTATTTTTGTCATAATAAAATAGGGGAGATTATCAGAATAAGCATGTGAATGTTATTCCTATTTATATATGATTTGATTATGATATATATGAATGAATATAAAAGTATGCTTGCATTAAGAAAAGTTGTAAAGTCCTTTGATAGATAATTGAAATATGTGTACAAGTACTTAGAATGAATTGATCAAGTATGTTAGGTTGATCCTACATAAGCAAAATAGCTTTGTAAAGTCCTTTAAAGAAATGATGTACAAGGACTATAAAAATAGAAAGATCAAGCATGTTAGGTTGATCTTATGATGTAATAGATAGGCTTGTCTGATCGTCGAGCACTGCACCAGAAATCGTAGTCTGCCAAGATAGTTAAGGAGAACTCGAAGCTATCGAGACAGAATCGTAGTCTGCAAGATAGTAGATCTTGGAGTTCGTTGACTGCTAGGAGAAACGATGAAGGATCGTAGTGTGCTAAGTAGAACTTCTTCAAGGCTGAATTCAGCGGAGGAAGTCATGTTCAGAATCGTAGAGACAACATGCCTACGAGCCGACCGAACATCTGCCGAAGCCAAGTAAGAAATGTAGACTACACTCAGAGTCGTAGAGTCTACTAATGCCGAAGTCAAGTCAAGGATCGTAGACTGCACTATGAGTCGTAGAGTCTATTGATTACATGCAGAGATCGTAGTCGAGCAAGATCAGATGAAGACAACAAGCACAAGATAGAAATCGTGGAGTGTCAAGATCGATCTAGGAGTCGAATTTCGCATGTACCAAGTCAATCGTAGAGTGCGTAACTACAACCTCAACAATTGTGCTCATAATGCATAAAGCGTAATCGTGAGAGCAAATACGATTCTCAACTAATGAGCACTCCCAGAATATCCAAAGGAACAAAGCCTCTGGTTAGCACTGCAAAGATACATCCCACCTGAAGGGAACCAGAGAGCACTCAACGAATGGCATGTATGCTAACAGAAGATCCAAGCATCAATCCAATCAGCATCAAGATTGAGTTGAAGAAGCCATTCAAGATGAAGTCTTCCACAAGTTGATCAAAAGAAGACTTCAAGAATCGACTAAAGAAAGTCGCAAAGTGAAGTAGTCATTATATGATAAAGATGACAACGATCTTGAAGTATTCAGGATCGTAGTGTTTGCCGGACAAAGAAAGAACCGATGGAGTACACACAGATAATGGTCACCTTCAAGAACAAGGCTAAAGTGATTAAGCATTGGGTCACCCATTGATGATAAGTGAACGGAGATCACAAGGAAAAAGCGAGATGGACGCGCCACAAATCAAGTGTCTTGATATTCGATTGGGGACCAGAGCAAAGAGTTAAGCCATCAAGATTTGAGAATAGTCAAAGCAAAATGTAAGTGTTGAAGCAATCGCACAAGAGAAGGAAGAGGTGTTCTACATTGAAGATACAATCAACACTCTTCAAGATCGCAGGTGTTGTTTCTACCACCAACATTACACTACGATCGTGTCCTCAAGACATGCATCGTAATCGTAGAGTTCAATAGTCAAGACCAAGCATTGGCAACGGTTTAATCTAAAGGGTAATATTTGGACAAGAGCTTATTGAGAGAATCGATGCAAAAGGACAACCTCTGATTGAGAAATCAGAAGGAGGAAATAAAGTCTTCGATCTGCCCAAGATATTAAAGTGACATCTTTGATGGGTAGGTGAAATAGTAGACTGCAATGTCAGAGAAAGTATGACTTGTCACATCAGCAGTCTACCTCTGTCAACTCGAGATCTGTGAAGACATTTGAATAGCTTTCAACGGCTACTTTCCAACGGAAGGATTGGGACGGAGTATAAATCAGCTAGAACTTCATAGATCAAAGGTTGCTGGAGTTGCCAAGTTTGGAGAAAAGGTGGACTGTTCTAAATCATGTAAGATAGTGAGTCCGAAGGCTCACCCTACGATCCACTAAGAACACTTAGAGATAAACTGACAAAGAAACAGAAGTGAGAGTTCTGCTATGTAGAAGTGAGAGTTCTACTACAAGAAGAGTGTTCTGAACTGCCGAGAGAAAGAAGAGCATCATGTCATCTTGATGTCCATCATGGGAAGACTCTAAGTACCGGAGAGAAGAGCCTACAACCATCTTAGCAAGTCCATCATGAGAAGGCATCAAGTATCGAAGGGAGATCACAAGCGTCATCATGGTGGCAAGCATGAGAAAGTTTCTAAGTACCTAGCGAAGAGCTTACGGTCATCTTAGAAACTCATCATGTGTGCACCATCATGTATCGAAGAAGAATGATCTTCATGGCGGTCATCAAGGATCATCCTAAGTGGTTGAGTAATCAAAGAAGTTTGAGCATCATGCAACACTCAACCGCACTTCAAAGGTGATCACGCCAAGCTGCTAAGAAAAGAAGATGTTCAGAGCATGAAGACATCTTAACAGCTCAGCACCAACTCCAACAAATAAACAAACAACTCAACAGAAGCCAGGGCCTGAGGGGTCCTTGTCCGGAGGGACTAAATGAAGTTCCAAGCCTGCTGGGCTTGAAGAGTTCTTAGGGAACTAGAGAACTTCCAAGGTCATTGGCCTCAAAGAGTTCTTAGTGAATCAAGTCCCAAGGCTGCTAGCCTTGAAGGAATCATAGTGATTCAGGGTGCTGCCCTTCCTTAGTGGAAATCCTGCTAGTTGAAAGCAGAAGAATGGATTAGGAGCTTGAGCCTCTGAACCACTTAAAACCCCTTGTGTCTTTTACAGTATGTCTATTAACTGCTATAACTGCTATGTATGTTTTAACTACTTACAACCGAACTAACTCTACAAACAATGTATGTATGATTATGAATATATCAATGAAGGGGATTTTTTACTTATTCCGTTGTGCTTGAAAAGATTCTTATGTTTGTCATATGCTAATTTAATAGCAATAAAAAATAAAAGAGAAAAGTATTTGAAATTAAAAAGGATCTATTCAACCCCCCCTTCTAGATCTATTGTGCCTACTGGGAATTAACGATTGGTATCAGAGAAGGTTCTCATGCTATATAAAAAAGCTAATCGCTTTGAGTCTGATCCCATCTTTACACTCAAGTGAAAGAGAAATTTCAACACTAGGGTTATAAAATGTTATATATGATAACAAAAATAATATAGTCAAAACATGGATTTAATTTCAAGAGTAAGATTCATAAATCAACGATAATTTGGTCAGAAAAAGAAACCAATTTTGTCGTGAATTACCCATGAATAGTAACTCGTGAATAGTAACCCGTGAATAGTACTACGTATTCGTAAATAGTACCGTATACGTGAATAGTGTCGTATACGTGAATAGTAACCGGTGAATAGTACTCATAAAAGCAAAATACCAAAGAAAACAATATTTCATGATGAGTACAAAAGAAATGATATCTCATACGAGTATAAAAGAATATACGAACTGCAAATGGATTTTCACCCGCCATGCAGTAATCCACGTAGCCAGATCATTTCCACAATTTAATAAAGAATGAATACGAAGGGTCATTCACGATGCATGCGGTAATCCGCGTAGACAGGTTACTCCCACAGATTAATAAAAATGAATATGAATGGTCATTCACAATGCATACGGTGAGTCCATGACAGCGAGTTATTCCAAATGTAATAATAAAGAATGGAATAACAAAAGGATTTCACCATGCGTGCGGTGTCCGCGTAGAAGGAAGTTATTCCAATGTAATAATAAAGAATGGAATAACAACCTTTACGAGTATTAAAAGAAAATAACTCTCTCATGAATACGGAAGAAATAATACCCCTTATGAATATAACAAATAATATTCCTTACGAATACAACAAATAATATCCTTTACGAATACAACAAATAATATCCCTTACCTCAGAAGAAGACTGGATACTGGAATAGTGAGGTAGCAGACTTCTCTTCTACTTTTTCTCTAAAGCTTCTCTCTCTATAAATGATCTTGTGAGTCTTAGTGAATTGGTGAGAATGAAAGAAGAATGAGCTTCTATTTATAGAAAAATATAGTTTCGATAAGTGCACCTTTTGGGGCTCAAAATATTACAGTATAATACCTTCATTTTTTTCTTCATTTTTAATTTAGTCCTGCAAGTATAATCAAACTTGCACCACCTCCCCTAATAGTACATCTTGTGAATCAATAGTACAATCATGTAAATCAATAGTACAATCATGTGAAAAAATAATTACAGTATAGTACCTTCATCTATACCTCCATTTTTAATTTAGTCATACATGTATTATAAATCTTGCACCATCTCCCCTAATAGTACATGCATGTGAATTAATAGTACACACATGTGAACAAATAGTTATAAGCATGTGAATTAATAGCAATTAATTGCTTATTTATCCGATTAATTACCCGATTGGTCAATATAACCTCCAAACATCCATTATTATAGAAATAGATGTCGATTTCCACTAACACTAATAATCCCAACTTAATGGAAATATCAATTTCATCTTTAATCAATACGAACTTATTCAATTTCTACTCACACTAATAATCTCAACACAATGGAGCTATCAATTTCATCTTTAATCGACACGAACTTATTCATCATTAATATTATAACTCACAATATTTAACAACTAGGTCGTTCCCAGGAAAGAGGGTGCTTTTTGATAAGGATTTCTCCTTATTGGCGCGCAATTAGGTGACCAAACCTCTCCTCGATGTAACTTCTAGATCATTGTCAATATTGCAAATTAATATGAATAACTTTGTCGTCTCAATTATTGATTTAATAATATAAAATATTATGCGGATGATCTTTGTGACAATTATTGAATCAATAATATGAAAGATATTATGTAGCAATTACTATAGCAATAATTGTATAACCGAGTGACTTCTCACGTAAGCATCAATAATCAATACCGTGTGATACTATGCAACCACGCCAGATTCATCGTACTTTGACCACCGGGTAGTTCAACGGTTTAACGGTAAAATTTCATCGTTATTTTTATAAAAGATAATTACATAATGCTTTTCTAACTACGACAATACTTTCGTTATGGGGTCCACTTAATGATTGTGGTCGTCGCATTTAATATTCCCTGTTAAAACGAATATTCCCCGACCAATCGAATATTATAACCACTTGCTTAATTTGAAAAAATTTCACATAATACCCACAACTATAACATTATATCAAATCTACACCATAATATTCAAAAATGTATTTCGAGAAAAATCAATTTTTATTCATAAAAGTTGGGGTCTTACACCAATGAGGACTTTTACCACATCATTTATAACATTACAGGTCATGATTATACCGATACATAGTCATAATCATACCAATCAACAGTCCATCTATGCACTACGGGCCAAAGATGACTTTTATCACACTATAAGCATGAGGATGATGACAATGATATAAGCATCAATCAAACGAAATCAAGGATAAATATTAAAGACTTTAAATTTATCCAGTGTTTAAAAATGTCCAAATTGACAACATAATAACTGCTTTGTGGAGTAAAATTCAGAAATAATATCCATGTATCAAAAATAATTTGGATGAGAAAAAAGAAATCAATTTTTCTAATTGAATAGTACCCCATGAATAGTACTTTGTGAATAGTACCGTGAATAAGTACCATGTGAATAAGTACTTCATGAATAGTGTCGTGCGTATGAATAAGACTTGAGACGCCCCAAAATAGGTATACATCACCCATCTCGAGTCACCAAAATACATAGTATAAAATTCAAATATAACTTAATTATACAACAAATATGTAAAATACGACAAAACATAATCTAAGAGTTTTAATAAAAATATTGTCATCTAGACAATATTCACACTCAATAGAGTCCCCATTACATTTATTGTCACACTATTTTATAGAATAGTGGGGACTACTAAAACAACCATCTGGACCGTCAATCCATTCCTCGACTCGTCCCAGCTATATTCTCATTTCCTAAAGAGAACAGTCAAAGAAAGGGTGAGCTCAACTAGCCCAGTAAGAAATATTATGACTAAGATAATGCATCATAAATTATCCTTAGCCTTCAACAGTATAACAACTGATATAATATAATAGACAACAAGTTTTAGATCAACAACTGCAGCGGAATAAGCAATCCATTAGAAGAGTCAAGTAGGGCATAAAATCTATTATCTTCTATGATTTAAAAAGTTTTTCATCAACTTTATCGCTGAGACTCAGCTTAATAAATAAAATCGAATCATCCCTACATCACAGCCAAGGATATTCATGTAATAATCAATGGTCATGATTATACCGAATAATCCCTGGTCATAATCATACCAACAACTGTCTATCAATGAACTACAGGCCAATGAGGACTTTCACCACATCATTCGTCACATTACGGTCATGATTATACCGAATAATCCTCGGTCATAATCATACCAAGTCCATCTACGCACGTAAAGCCGAGATGACTTTCATCACAATATAAGCATGAGGATGATGACAATGACATAATAATTCAATAAAATAAGTTCAAGATAAATTTTAAAGATTTATAATTTAATTTATCCAGAAATCAATAACGTCCAAATTGTCAACATGATACTACTTTGTGGAGTAAAATTCAAGAATGCTCGTAAGAATATTTCCATAAAAGATACCGATGAAGCGCAAATATCCGTGGATATTCTACTAATTTCATGGAGTATAGAAGCCAAAACTTTAACCAACTAAGTATAATAGAATATATAAAACTGCAAATGGATTTTTGCTCGCCATGCAGTAATCCACGTGAGATGCATCATTTCCACAATTTAATAAGGAATGAATACGAAGGATCATTCACCATGCATGCAGAGTCCACAAAGACAAAGTTATTCCAATGTAATAATAAAGAATAGAATAACGTAAGAATTCACTCATGCATGCGGTAGCTGCACGAGACAAAAGTTATTCCAATGTAATAATAAAGAATGGAATAACAAAAGAATTCACCGTGCATGCGATAGACCTCGCAGATGTGTTATTCCAATGTAATAATAAAGAATGGAATAACAAAAGAATTCATCAGGCATACGATAGACAACATAGACAGGTTATTCCAACGGAATAATAAAGAATGGAATAACAACCCTTACGAGTATTGAAAGAAAATAACTCTCTTCATGAATACGAAAGAAATAATACCCCTTACCTTAGAAAAAACTGGATACTGAAATAGTGAGGTAGCAGACTTCTCTTCTTCTTTCTCTCTATAATTTCTCTATATAATAATTGCTCTTGTGAGACTTAGTGAATTGGTGAGAATGAAAGAAGAATGAGCTTCTATTTATAGGAAAATATAGTTTTGATAATTGCACGTTTTGGGGCTCGAAATATTACAATATAATACCTTCCTCTTTTTCTTCATTTTTAATTTAGTCATACAAGTATTATCAAACTTGCACCACCTCCCCTAATAGTAAATAATGTGAATTAATAGTTCATTCATGTGACTTAATAGTATAATCATGTGAAAAAACTAATTACAATATAAAGATCTTCATCTATACCTCCATTTTAATTTAGTCATGTAAGTATTATCAATCTTTCACCAACTCCCCTAATAGTAAATCATGTGAATCAATAGTACACACATGTGAACACATAGTTATAAGCATGTGAAATTAATAGCAATTAATTGCTCATTTATCCGGTTAATTACCCGATTGGTCAATATAACCTCCAGACATTAATTATTATCGAAATAAATGTTAATTTCCACTAACACTAATAATTTCCACACAATGGAACTATCAATTTCATCTTTAATCAACACGAACTTATTCATCATTGATATTATAACTCACAATATTTAACAACCAGGTCGTTCCCAGGAAAGAGGGAGCTTTCCGATAAGAATTTCTCCTTATTGTCGCGCAATTAGGTGACCAAACCTCTCCTTGATAGAAATTCTAGACGTTGTCAATATTGTAAATAATAATATGAATAACTTTGTCGTCTCAATTATTGATTTAATAATATAAAATATTATGCAGATGATACTGTGATAATAATTGAATCAATAATATGAGAGATATTATGCAACAATAATTGAGTATAACTAAGTGACTTCCCACGTAAGCATCAATAATCAATACCGTGTGCTACTATGTAACCATGCGTATTACTGTACTTTTACCACCGGGTAGTTCAACAGTTTAACGGTAAAACTTTCACCGTTATTTTTATAAAAAGATAATTCTGTCGTTTTCTAACTACGACAATACTTTCGTTGTGGGGTCCACCAATGATTGTGTCATCGTACGAATATTCCTCGACCAATCGAATATTATATAACCACTTGCTTACTTTGAAAAATTTGTAAATAATACCCACAGCTATAACATTATATCAAATCCACACTATAATATTCAAAAATATATTTCGATAAAAATTAATCTTTATTCATAAAAGTTGGGGTTTTACAACCTCCCCTTCTTATGAAATTTCGTCCTCGAAATTAGGGTGCGAATGGGTATGTCGAAGAGGTGAGGATACCTTGACTTCATTTCAGATTCTAACTCCCAGGTTATTTCCTCAACATCGTGGTTTCTCCACAAAACTTTGACTTGAGGTATAACCTTGGAGCGTAGAATATGATCCTTCTTATCCAAGATTTTAACAAGTACCTCTTCATACGTTAAATCTTCCGCTATCTCGTCCTGTTCTAATTCAATAATGTGGTTCGGGTCTTTCACATATTTACGTAACATAGATATATGAAAAACGTTATGAACACGAGACATACTTGGCGGTAAGGCGAGTCTATATGCCACAGTTCCTACACGATCGAGGATTAAAAATGGGCCAATGAATCGAGGATTGAGCTTTCCTCTCTTTTCAAATCTCGTAGCTCCTTTCAACGGAGCAACACGTAACAACACATGATCTCCAATATTGAATTCCACGTCCTTTCGATGAAGATCAGCATAACTCTTTTGTCGATCTTGTTAGGTTTTTATATCGTTATCGAATCGTTTAAATCTTTTCCGTAGTCATACGTACCAACTCCGGTCCTAACAACGTTACTTCACCCACCTCATCGCAGCATACTGGAGAACAACACTTTCTTCCATACAACGCCTCAAATGGAGCCATGACAATATTTGCTTGATAACTGTTGTTGTAGGAAAACTCCACCAATGGTAAGAACTTGTCCCAACTTCCTTTGAAGTCAATGACACAGAGTCTTAATAAATCTTCAAGAGTTTGAATAGTCCTTTTCGACTGCCCGTCCGTTTGAGGATGATATGCCGAACTAAATCGTAAATTCGTGCCCATTGCTTTTTGCAAACTAACCCAAAATCTTGAAGTGAATCTTGGGTCTCGATCAGAAACTATGGATACTGGCATACCATGCAATCTTACAATCTCGTTTATGTACATACGAGCAAGACGTTCAAGTGTATAAGTTTCTCGTATCGGTAAGAAATGAGCAGACTTGGTCAATCTATCAATAATGACTCAAATCGCATCTATGCCTTGAGAAACCTTGGGAAGACCAGTAACAAAATCCATGGTAATGTGCTCCCACTTCCATTCTGGAATTTCAAGTGATTACAATGGACCTTTTGGCACTTGATGCTCCGCCTTGACTCGTTGACAAGCTAGACACCTTGAGATAAACCCCGCTATCTCTCTCTTCATATTGCTCCACCAAAATGTATATCAAAGATCACGATACATTTGGTACTCCCAGATGGATTATAAGCGATTGTGTTGTGCGCCTCCATCATGATTTTATACTTCAAGTCGAATCGTTAGAATATAAATTCGAGTTGACTCAAGTATTCCTTCTTCATCGATTCTTGCTTCCAGAATAGCACCTTCTTGCAATTTCTTCCTCATACGCATCGGCTCGTCCCAGTAGCTTAAGCAACTTTAACTTTATCGATTAAAGTCGGTTCTACTCGTATATTCTCCATCATCACATGGGTCCCTCGAGTCTTTAATTCTATATCCATCCTTCAGAAGTCATACAAAATGGGTCTTTGCGTTGAAAATATTGCACTGCATTCAAGATACAATCTTCTACTCAATGCGTCAACTACTACGTTCGCTTTTCCAGGATGGTATTGGATGGTATGATCATAATCTTTCAATAGCTCAAGCCATCGTCGTTGTCTTATGTTGAGTTCCTTTTGAGTGAAGAAATATTTGAGGCTCTTATGATCCGTATAGATCTCCACCTTCTCTCCATACAGGTAATGCATCCAAATCTTAAGCGCAAAAACGACTGCTGTCAACTCTAGATCATGAGTAGGATAATTCCTCTCATATTCTTTGAGTTATCGTGAGGCATAGGCTATGACTTTCCCATGTTGCATGAGAACACATCCTAACCCTTTGCCTGAAGCATCACTGTAGATGACAAATCCTTCCAAGCCAGATGGTATTGTTAGAACCGGTGCTAAAATGAGTCTTCTCTTGAGTTCTTGAAAACTCTTCTCACATTCCTCGCTCAAACCGAACTTTGTATCTTTTCGAGTTAGCTGAGTTAATGGAGTAGTGATTCGAGAAAATCCTTCTACGAATCTCCGATAATAACCAGCTAAGCCGAGAAAGCTACGTACTTCGGTCACTGACTTTGGTTGCTCCCAGCTTTGAATTGCTTCAATCTTCGCTGGGTAAACATATATTCCATGATTTGATATCACGTGCCCAAGGAATGCAACTTCCTCAAGCCAGAACTCACATTTCTTCAACTTGGCATAAAGCTTGTTTTCACGAAGCTTTTGAAGTATCAGCCTCAAGTGTTGCTCATGGTCTTCACGACTTTTGGAGTATATGAGGATGTCATTAATAAAGACGACCACAAAGTGATCCAAATATTCCTTGAATACTCGGTTCATCATGTCCATGAAGGCGGCAAGAGCATTAGTCAATCCAAAAGACATGACTAGGAATTCATAATGCTCGTACCGAGTTTTGAAAGCAGTCTTTGGAATGTCATCAGTTTTAATCTTCAACTGATGATATCCGAAACGAAGATCAATCTTTGAAAAGAATTTGGCTCCTTGCAACTGGTCAAACAGGTCATCAATGCGAGGCAACGGTTACCTATTTTTGATGGTAACATGATTCAACTCCCGATAATCAATACAAAGTCCCATACTTCCATCTTTCTTCTTCACGAATAGAACAGGAGCACCCCAAGGAGACTTACTAGGTCGATTGAAACCAATGTCTAATAATTCCTGCAGTTGGGTTGTTAACTCCTGAAGTTCAATAAGAGCCATTCGATATGGGGCTTTGGAAATGGGTTTTTTACCGGGTTCAAGGTCGATACCAAACTCGATTTCACGCTCCGGGGGTAGGCTAGGAATTTCTTCAGGGAAGACGTCAGGAAATTTATTAACAATAGAAATATCATTCAAATCGATATTTTTGTTTAAATCGGGACATGAGCTAAGAAAGCTTGACATCGCTTTTTTTCAATAAACGAATAGCTTTATGGCTTGAGATGACCGTGATTGATTTTAATAGTTTGGTCGCTTGAATTAGCATAATAGGTTGATTAAGAATATGAAAGCTAACAACCTTACGAAAAATAATCAATTTTAGCATGATGAGTATTTAACCAATCAATCCCTAGAATCACGTCAAATGCAAGTATTTTTAAGGAGATTAGATCGACAGGTAACGTGCGGTTACCGATTTGAATCAAACAAGACTTATAAATAGTGGATGTGATGAAGGTTTCTCCCAACGGAGTTTCAACAGATAAATCAAAGTCTAATTTCTCCGGAGTCAAATTTAAACATTGAGCGCAAGTAGGAGAAATAAAAGAATGGGTAGAACCGGTATCAAATAAAGTATAAACTTCGCTAGGGTTTATGATTAGCTTACCTGTGATTACCTCGTTCAGATTTCTCGCTTTTTGGGAGGTTACAACAAACGCTCTCCCTTGAACTACCGGTTTTGTCTTGTCTGGGACGGCCTTTGATGCCTCAATCCCAGCTGGACTTGACTTCGATGCACGACAAAAATCGGGAAAGGTGACATTCTCTTCCACAATTATAACACGCTTTGGATTGTCACGCGTGCAGTTCGGATGATATGTCCCTCCCCTCCGCATTTATAACATACGATTGACTGTCGTTCCTCTTCCTTAACAACAAAAGTTGGTGATGGTACATTGGGTAAAATCTAATTACGCACAACGCAAGTATATATGTGGTCAACAAGTAATAAAGTGAAAGTAGAGTATCGTTCCCACGAAGACAAATTAGCAAGAAATTTAACTTCACAACTACCAATCTTCTATTAATCCTAATTTTATTAAACTAATCAATTTCCAGGTTTATAGTGAAAATATTATAATTATTAAAATCAACTAAATACCAACAAACCCTAAAACTGAATTTTAAACAAAATAATGGAGAATTAGGCTTGTAACTTCACTCTAAGCATCCTCTAATTATTAACCCCTTATTCCAATTTAATTTACTATCTCGGTTTATTAATCAAGAACACATAAATAGTATTAACCACCTCTTGATGCATTAACAATAGTATTAACCCAAATCCACAATTAAGATAGAATTAAGTCAAACACCTTAAATTAATCAACTCACTATATCTCTATGTGAATTCTAATTAAATAAAGTTTACGTTCGAGTTCTCTTCATGATTACATGTGATGTCAAGCATATCTCTACCTCAACAATAATCAAGAATCACTTTATTCACAAAATTCATGACACACGTTATATTAACTAAGTCTAGATTTATATTTCATCTCTCGAATCCATACAAATCCACATAAAATTGTTGATCAAGCAATTCATAAATTCAAGCTCAAATTAATATAGATAAACTGCACAATAGCTTTATTAACTGAAAACCGAGGTTACATAATCATTGTTCCACTTAAAGATCCATTATCAGCCTAATAAGTAATTTAGTTCATAACTAATGAATTAAATACTGATAAATAGAAGAAAACATCATCCCAATTACAGAATATAGAAAATTAAGGAGAATAGTAATACACCACCCTTCTCGCCCTTCGATTCTGAAATCTTCGTGAAATTATTCCTCTTCTTCGTTCCTCCAAGCTCTTACTCTTTAATTTTTTTCTAGAAGTGTGTCTAGATCTTCCTTTATTCTTCCACACTTAGCATAAAAGTAGTCTCAATTCAGCTCCAAAAACATCCATCCTAATCCAACTCTAATTCTCCTCATAAGAAATCAAGTGGAGACATGAATCCTTTTCAAAATCAACAACTCAATAGTCAAAGAATCCCATAAAAATAAACTAACAACAATCCCACACTCCTAATATTGTCATATTACATAAAGAATTATTAGTTCCCAACATAGGCCAACTTATAGCACAATATCAAATCTCGCCAACACAAACTGAACCAGGCGTAAGCGCTTTTCCTATTTATGAAACATATGTCGTGTAAGCCTCCCACTAAGCGTCCCAAGAAGATGTCTCGTTCAGCTGCGTGCAGCGTTCCTTCTCTGTGACCTGACAAGCCTCGCTATATGTAATAAAAAACATAAATATTGCTCGAAATCTCCTTCCAATTGTAACATTTCGATATGTCCATAGATTAACCTGCAACAAGCAAACAACCTATCAAAAGTAACATGAAATTACCAAAAACTAACAATATATCAAGCTAAACGAACATAAATCATAGGTTAAAAACCTACTCATCAAATTCCCTCAAATTTGAACATTGCTTGTCCTCAAGCAAAATGCAATGAAATGCACTAACAACTAAATTACGAATCCAGAATTAAGACAGTAAAGATGATTTGCTCATACGGCCTCAGAAAAACTAGTAAACATGCACACTTCATATCAAAATCAATCCGCACTCACTATCAATCCTCACATCTTACCCTGTTATAACTAATACAGTGTGTGTGTGTGTGTATATGCACCCATGTTAACTGATATCGAATCAAATTCAGTTACATAATTTTTTATTTTTTTTCATAGACGGGGGCTCTTTACCCTTATTTTCCCGTCATTTCTTACTCTTATTATTATTATTACTAGATGGTTGGTGAGTGCGTTTTACGCTTCATCTCACGCTTGTGTTTATGGGGAGTATTTCTTCTCAACCCACCACAAGACTCAACTAATATCCAATTTTTTTCTTTCTAGAGCTTATATACCCCAATCTTCTCCCAAACTTAGGTTCATACCTATCTTTGTCACTTTCTCGTTTATACTAGCACTATCCTTTAGAAAATCTTTATGTAACAATTTGAACTAATCCATTAACACAGATGTTATTAACGTGCTATCCTTATTATACTAGTTTCAATCAGAACAAGATCCACATCATAATAGAAACTGCATCAAAAATCTCATACTTAGTAATATACTTGTCTACATAATTTCAATTTCATCATTGGCCAAGAATCACATATACGATCTAATAACTGGATTCATGCAACTATATGCAAAAGACACCATTTTTTATTAATATTATTATTTATTTATTTTTATTATCTTTTTTATTAGATAACATGAAAATGACAATTATAAATGACTAAAGAACATGAAACATAATCCCCCAAACTTAAAACAAGTAATGACCTCATTACGCCAAATTAATTCAAATAACAGTATGAGGCCTTCCCTGTAAACGAGTCACTGCTCGTTGTCGTTCGCCGGAGGATATGCATGCAAATTAGGAGGAATGGGCATGATTACAGGAGGTACAGTTGGATTGCAATGGGAAAACGCATCAGCAAGTGTGTTGAATGCGTTTGCATTGTACTGATGCATTAAATCTTGACGTTGGGCCAACCATAGAAATTGATTCCTTGAAGTCCTCGGTGTTGGCTCTTGACTTGGTTCCGCTGTAACTGGGGGTGAGGGTTGTCAAATTATAATATAGCCTTCTCCATGTGGATGTGATCTTGCCCCATCCCAAGCCTTATATTTCTCAATTGTTACATGATCAATGATTGCCATGGGGTGTTGGATAGGTTCGGTAGGTTGCCACTGCACTCCAGCTTTTTGGCACAAGTCAGTGATTAAGAATCCATGCAACAACCCTCCAGTAGTGCTCCTGCGTAACACCCGGTCAATGGACTCTTGAATACATTCCCCCACATCGACATTATAGAACGCAATTGAGTTGTCCACATGGAAATAGTGGTGTACAATCCCATACAATAGTCGAGCTCGTGCCTTAGTGACCTCGGGTGTGACGCCCCCAAAATTAGGTATACATCACCCATCTTGGGTCGCCACTTACATGGTACATAAATTCAAATACAACTTACTAATATAACTCGTAGTGGTACAATACGACATAAACTGTGAGTTTGAATACAAATATTGTCTACTAGATATTATACAAACTCAAAAGGAGTCCTCATTACAACTATTATCACACTATTTCACGAATAATGAGGACTACTATTGCTATCCTCCGGACCATTACTCCGCTCCCCGACTCGTCCCAAATTATGTTCTCATTTCAAGAGAACAAAGAAAGAAAGGTGAGCTCAACTAGCCCAAGAAGAAATATTATGACTAAGATAATGCGTAATAAATTATCATTAGCCTTCAACAAAGGTTAAACCGATAAAATACAATAGACAACCGGTTTAATCATAGCTGAATATGCAATCCATTAAAAGAGCCAAGTAGAAAATAAAGTCTATCTGCCTTTTAGGTTTTAAAAGGTTTTCATCAATTTTTTATCACGAGACTCAAATTTAATAAATAAACCACCACATCTAATCATCCATGTACCACTACCAAGGATTTTCATCAAATTATCAATGGTCATGACTATACCGAATCACCCCTGGTCATAATCATACCAAAAACTATCCATCACTGCATTACAGGCCACTGAGGACTTTTATCACATCATTTATAACAAGCCATGATTATACCGAATGATCCCTGGTCATAATCATACTAAGTTCATCTATGCACGTAAGCCAAAGATAACATAATATAACATGAGGATGATGATGACAATGACATAATAATTCAATAAAACAAGTTCAAGAATTAATTTATCTAGGAATTATTAACGTCCAAATTGTCAACAAGATACTGTTTTGTAGAGTAAAATTCAAGAATGATCAGAAGAATATTTCCATGAAAAGATACTGGATGAAGCGCAAAATATCAAGAATATTCCACTAATTTCATGGAGTATAGAAGTCAAAGTTTTAACCAACTGGGTATAATAAAGAATGGAATAACAAAAGAAATCACCATGCATGCGGATTTCAGATGACAAAGTTATTCCAATGTAATAATAATAACGGAACCAATCGTGAAAATTCACAATCGACAGTGATGATCCAACAGTAATAATAAATGTCAATAATAAACAATGGAACCAGTGTCCTGTAAAACACACATGATGTGATATTCCAAATGTAATAATAAATGCGGAATAATAAACAATGGAACCAGTCCCGTGTAAAACACACGCATGTGATATTCTAACGTAATAATAAAGAATGGAATAATGTAAGAAGATCACCAAGTATAGGGGATTCCACATTATACTGAGTTATTCCAATGTAATAAATAAGAATGGAATAATATAAGGATTTCACCAAGTATAGGGTATGCCGCGTATACAGGTTATGTATAAGGTATGCCACTTTTATAGGTTATTCCAACAGAATAATAATGAATGGAATAAAAGAAGTTCTCTTCATGAATAAGAAAGAATAACACCCCTTACGGGTACAACAAATAATATTCCCTACCTTAGAAGAACTGAATATTGGCAAAGTGAAGTAGCAGAATACTCTTCTTCTTTCTCTCTATAGATTTTCTCTCTATAGCTTCTCTCTATAATTTCTCTCTCTAGAGTTTCAGTGAATTCGTAAGAAAATAATGAAGGAATGAGCTTCTATTTATAGGAAAATAGAATGCATAGTAATTAATCCATGAACGGTCCAGATTGATTTACTTTAATCTGACGGTCCATATTTAAAGCAAAATCTTTTAAATAAAATATAATATATTCTATTTATATAAAAACATTTTACTATGCAAACACTATGCAACACTATGCAAAACACTATGCAACACTATGCATAATAAAAATATAATATATTCTATTTATAGAATAACTTTAATAAAGTATTCTGCATTTTATATAAAAAGATGTTTCGCTTTTATTACGTTAATAATACTAATAAAACAAAACGTCATTATCGCTTATAATAATTCATATTTTTAATCGACAATAATGGAATCAAACCGAGTGACTTCTCACATAAGCATCAATAATCAATACCGTAATGCTACTATGCAACCACACGATTCTTCGTACTTTTACTACCGAGTAGTTCAACAAGATCAACCAGAAACTTCCGCCGTTATTTCAATAAAATATTTTTGTCGTTTTCTCATCCGACAATAATTTCGCTTGGGGTCCACCAATGATTGAGCTGTTGTCTTAATATTCCCTCGCTAAACCGAATATTCCCACCAATCGAATATAATATAACCACTTGCATACTTTTTTGTAAAATTTAGAAATACTACCCACAACTATAATATTATCTTAAATTCACACCATAATATTAAAAAATTATTTCGACAAAATTTAAATCATTATTGATAAAATCTGGGGTCTCACAATCTCCCTCCTTATGGAATTTCCCTCGAAATTAGGGTACGCGATACTGGTATGATAAGAGGTGAGGATACCTTGAATACCTTTATCGTAAAAAAATATTAAATTCATCTTCGCAATCCCGGCTTAAAGATATCAATTCATCTTTGCACTACTGTGCCAAAGATATACAACCAGAAACCAATAATGCCGACGCAGCGAATAATAGTATCACGACCACGAATTATCCATGCACCAATCGCCAAGGATATTCGTGTTTTCAATTACTCTGGCCATGATTATACCGAATAATCTTTGGTCATAATCATACCAAGTCTATCAATGCACTACTACCAAAGATGACTTTTACCACATCCGTGAATTAATATTTCATTCTTTGAGACTCACCAATAATTAATTCATATCATCGAATCATCCCCGCACTACTGTGCCAATGATATTCATTAGTATCACGACCACGAATTATCCATGCACTACTACCAAAGATAATCGTGTATTCATTAAGTATCACGACCACAAATTATCCATGCACTACTACCAAAGATAATCGTGTATTCATTAGTATCACGACCACAAATTATCCATGCACTACGGCCAAAGATAATTGTGTATTCATTAAGATCACAACCACAAATTATCCATGCACTACTACAAAAGATAATCGTGTATTCATTAGTATCACGCACCACGAATTATCCATGCACTACGTGCAAAAGATAATCGTGTTCATTAGTATCACGACCACAAATTATCCATGCACTACGGCCAAAGATAATCGTATTCATTCATTAGTATCACGACCACAAATTATCCATGCACTACTACCAAAGATAATCGTGTATTCATTAGTATCACGACCACGAATTATCCATACGCACTACTACGAAAGATAATCGTGTATTCATTAGTATCACGACCATAAATTATCCATGCACTACTACCAAAGATAATCGTGTTTTCAATTACTGCTATGATTATACCGAACAACCCTCAGTCATAATCATACCAAGTCCATCTATGCACTACACAAGTGCCACGTATGACTTTCAACATAATATAAACATGAGGATAATGATATAAAGAATCAATCAAATGAGATAAAGGATAAATATTAAACATTTATAATATAATTTATCCAGATTCAAGAATATCCCTATGTTATCAATCACTTAATAATCTCATAATCTAATATCATTAATATTACAACAATATTTTAATCACTTCTTAAATTTATAAACAATTTATCTCAATTGTTTACGCTTTACCATATATAATGCATTTAATCATTCAAAAATGCTATACTCATAAGATATCATCACCAATTATCAAATCCTCATCAAAAAAATATGCATATACTCTATATAGGATCCTCTAGCCATAAAATCTTATTTTCAACTTTGTTACTTCACATAACATATTTAACTCATATGTTTGTAACTAAACTATTTTCATGAAAAATACCAAATCAGTCCCAAAAATATTTCTTTTCTGGGATTTAGCATAATATAGTCCCATAATGAAAATATATTTTTCTCGAAATTTTTTAAAATTCATTTACTATCAATTTCTAATTAATTCCTTAAGAAATTAGCTACCTCAAGTTTAACTCCAAAAATTCCCAAATCTTGGCAGGACCTTACACATGTTAACGTGAGCCTCCAGTTTAAATTTCATGGTCATCGGAGTTATAGAACTCCGGTTATAGCGTTTTTCGTCGAAAAAACCTAAATATTGAAATAGTCATAACATGCTCATTTTAAGTCAGAATGAGCTCATTTTTAGACAGGAGGTACTTTATACCATATACTTTCATGTCCCAAAAGGCCAGAATTTTTCTCATAATTTAAGTGGTAAAACAGCCCCTCTAAAATCATGGCAAAGCAGCTTTTTTCTTTGTAGCTTTGCACCCTTTGCTAAAATCAGTCCACACAAAAAATCTACAACATCTTTTCCAGTAATTCCACTTGGATTAGTTAGGTAACTCACAGATCTAACTCTAGGACTTGACCACATTCAAAAATTCAAAATATAATAGGAGATATGGTCAATTGAATTTCATGTTACGCTTTTCACCAAAATCGATTTTCAACTCTTTGTCATTTCTAAGAAACTTTCATGTTTTCACATACTAACCAACATAACTCATTATAACACTTACTAATACCACGTATACCCATAATTTTCATTAGTCCAATGCTTTTATTATGACTTTCATCATAATCCACGAAATGCATCCTTTTAGTTGAAGAAATATTTGAGGGTTTAAGAAATGGGTTTTGTATTGGGGTTAATACAAAATTCGATTTCACGCCTAAGTAGGCTAAGAAGTCTTCAAGAATACGCCAGAAATTTATTAATAATAGAAATATCATTCAAAATCGTGACTCTCATCCAAGACTTGGATAGTACATCACATTGATACCAACTGTGACTTCTATCCCTTAACCTAGATAAAGACCTCACAATGATACCTATAAACTTGCCATCTTCATTCACGATGTTGCCTACTGAAAAAGTCCGCTTTGCATTTCCACACAAGGAAGTCAACAACGAAAGGTTCGGGGCTCTTTACTTATGGCTTGATATGACAATGATTAACTTTAGGGTTTGGTTACTTTGAATTAGTAATGTGGTTGTTATAAATATAAAAGCTAACAACCTTACGAAAAGCATGATGAGTAGCTAACCAATTGATTCCAAAATCACATCAAAGGCAAATATTTTCAAAAGATAAGATCGACAGTAACGTGAAAATATTTATTTGAATTAAACAAGATTTAAAAATAGTAAGCGATAACGAAGGCTCCTACTAACAAAGTTTCAACCAATAAGTCAAAGTTTAACTTCTTGAGTCAAATTCAAACGTTGAACACAACTAGGTGAAATAAAAGAGTGGGTAGATCGGTATCTAACACGGTATAGACTTCGCAAGAGCTTATGATTAACTTACCCGTGATAATTTTATTCGTGTTCCTCGTCACGAGAAAAAAAAACGCTCTTAAACTATCGGCTTTGGTTTGTCTCGGGACACCTTTGGTGCCTCCATCCTAGTTGAATTTGTCTTGATGAACGACAAAATTGAGCTAAGTGACCTTCTCTTCCACAATTATAACATGCTTTGATTGGCATGGCGCAGCTTTCGACCGATGTGTCCCTCTCCTCCGCATTTGAAGCATATAATAGGTGGTCCTTCTCCTTCCTTAACAACAAAAGCCTTTGGTCTTGACGCCTTTCCATCATTGTTGAATCTCCTTTTCTTGAAATGTCCATTCTTATTATTTTGGCCCGATTACCACAAGTGGTTACCATATCCGCCCGTTGATTCGCTCCACGCTTGTTGTCACCGCTCACGACTACTCTCACCGGTATTATAATTTTGTCACCGCTTCTCTTTTTTAGTTATAGTTTGACTCGTTATCGCGCTCACCACTAATCGAGCCCTATTTACAACATCCTAATAAAAACACGCTTTATAAGAAATAAGATGTTGACGTATCTCTCGCTTCTTCAAACCTTTAAAAACATTCGCGCCATTCTCTTTCATTATCCACCAAGTGGGACGAAAACCGTGATAACTCCGCAAATTTTGCCTCGTATCATGACACACTGGCCATATTGTTTTGTTCCAACTTGATAAACTCCACCTCCTTCATGTGGCGAATACTTTCGTGAAAGTATTTGTCGTTGAATGCCTCCCGGAACTTCTCCCAAGATATCTTCAAGACAAAGAAAGTTGAGTACGCTTTTACCGATTCCCACCAAGAATCAGCCTCTCCAAGAACATAAAGGCGTAAAGGAACCTTTGCTCTCGGGAGCATCCCAAGACATCAAATATCTTGGTAATCTGCTTTATCCATGCTTCCGCCGTAAGTGGTTTTGCTCTCCCTTAAACTCCGGTGGGTCCCAGCTCCTTGAATTGTTTAGCGGTGACCGCCGAGAGTTTTCCGTGTTTCCACCTACGCTTTTGGACAGAGTCGCTTTACCGATGTTGCATGAATTCTAAAACCTTTTTAAACGCATCGCTCTTCGTCAATTGATCGGTGTTGTTGTTTACGGTGAGGATTATCGCCATCCTGTTGCACATTGTCCTCGATTATTGATCCGTGGAGAATCAACAGTCTCTCGTGCTCCATTGCTATTCTCAACATTCTCTTGATGCCATTTTCAAACACCGCCACAAAATAAGGGTTAATTGACATGCAACATATTATCACTATACTCGATCGACCAATCAAATTCCAAATAAACTTAGGTAGGTCATACTAGCGAAGGTATTCCCTCTCTCCCTCCTAGTAGTATTATTCTCACATCTTAGCCAGTGGATCATATCCTAAGCTCGATACCAACCGTGACGCCCCCAAAATTAGGTATACGCCACCCATCTTGGGTCGCCACTTACATGGTACATAAATTCAAATACAACTTACTAATATAACTGCTGTAATAATACGACATAAACCGTGAGTTTGAATACAAATATTGTCTACTAGATATTATACAAACTCAAAAGGAGTCCTCATTACAACTATTATCACACTATTTCACGTAATAGTGAGGACTACTATTGCTATCCTCTCGGACCATTACTCCTCTCCCGACTCATCCAAATATGTTCTCATTTCAAAGAGAACAAAGGAAAGAAAGGGTGAGCTCAACTAGCCCAAGAAGAAATATTATGACTAAGATAATGCGTAATAAATTATCATTAGCCTTCAACAATGTTAAACCGATAAAATACAATAGACAACCAATTTTAATCTGCAGCTTAATATGCAATCCATTAAAAGAGTCAAGTAGAAAATAAAGTCTACTATCTTTTAGGTTTTAAAAGGTTTTCATCAATTTTTTATCACTAGACTCAAATTAATAAATAAACCACCACATCTAATCATCCATGTACTACTACCCAAGGATTTTCATCAAATTATCAATGGTCATGACTATACCGAATCACCCCTGGTCATAATCATACCAAAAACTATCCATCAATGCATTACAGGCCACTGAGGACTTTTATCACATCATTTATAACAAGCCATGATTATACCGAATGATCCCTAGTCATAATCATACTAAGTTCATCTATGCACGTAAGCCAAAGATAACATAATATAACATGAGGATGATGACAATGACATAATAATTCAATAAAACAAGTTCAAGAATTAATTTATCTAGGAATTATTAACGTCCAAATTGTCAACAAGATACTGTTTTATAGAGTAAAATTCAAGAATGATCAGAAGAATATTTCCATGAAAAGATACTGGATGAAGCGCAAATATCAAGGATATTCCACTAATTTCATGGAGTATAGAAGTCAATGTTTTAACCAACTGGGTATAATAAAGAATGGAATAACAAAAGAAATCACCACGCACGCGTATTGCATGTATGTGTTATTCCAATGTAATAATAATAACGGAACCAGTCGTGAAATTCACAATCGGCAGTGATGATCCAATGTAATAATAAATGTTTGAATAATAAACAATGGAACCAGTCAAATCCCAAAACACATACGATGTGATATTCCAATGTAATAATAAATGCGAATAATAAACAATGGAACCAGTCCTGTAAAACACATGCATGTGATATTCCAATGTAATAATAAAGAATGGAATAATGTAGAAGATCACCAAGTATAGGGGATTCACAGATACAAAAGTTATTCCAATGTAATAAATAAGAATGGAATAATATAAGGATTTCACCAAGTATAGGTATGCCATGCATATCAAAGTTATGTATAGGGTATGCCACTTTTACAAAGTTATTCCAATGTAATAATAATGAATGGAATAAAAGAAGTTCTCTTCATGAATAAAAAAGAATAACACCCTTTACGAGTGCACAACAAATAATATTCCCTACCTTAGAAGAACCTGAATATTGGCAAAGTGAAGTAGCAGAATACTCTTCTTCTTTCTCTCTATAGATTTTCTCTCTATAGCTTCTCTCTATAATTTCTCTCTGTAGTTTCAAAGAATTCGTAAGAAAATAATGAAGGAATGAGCTTCATTTATAGGAAAATAGAATGCATAATAATTAATCCATGAATCGGTCCAGATTGATTTACTTTAATCTGACGGTCCATATTTAAAGCAAAATCTTTTAAATAAAATATAATATATTCTATTTATATAAAAACATTTTACTATGCAAACACTATGCAACACTATGCAAAACACTATGCAACACTATGCATAATAAAATATAATATATTCTATTTATAGAATAACTTTAATAAAGTATTCTGCTTTATATAAAAGATGTTTCGCTTTTATTACGTTAATAATATGAATAAAACAAAACGTCATTATCGCTATAATAATTCATATTTTTAATCGACAATAATGGAATCAAACCGAGTGACTTCTCACATAAGCATCAATAATCAATACCGTAGTGTTTCTACTATGCAACCACATTCGACATCGTATTTTTTTACTACCGAAAGTAGTTCAACAAGATCAACCAGAAAACTTCCGCCGTTATTTCAATAAAATATTTTTGTCGCTTTCTCTCGATCCGACAATAATTACATTATGGGTCCACCAATGATTGAGTAGTTGTACGAATATTCCTCGCTAAACCGAATATTCCCCACCAATCGAATATAATATAACCACTTGCATACTTTGTAAAATTTAGAAATACTACCCACAACTATAATATTATCTTAAATTCACACCATAATATTAAAAAATTATTTCGACAAAATTTAAATCATTATTGATAAAATCTGGGGTCTCACATCGGGCTTATGGCGCGTATGCATTAATCGGGCACACAAAAACGCATACCAAGCTTTTCCATATCGACTAAGCGCAGAGTGTAGAAAACTTATCTTTTCATTTGTTCCGGTTTGAATGACCCATTGAGTACCCGGTTTGCATAATCTAACAATCAACTCGTCTAACTCGGGCAATCCATCTTCATATCTTTCATCTTGTGGTGCCTTTAACCCAAAATACTCATTGATAGCATCGGCGTGAAATGCCACCGGTTTCCCCCGGACCATGACTACATGATTGACATGCTCCATTACATTGGCATAAAATTCTTTCACTATGTTGATTGCCGCTGGAAGTGGTTGTTCAACCAACCGAAACCAATTCCGCTACACAATTTGCAAAGCCATGTCGCCATCCAAATTAATATTCGGCTTCAACCCACATTCGAGAACCAATGTTTTCTTATCAATGGTTGACTTGAATCGATCAGCGGCTTTCTCACTAACAAACCTAGTATGATCATATTGAGGTCTAGCAGTGGAGGAGGATAGGCGTTGTCTTTTGTTGGAAGACATGGTGGTTTTTGGAGTGAATAGGTTCAAGGTTTGGTTCAGGATTTTTAACGAACAGTTGGTGGGTGAACTGAGTTTTTTCCCACAATAGGTTACTTGGTGTAATCTTGCTAGCCAAATTATGAAAACAAACACCAAATTCCAAGTTGTTCTACTTACTTGCTATTCAGAATAGAGAAGAAGATCGAGCAAGAGGCAAGTTGTGGTTTCTTGCACTAATGGAGTTTCCCTCTTTGTGTATGTATCCCCAAGTGATTTAATTTTGGTGTAAACTATGAGATAGATGTAGGATTGGCTTGTAGTATGTATAGTTGATATGAATTAGTGGATTGTAGTTAGATTTTATATAGGGGAAAGAAATCCAACGTGGGTTAGAAGATGGAAGGTGAGTGGGTATCAATGGAATAAAAGTTGAAAAGGGGAAGGATTGATGGGGTGTTGTCATTATTGTTGGAGTTATGGAGGTTTGGAATTTGAAGTGGTGTAGGAGAAGTGGAAGAATTTGATTTAGTGAAGGAGAGGCAAGGTCACGGCTTTAGATGCAATTAGGCGCCTGGAACTTACTTCGCATCGCGCCCACGCATCAGTAACTAAATTTGGAGATAGCGAGGTCGGTGCTTAGTGGGTCGAGGTATCGGCGTATCAGTAGCGCCCGTACCGTGTATGTGATCTTGGATAACGCGTCGATCGGTAGCTAGTGGGTCAGGAGGTTCAGCAGACAATAGCGCACCCCGTGCTAGGTATAACTTTTGAAGAGCACGGCTCGCGCTAGGAGGTCAGGGAGTCGAGGATCATGAGCGCTGCCCACGCCAGAATGGCGCGCGCCCAGTATATCATCGATGAAATGGCGGCGCTATTGACTGCGTGGCATGATGGTTGCGGCCTTAAGCGCGTGCCGCGCTAAGCTCAAGTGTCGATGAATGATCTCCCCACGCCATGATGTCAGAATTGACTTCCATTTTCATCATGCGAATCATTCAGCATTGACGTAAAAATTCTACGAAAATAAACTATCTTAAAAAGAAAAATTAAAATAGAAAAGTATAGAACATGGGTTTGCCTCCCAATTAGCGCTAGTTTTAACGTCAGTAAGCTTAAGCGATAACTCTTGTGTCACTTGAGCATCGACGAGAGTAATGTTGACGGCATCCCGGTTAAACTTCGCCTAATAATGCTTTATTCGTTGACCATTGACCTTGAATGTCTCCAATGGATTTCGGTTGTAGAGTTCGATTGCGCCATGTGGGAACATTGTTTTGATGGTGAATGGTCCCGACCACCTTTACTTAAGCTTTCCGAGGAACAACCGTAATCGAGAGTTGAACAACAATACTGATTGCCCCGGTTCGAAAGTTCTGTGCATATTTTTCTTGTCGTGCCATTTCTTGACATTCTCCTTGTATAGTTTAGCGTTCTCGTATGCCTGAAGTCAAAATTCATCGAGCTCGTTTAGTTGTAGTAGTCTCTTTTCCCCTATAGTTGCTTGATCGAAGTTTAGTTTCTGAATGGCCCAGTAGGCCTTGTGATGCAACTCGACTGGTAGGTGATAGGCCTTTCCGTACAGTAGTTGATAAGGTGACATCCCTATTGGCGTCTTATAAGCAGTCTGGTATGCCCATAATGCATCATCTAACCGGAGCGACCAATCCTTTCGATTTGGGTTCACCACTTTTTCCATAATTTTCTTTACCTCTATGTTCGATACTTCAGCTTGCCCACTGGTTTGGGGATGATAAGATGTTGCCACCTTGTGGTTGACCCCATACTTTTCCAGGAGAGCTGTAAACGATTTGTTTCAGAATTGACTACCTTCGTCACTTATAATAGCTCTCGGCGTGCCAAACCTCGTAAAAATGTTCTTCTGTAAGAATTTGAGCACCACCTTGGCATCGTTAGTCGGTAGTGCTACTGTTTCAACCAACTTTGACACATAGTCCACTGCCAGCAAAATATACTGATTGGAAAATGACGACGGGAATGGCCCCATGGAATCCATGCCCCATAAATCAAAAATCTTAACTTCTAAGATAGTTTGGAGTGGCATCTCATTCCTTTTTGATATGTTGCCCACTCGTTGGCATCTATCACAAGTTTTAACAAATTGATGGGCGTCTTTAAATAACGTAGGCCAATAAAACCCCGGCTTGAAGGACTTTTCTTGTTGTTCTTTCACTCATCAGAGTGTCCCGTCTGTGAACGAATGGCACTCATGCAGTATACTATTTACCTCGCTGTAAGGTACACACCTTCTGATTATCTTGTCGACGCATTGTTTGAATAGGTATGGCTCATCCCACATATACCACTTGACGTCATGAAGGAACTTCTTCTTTTGTTATCTTGTAAGATCAGGGGGGAGCATGTTGCTCACTAAATAGTTCACGAAATCCGCGTGCCATGGAAATTTTGCATTTACCCTAAACAATTGCTCATCCGGGAATGACTCGTTGATGACGACTTGTCCTCTTCTTATAAACCGGATTGTCCAAATAGGGATAAATGATCAACGACTTAATTCTCCGTCCCCTTTCTATCTTTAATTTCTAAGTCAAACTCTTGATGTAGGAGAATCCATCGGATAAGGCGTGGCTTAGCATCTTTTTTCGTTATTAGGTACCGAATCGCCGCATGGTCCGTGTAGACTATCACCTTAGTCCCGATCAAATATGCCCAAAATTTGTCAAACGCGTACACCACTATAAAGCAATTCCTTTTCCGTGGTTGTATAATTCAGTTGAGTGTCTGTGAGTGTTTTGCTTGTATAGTATAGGCATGAAACACTTTATCTCGTCGTTGGCCCAAAATAGCCCCAACCGCACAGTCACTTGCATCATACATTAGTTCGAATGGCATATTCCAATCTGGTGCGACTATCACGTGGGCTGTAGTTAATTTCTTCTTCAATGATTCGAACGTTGATTTGCATTCCTCAGTAAAATTAAAAGTAGCTTCCTTCTCTAAAAGACTGCATAGATGTTTTGCAATTTTAGAGAAGTCCTTTATGAACCTCCTGTAGAACCTAGCATGTCCCAGAAAACTTCTAATACCCTTGACTAAGCTTGGTGGAGGTAGTTTCTCGATTGTTTCCAGCTTTGCTTTGTCCACCTCCAAACCTTGAGCCGACACCTTATGGCCCAGAATTATGCCTTCTTCAATTATGAAGTGGCATTTTTCCCAATTGAGTATGAGGTTTGTATCCTTACATCGTTGCAATACCATGACCAGATTCCCTAGGCAAGTATCAAAGTTGTTTCCATAGACCGAAAAATCGTCCATGAAGACTTCAACATTTTTCTCTACCATATCTGAAAAAATGGCCATCATATACCATTGGAAAGTTGCAGGTGCATTGCATAACCCGAATGACATCCTCCTGAATGCAAATGTGCCGTAAGGGCATGTAAATGTTATCTTTTCTTGATCCTCAAGAGCGATGGCGATCTGGTTATAGCTCGAGTATCCATCCAATAAACAATAGTACTCATGTCCCACTAATCTATCTAACATTTGATCTATAAAGGGTAGCGGGAAGTGATCTTTTTGGGTTGCCTTATTCAACCTCCTATAATCGATGCACACCCTCCAACCTGTCACTGTTCTTGTTGGAAATAACTCGTTATCCTCATTTTGTACCACAGTCATTCCCCCCTTTTTCGGCACACAATGAATCGAACTAACCCACTTACTATCGAAAATCGGATATATGATACCGGCATCCAATAATTTTAGAATTTCCTTCTTTACCACTTCCTTCATAATAGGGTTAAGTCGACGTTGATGCTCCACCGACGGTCTTGCATCATCTTCAATCAGAATCTTGTGCATGCAAAATGACGGGCTAATTCCCTTTATATCTGTAATCGTCCAACCAATCGCTGATTTGTGTTCCCTAAGCACCCTCAGCAACTTTTCTTCCTACAATTCGTTAAGTGCAGCAGAAATAATTACAGGTAAAGAATTTGAATTGTCTAAGTATGCATACCTAAGATGTTTAGGGAGTGGTTTAAGTTCCAATGTTGGTGGCTCCTCCAATGACGGTTTAAGTTTTTCTGCAGCTATCTCCTCAGCATGCAAAGGTTCAAACGGTGCTCTAAAACGGCTAACTTGTGGCAACGAGTCTAACATCTGTAAGTAATCCACAAATTCCGGGTCGTCATTTTCTTAATCCCCCAATAAGGTTGTTTCTAACGGATCATTGACCAAACTCTTGCTCATATCTTCACTGATGATTTGCTCAATTAAATCCATCCGAAAACATTCTTCCTCATCCGTAGGGAATTTCATGGCCTTAAACACATTAAATTTGATTTCTTGATCTTGGACTCTCATAGTAAGTTCTCCTTTTTGCACATTTATGAGTATCCTTCCCGTGGCCAAGAAAGGTCTCCCTTGGATAATTGGGATGTTCTTATCCTCCTCGAAGTCCGAATGATAAAGTCCGCAGGAATATAAACTTATCCACTTTGACGTAATGTCCTCTACTATGCCTCTCGGATATGTGGACCCACCTATCCGCCAACCGCAATGAAATATGTGTAGGCTTTGGCTACTTGGCAAACCCAATTCTCGTATATCTTGTGATGGCATAAGGTTCACACTACCCCCAAATCACATAAACATTTGTTGAGCGACATTTTCCCAATCGTGCATGTGATAGTAAAGCTCCACAGGTCTTTAAGTTTTGGTGGTAGCTGTCATTGTAACACCGCACTACACTCCTCTGTTAGTGCCAATTGTTTCAAATTCTTCCCATTTCTTTTCCTCGTGAAATTCCTTTCATGAACTTCGCATAACTAGACATTTGCTCTGGGGCCTCTGCGAATGGGATGTTAATCTGGAGTTTCTTGAACACTTCTAAAAACTTTACGAACTGCTTATCTGATTTCTGTTTTTGAACCTTCTACAGAAACGATGGTGGAGGAAAACAATTGGCTTATTGTTTACTTTTATGTCCTCACATTGCTTATCCTCACCCTTGTTACCTTCAACCACGTTATTGTCGCCAACTTTTTCCTCTGGTGTCATTGAATTTTTCGCATTATTACCCAAGAGATGTTTTCCACTTCTCAACATAACTTCTTGACATTGCTCATGACTACCCTTCAGATTTCTCTCAGTGTCGCTTGGTAACGTTCCTTGTGGTCTATTATTCAATGTTAATGCCATCTATCCTATCTAATTTTCTAAATTCTTAATAGCCATCTCTTGTGATTTCATTGCCATCTCTTGATTTTTCATTATAATTGCTTGATTTTCATTGTTACCTCATTGCCGATTATGTACTTGATACCATTTCCTCGAAATCGATTTCCTTTCACGATGTTGAACCGTTTTGGTGACTCTAAAACCCGAGGGATATGATGGTCGTGGAGCTTGATTTTCTTTGTTATTGCTCCACGAGAAATTTGGGTGGTTCTATTCCCCACAGTTGTATGTGTTTTGGTATGTATTCTGCGGAATTCTATTATAGCTATTTATGAATCGGATTTGATCTTTGGATTAATTGTGCACTGATCTGTAGGATGATCACCCGCACACAATTCACATACTACCGCAACCTGTTGTACTTGAGCCCCTGTCATAGCATCCAACTTCTTGGGCAAATATAAAAAATCACGTGCTTGTATAGCTGTCACCCCATGTACTTCCAACATCTCAACCGCCTTTGCCTGTGTCATTCTTGCTGTGGGCCACTGGTAGTTATTTGCCGCCATGGTTTCAATCAAATTGTAGGCTTCTTCGTAACTCTTAGCCATGAATGCTCACTTGAAATGACTGCGTCAATCACGGGTTCGACATTCCCATGTAGTCCGTTATAAAAGGTGTTCATTTGCAGCCACTTGGGCAATCCATGATGTGGACACTTTCTAAGTAATTCCTTGTACCTCTCCCATGCCTCATATAGTGACTCCCCATTTTGCTGCTCAAACATTGTGATGTCATTCCTCATTTTTGCAGTTTTTGTCGGTGGGAAAAATTTGGCAAGGAATTTTTGAGCCATGTCTTCCCACGTAGTAATCGATCCCGGTGACAGAGAATGTAACCAACTCTTTGCCTTGTCCCGTAAAGTGAACAGGAACAAGCGAAGTCTCACTGCCTCATCCGACACCCCATTGTACTTGAAAATGTCGCACATTTCCAAAAAACTGATTAAATGCTCGTTTGGATCATCATTGCCATTCCCCCAAACTGAACTGAATTCTGTATCATCTGAATGGTCCCAGGCTTGATTTCAAAAGTATTCGCAGCTATTGCAGGCCTAGTGATGCTCGACTGCAGATCAGTCACCTTAGGTGTTACAAAATCCCTCAACGTTTTCTGGTCTTCGGCAGCCATTGCTTCTTCCTTATCAGAATTTTCGAATTCATTCCTCGTTTCCTTGATCCACTTACTTAACCTCTGAAATCTTCTTTCAATGTCGTCCTCGTAAGGAAGCAAGTCCGGATGTTTGGATCATGTTTGCATAAACCAATGTCAAAAACACAAATAGGAAGAACAAAAACAAAACAAAAATGTTTAAGTAAAACTGGACTAATTAAACTGATATCGTAAAAATATTAAAATCTAGGCTAAATTTTCCACAGCAACGGCGCCAAAAACTTGTTGGGTAAAATTTAGTTACGCACAACACGCAAGTATACGTGGTCAACAAGTAATAAAGTGAAAGTAGAGTATCGTTCCCACGAAGACAAATTAGCAAGAAATTTAACTTCACAACTACCAATCTTCTATTAATCCTAATTTCATTAAACTAATCAATTTTCAGTTTATAGTGAAAATATTATAATTATTAAAAATCAACTAAATACCAACAAACCCTAAAACTGAATTTTTAAACAAATAATGGAGAATTAGGCTTGTAACTTCACTTTAAGCATCCCTTTGATTATTAACCCCTTATTCCAATTTAATTTACTATCTCAGTTTATTAATCAAAAACACATAAATAGTATTAACCACCTCTCGATGCATTAACACCGTATTAACCCAAATCCATAATTAAGATAGAATTAAGTCAAACACCTTAATTAATCAACTCACTATATCTCTATGTGAATTCTAATTAAATAAAGTTTACGTTCAAGTTCTCTTCATGATTACATGTGATGTCAAGCATATCTCTACCTCAACAATAATCAAGAATCAACTATTCACAAAATTCATGACACATGCTATATTAACTAAGTCTAGATTTATATTTCATCTCTCAAATCCATACAAATCCACATAAAATTGTTGATCAATCAATTCATAAATTCAAGCTCAAATTAATATAGATAAACTGCATAATAGCTTTATTAACTGAAAACCGAGGTTACATAATCATTGTTCCACTCAAAGATCTATTATCAGCCTAATAAGTAATTTAGTTCATAACTAATGAATTAAATACTGAATAAATAGAAGAAAACATCATCCCAATTGCAGAATATAGAAAATTAAGGAGAATAGTAATACACCACCCTTCTCGCCATTCGATTCTGAAATCTTCGTGAAATTATTCCTCTTCTTCGTCCCTCCAAGCTCTTGCTCTTCAATTTTGTTCTAGAAGTGTGTCTAGATCTTCTTCTCTTCTTCCACACTTAGTATAAAAGTAGTCTTAATTCAGCTCCAAAAACATTCATCCTAATCCAACTCTAATTCTCCTCATAAGAAATCAAGTGGAGACATGAATCCTTTTCAAAATCAACAACTCAATAGTCAAAGACTCCCATAAAAATAAACTAACAGCCATCCCACACTCCTAATATTGTCATATTACATAAAAAATTATTAGTTTCCAACATAGCCCAACTTCTAGCACAACATCAAATCTCGCCCAACACAAACCCCGACGTAGGGCGCCCCCATATGAAACATATCTTAAGCAATACCTTTTCATTAGCTAAGCGTCCCAGAAGATGTCTCACTCCAACGCCCACAGCATTCCTCTCTGAAAGACAACAATAGCCCCCGAACTATGTAGCCAAAAATTCAAAGATTGCTCGAAATCTCCTTCCAATTGTAACATTTCGATAGGTCCATAGATTATCCTGCAACAAGCAAACAACCTATCAAAAGTAACATGAAATTACCAAAAACTAACAATATATCAAGCTTAACGAACATAAATCATAGGTTAAAAACCTATTCATCAAATTGACGTAGCGTGCCCGTTCAAGGCCATATAAACATATGCTTAGAATACGCCCGGTAGCTAAGCGTCCCCAGAAGATGTCTCGTTCTAACGCTGCGTCCGCTGTAGCATTCCTCACAACCTGTAGCCTCCCCGTATTATGTAGCGAAACTTCAAAGATTGCTCAAATCTACTTCCAATTGTAACATTTCGATAGGTCATAGATTATCCTGCAACAAGCAAACAACCTATCAAAAGTAACATGAAATTACCAAAAACTAACAATATATCAAGCTAAACGAACATAAATCATAGGTTAAAAACCTAGTCATCAATGACGTCTTCCCATCATTGTTGAATCTCCTCTTCTTAAAATTTCTACTTCTATTATCTTGGCCATGATTACCAAAAGTGGTTACCATCTCTGGCATGTTGATTCCCTCCACGTTTGTTGTCACCGCTTCGATGACTGCTACCACTGGTATTACATTTTATCGTCTGCTCTCTCTTGGTTGAGTTAACTCGTTATCGCGCTCCAATAACTGAGCCCTATTTATAACATCTGAATACAAACACAGTTTGTGAGAAATTAAGTATTGACGTATCTCTGGGTTTGAACCTCTTTGAAACATCCGCGTCATTCTCTCCTCATTATCAATCAAGTGGGATGGAAATCGAGACAACTCGGCAAACTTAGCTTTGTATTGTGACACGATCATATTGTTCTGCTCCAGCTTGATGAACTCTACCTCCTTCATGTGACGAATACTTTCGGGAAAGTACTTGAGAGATATTATGCAGCAATTACTGTAGCAATAATTGAGTATAACTAAGTGACTTCTCACGTAAGCATCAATAATCAATACCGTTGTGCTACTACGCAACCACGCCAGACATTCGTACTTTTTACCACCGGGTAGTTCAACGGTTTAACGGTAAAACTTTCATAGTTTATTTTATAAAAAGATAATTACGTAGTTTTTTAACTACGATAATACTTTTATAAGGTCCACCAATGATGATTGTCTTGCAGTCGTCTAATATTTCATGTTCAAACGAATATTCCCAACCAATCGAATATTATATAACCACTGATTACTTTTGCAAAATTTGTAAATAATATCCATGGTATAACATTATATCAAATCCACACCATAATATTCAAAAATATATTTCGAGAAAAATTAATCTTTATTCATAAAAGTTGGGGTCTTAATAAATTAGATCATCTGAATGGTTATGAGGTCTGAATCTAAAAAATTGTTTGATAACTAAATAGTAAGTTGTCTCTTAATGACACTATTTTATCATTTTAAAGGGTAAAATTTTATTTAATAATTTTAAATATTCAATTTAATAAAAATGAGTGCATAATATTGTTGAATATATTTATATAAAAAAAAATTATTAAAAAAATTTCATACATCTTAATTATGAAGATTTTATTTTCTGTCTTACCGATTAAGAGACATTTAGAGGTAACAAAAAAATAATATCATACCTCTTAACGACAATCTATTAAAAAACAATTAAATATAAACAAACAACACTTACTCGTGTCCAATTATCATGATTTTTTTGTGACCGTAATCGCAGCAGTGAATAATAAAGAAGGGAATATGAACCGAATAATCCGTCTTTCTAGTGTCTAGTCATAGCGTACAGAAGCCGCATCACATATTTTCCACCCGGGGACGGGGAGGGACAGGTACCCAACTATACCCATGTCCGACCCATTGTATTTCATTGGACTCATAATTATATATATATATATATATATATATATATATACATACGGTCAAGATGAAACATTCTTTTTAAATAATATTCCGCCTTATATAGTATTTTTTTATCAAAACGACGTAGTTTTGGAAGGACGCGGTGGTATTTTTATAAATACAATGCCACCGCGTATTTATAAAAATATTACCGCATCTCTCCAAAACTACGTCGTTTTGATAAAAAAATATTATTTAAAACTGAATGCTATTCAAGGAGAATGCTATTTATACTTACCGTATATGTATATATATATATATATATACTTGTTCAGTATAATTTATTGTGGGTAGATCTTTGTGAAAATTAATAAATGGGTAGTGATCGGGAGCTTGGTTCTGGTTATACGGAGATCATCGTGGTGCGCCATGGTGAAACAGCATGGAATGCTCAAGGACGAATTCAGGTCTTCTTTTTTCAATTTTCTTATTAATTTTTATTTTGTTTCCTAAAATATAAAAGTACCTAACTTGGATAATGCAATTGGAGGGGCAGACTTCTAATCCTACGTATCATATTCTACAATTTGATTTTGTCTATCTATTTATAAGGGTTGGTTTTTTTTTTTTTTTTGATTAATTTTGAGTAGAGATAATAGAATCATACATGCTATTACATTAGAAGAGGAGTATTGGTTGACAAAAGAATAGTTGAATTGCAAGATTAACTACCATAAGTTTTTATTTGAAATCTTTGCTCACTTTGTATCTCCAACTTATATAGGAGCAACTGTATGAAGAGCACAAAAGGAATCCCCTTATGTATATTTTAAGGGATCGTTTGATTCACCTCTGACTTATTATAGCCATTAGATATATCATCCATCTGGTCCAAAATAATTCTTGATGCTTTCTTCTAGTGCTTTTTTCGTGCATCAATGACTCAAAATTTTGTAGGGGGATACTTTCTCCTATCCAACATTGTGTTATTTGCTTGGGGAAAAAAAAGTTTTATTTTTTCCATTCATACAACATAAGACTGCTTCCTGCTTATAATTATTAAACCCAACTGTTGTCTCTGTTTAATATCCAAGCAGAGAATTCAGTAACACTATAATGTCAAATTATTGTGGCCACAATATTATCTCTTAGTGCTTGGTGTTTTAGAATTTACTTATTTAAAGTGGGTAATCAAATGTAAAATCTTGATTTGCCTTATCCTTTTTAATCTGTAGTTGAATGAGTAAATTGCAACACTTATATGTGCTAATCCTGTTGTACTCTATCTCTGCATCCACTAATAACAACCAAAGTTCCCGTATTTGAATCGCTTCTAAACTAGCACTTGCTATTGTGGATGTACTTCTCAAAAGAAAAAAAATCAGTTGCTATTGTGAATGTAACTAACCTCTTATAGTGAAACTATATATGCTATAAAGAATAGTACTCCTCCTATTCATATTAAGTGTTTTTTAGAGTTAAGCACACTTATTAAGAAATAACACAAAATGTCTTTTGTATCCCTAATTAATTATTTCTCTCTCACAATGATCCATGGAATTGCATTTACTAAGCATATTAAATAGAGGGTAAATTAGGAAAAATAGTGCAATATTGCATAGGGATTCCAAAACGACACTTATATTGAATAAAATGAAACTCTCCAAAACGATACTTAATATGAATAGGAGGGAGTATTTATTATTGTGCAACATATATTTCACATTGTTAACTGCAAAACAATTATTGATCAAAGTTGTTTCGTTGAGAATGTTTTCTATTTCTGTAACCAAACAGGCTGTAACATACAAATAATTTCAGTCACGCGTTTTTGATATTCATATAGCTGATATTTTGTTGTCTATGCATCATGCTAACTGCTGTACTTTGTATACCATCCTCAGTTGAGTGTATTTACATGCCTCTTTCGATTTTATGTCAAAAAATCAGGGACACCTGGATGTTGAATTGAATGACGTTGGGAGACTGCAAGCAGTGGCAGTAAGTTGTCATGGACTGAGTTGTTATCTATTTATATTAAACACATTTTGCTCTTTAAATTCCCTGCTTTTCCTTAGGTGGCTGACCTTCTTTCTAAGGGGAGTTCAATTTCTGCTGTATACTCATCTGATTTGAAGCGAGCTCTTGAAACTGCTCAGACTATAGCAAGCAGTTGTGGTATTGCTGAGGTACGATATCGCAAGAAGTTTTCTTTAACTAGACCTCTTTTGACTTGAGATATTAGTTGCTTTTCTTGGATGCTTCAAAATTCATTGCATAAGTGAGGAGGAATAAGGAGATCTTTGTCCTGAGCAATTGGTTCCTTTCACAAGAATCAAATTGATAACGTGACCAACACTTCATTTGGAATCTTGACTACATGTTGATGCATTGTCTGAAGCCGTACATGTCTATCTTGTGCTGATACATTAATTTGCTTAGGTTATACAAGATCCGGACCTTAGGGAAAGACATCTTGGAGATCTTCAAGGTCTTACATCAGATGAAGCATCCAAGCTCAAGTCAAACACCTGTCAAGGATGTACTAGGACAGACCAAGCAATACCGGTAAGAAAATTTCCCTCTGGCCTAAAACCAAGCTGTTAGTTGAAGGGTCAGCACTATGGTGATTTAGCCAAAGCATCCTTGCTTCTCTAGTATTAAACTCTAATGACTAATATTATCCAAGACTTGGTCAAAATCCAGTTTGTAGAATCATGGGAAAATTTACGATTTTGTAACTAATTGAATATTGGATCTGTCTTTGCTTTGAGATAGTTTCAGTATCATATGATAATGCTAGTGGAAAAAAATCTGTAGTTTTATAATCAATGTATAAAAGAATTCTGCTGTTGCTTTGAGCCAGTTAAAGTTTGCATAAGTGATGTCAGTGCAGCTACTTGTTTCTGGAAGAACGTAGTTCTACTTTTGTTATGGCCAGTAAGTGTTCTAAGCAATCAAATACGGTCACAAAAAAACTTTTGTGATATTCAGGGTGGTGGCGAAAGTTTTGAGCAACTTTATCAGAGGTGCACATCTTCATTGCAGAAGATTGGTATGAAACATATAGGTATGATCTACTGTCTTTTTCGAGAGTACTATCTTTCTCTCATCTTATGGTAATTCAGTGTAAGACTATAATCACAACTTAGTGGATATAGCATCAAGGACCATACTCCTTGTAAACTAGACCCAAATATCCTTAAGCATGCCTTTAGGGCTTATCATTGTCAATCTACCTGAACAATATTCCTTTTCAAAAGATTACATATTGCCACTCTTTGTCTAAAATCTTGGGTGGACCCAACCAATAGTATTTCCCTAAACTTCATTTTCTTGGAACACTTGGTACCTTAAGCCAGTAGCTTCATTGTATTTATCTTGGAAAATCCTTGTTAATTCACCTTCTCTTTTATGTAATTTTTTTTGGCAATTTTATTTGTTTTGCATTTATTTCCAGGTGAATGTGTGGTAGTGGTTACCCATGGTGGAGTCCTGAGAGCACTTCACAATCGAGCTGCTCCAACAGACGTGTTTCAGGGCAAGATACAGAATGCATCTGTAAATATATTTCACTTATCGAGTGATGAGTGGTTGATAAAAATATGGGGCGACACTAACCATCTTAACAAAACCGGGTTTCTGGAGAATGCATTCGGAGGGGACGGCAATTCTGGCTAATTTTTCTGAGAATGCATATAATTGTTGTTGGATGTATGATATAAATGGACTTGATCAGTCATTGGGTTTAATTACTATCCTAACATGCCAAGGGGCAGCTATGTGAGGATGACCCGTTGACTGCTCACAACTAATGAAGGAGTATGCAACCCTTGCACAACTAAAAATAAAATGCAGCACAGGGGAAATAAAGGAGTATGTAGCCCGGTGTTTGTTTCAAAACAATGTACCAGTTAAGTACAGTTTCTTGGCTCAAATTGTATAACCATACTTTTTTGAATAAGTCTTTTGCATTTCTTATATAGACGCCTGACTGACAGGAGTATGTAATAATGTTGTTACCTATTCTTCATATTTAAGCCCCCAAGTTTAAATATCTTTGTATTTTACCCTTTAAATTTAATAATGTCCTTACTTTATCGTTTAAGTTAAAAGTTTTGTTCTTATAAAAATTACCCCTTCTGTCCTTGAAAGCATATCCAAAAGTGCATCAGGATTTTATTCTCAGAAGATGTTTAAAAGTATATAAACCAAAAGTAACCGTGTAAATATGATAAACATATGATTCACCAGCTAAAAACTCATTTAATTTAATAAATACAAATTTTTACACTTACTATTCAAAACATATACTGTATTTTTTCTTATTAAAATTAAGACTATTACTCTTAAGACTATAGTTCAATATGAATATACATATGAGAAGAGGGAGCATACGTTTTTGGTATTATTTTAAGAAATTTTATTAACGACATTTTTAGTATTTTGCCATTTTATTAATGATTATTTTGACATTACATCAATTTGTTAATTGAAATTATGGTATCAAGTGCATGACACATACAAATTTGTATGTTAGATATTAAGTACATTCTGATGTATTTACAATAACTTTTATCAATAATACTCCTGTTTCAAAAATAAAATAAAATTTCATATATTTTTTTAGTGCTAGTATTAAATAATCCATGGTCCTTAGTTCTATCATCACAATTTCAATATAGTACAATTTCTGTTAAAATCAATATTTAATAAATTTAAGAGTAAAAACAGAATAAAATATATTCTTAATGTTTATAAATTTTAGAAATACTAGTATTTTCCTTATGGCCACTGGCACGGCCGGTGTAAAATGGTAGTTTCGGCCATAGCCACTCTCAGTCGCTACTGTTACCCAATTCGCTCAACTACGACCTCCTGCTCTTCTTCTTCCTCCTTGAGAATAGTACTCTCATTCGTCAAAACTAAAACACAGACTCATCATCATCATCATCATCATCACTGGAAGCGAATGGCTTCACCTTCACCCTCCACTCCAACTGAAGAAAAGCTCACTGCACCATACGGTTCGTGGAAGTCACCCATCACCTCCGACGTTGTCTCCGGCTCCGATAAGCGTCTCGGCGGATCCGCCGTCGACTCCCTCGGCCACCTCTACTGGCTCGAATCCCGCCCCACCGAATCTGGGTAATTAATTACTACTCCCTCCCGTTCCACAAAAAGAGTCCCATTTGGCTTTGATCCTAGTTAATTTGCAAAATTCTAGAATTTAAATTGCGATGTGAATTATTTTGGTTTTTGAAATAACAATTTTGTACTGGGTTGCTAAATAGTTTAGAATGTAGTAGTGTATTAAACATAACCAAGTAATTCACATCAATTTTGAATTTTAGGAGATTATTTACATGGTGATAAATCCCATAAACCCTAAAATTTCAATCTTTATACCTATTGATTTGGGTATGCTATGTGATTGCTAACTATATTTTCACCCACTACTTTAATTGGTGAAAAAAGATTAAAAGACTTCATATGCAATTTCAATGATATTAATAGTTATTAATTTCAGTATACTTAAAATTTTAGTTTCAGTTTTACTCTTTTGTAAGATTGCATACTCAATTTTTCTTAATTTTTTTGGCATGTGTTAAGACGATCGGTTCTTGTCAAGGAACCACAGAGACCTGGGGATGAGCCTACTGATATTACACCCAAAGACTTTGCAGTACGGACTGTGGCTCAGGAATATGGAGGCGGTGCATTCAAGATTTCAGGGGACACTTTAATATTTTCTAATTACAAGGACCAGAGATTGTACAAGCAGTCAATTGAGTCTAAAGGTCATTGTTTTACTGCTTTCTGTTATTCACTGGTATTTTGTTAATTTTATATGAGCATGATATTATTTTTTAAATAGTTTTTCAATATTTGATGTTGTCATGTGAAATTTCTGGGCTATATGCCTAGGTTGAATGAATTTAGAATTTTAGTTTATTTTTAATACGTTTTGATTACGGAATCTTGTGCATGGATTAGCTATTATGTCTCTAATATGCTCAAATATATAAATAAAGAGCTCTTTTATGCTGTCAGATTCTACACCCGTGCCACTTACACCAGATTATGGTGGACTGCTAGTGTGCTATGCAGATGGAGAGTTTGATACACGCTTTGACCGTTATGTCACTGTGAGAGAAGGTATATAATTAGTATTTTTCCTCCCAAGGGCCCGTGATAGTTTTTGCTATTTATTTCATTTCATTTCATCACACATTTACTCATATACTTCTTCGTTTTGGTGTTTTTTGTCTTGTTAGATCGTCGTGAAAGTAGCTTGAATGCAACTACAACTATTGTATCAATAGACCTCAAAAATAACAGTGTCCACGGTAGGTATTTGTTATGTACAAATAACAGTATCCACATGTTTTCATAACCAGGTTCTTATGTAGTTTGGAATTGTTAATGAAGCTTGGGTTTATATTTATTGGCTAATGTTTCTGTTTAGCCCTTTAAGGGAAAAAAACTAGTTCCTTATTTATTCCATATAACATGCAGAGCCTAAAATATTAGTTGGTGGCAATGACTTCTCGCTTTCCCCCGCATTGATCCCAAAGGAGAACGGATGGCATGGATTGAATGGGGCCACCCTAACATGCCATGGGATAAATCAGAACTTTGGGTTGGCTATATGTCAAACAATGGGTGAGTAAGATACCTGCTTTGCTGTAAATTGTTCAAGTAATCTATAGTCTTTTCCTTTTTGGTGATTTCATCTTTCACTAGAATCAAGTTTTCTTTTCTTGCTTAATAATTTGTGTAATGTTGTAGTTGTATGAATACAAATTTTTCTAATTTTTCTTTGGGTAAAGGTAACATGGATCTTTCAATCTTATTAGTTGGGTTCCTAAATACTTGAGTTATTTTTCCATTTAGGCTAATTAATTTTTTTCTTGGCAGTATAAAATTCTGGCTTGTGCTATAGGACTGTAGGAGAATCTATATGCATAAAACGAGATATTTTTCTAAAATTTACACATGATAGATAATCTGGTCTGGAGTGGAGTGGGGAAGGATTTTAAAATTTGAGTCCCGTTAGGGTCGGTTTCAAGAGGGTCCCAACAGGGTCAGGTAAAATTTTTAGGCACATATATATATTTACCTATGGAAAAATTGAAATCTTGTTCACGTCTCTTTTTTGCTAGAGAAAGAATTAATAACTTCTTTTCATGTATAAATATGCTTATCATTCTACAATCTTTCTTTTTATCGTGCAGAGATGTCTACAAGCGCATCTGTGTTGCTGGTGGTGATCCTAACCTTGTCGAATCTCCAACCGAAGCAAAGTGGTCTTCTCAGGGTAGGATTTTCTTGTTAATACTAGATGAACTAGCATTGAAAACTAGTATTGACAGGAAGTTGCTAGGCTGCATTTATGGTAAGGGGATTGGCCCCTTATATTGTGGCAAGAATTTAATTTATTTTCAGTAAGTACTCTTCATATTTTAAAAATCAAATGAGTGTTGAATAAATTACAGACTTTGACACCTTAATTCTAGACACCCTTTTTACCCCACACATAAATATGTTTGTACTTGACCCTCTTAGTTTGACATATACTGTTAGGACTTTGAGATTTTGGTATTTAATTCTGTACATCTATATTTTGATACATATTTTATAGAATTAAAATGGCAGCATACTAGTAGTTTTTCATATTTTATTTAAACAAAATATTTTAGGCTATATATATATATTTTTGAATTTTCTTACTTTGACTTGAAGAGTTCTTAATGTGAAGGTGACATCAAGCTACTTCTACCATTGCATGTTTTGGTTAATGTATTTTTTCTTTGGTCAAGTTTTGGATATATAGTTCAAAAAGAAAATTGGAGTCAAATTTACTACTTCCTAGTTATAAATTGTATATGCATTTTGTACATTTCGCACATTTTACATGTTTTCTGGCAGATCTGATTGTTTATCAGACTGAAATACAATTGTATAAAATTTAAATTTATAGTTTTGGTAGTCATGCCTTACATAGTGTTTCTGCATCTTTTCTGAAACTAGCAATCAGACCAAACGAACTTAATATCAATCCTAGGTTTTCTTAATCTGTAAAGTGATTTAAATGAGCATAGCACTATTAACTATAAATTCTCACATCCTTGTGCAAGTGTCTTGAAACAGGATAATTGTCCTAGGATCTGAATTTTATCAAACTCCTGCTTCATATACTTGAAACTGATCATATACCATGTTTGTATCCTTTTCTTAATTTCTCACTTCCATTTTAATAATAATTCAAATATTATGCTCATCAGTCAATTCAAAAACTTTACAAGTGTGCATTTTTTTGTTAGAAGCTGCAAACTTTTGTACCCAAAAAATAAATACATTACGAGCTGCAAAGTCTCATGCGTGACTTTAGGTTATTGCATCTATTGATTTGTTATATTTGTTTCTACAGGGGACCTATTCTTCATCACGGACAGGAACATGGGTTTTGGAACCTTTATAAATGGGTAAATTCATTTTTGTTGTATTTATTTAGTATTAAGGGTAGTAGGGCAGGGGTAGGGGTAGGGGTAGGGGTGGGTGGGTGGGTGGGGGGTGCTTTCTTGTTTTATCTTGTCAAACCCGGTAAATCTACCATATTCTCACAATGCATATTGTTAGTTCCCGATGAGCCTGATAGATCTAGAAGGGAGGGGGGGGGGGGGAGGGAGGGAGGTTGAATAGATCCTTTTGATTTCAAATACTTTTCTCTTTTATTTTGTATTGCTATTAAATTAGCATATAATGAACATATAGAATCTTTTCAAACACAAATGGAATAAGTAAAAGATCCCTTCATTGATATATTCATAATCATACATACATTGTTAAGTAGAGTTAGTTCGGTTGTAGCGATTAGAACATACATGCAGCGATTATTGCGTTAAATGACATAATGTAAAAGACACAAGGGTTTTAAGTGGTTCGGAGACTCAAGCTCCTAATTCACTCTTCCGCTTTCAACTAGCGAGGATTTCCACTAAGGAAGGACAGACCACGAATCACTAAGATTCCTTGAGGCCAACAGACTTTGGGACTTGATTCACTAAGAACTCTTGAGCGCCGCCACCTGGAACTTCTCTAGTTCCCAGAACTCTTGAAGCCCAAGAGCTTGGAGCAAGGACCCATCGGACCACAGCTTCTTGTTGAGTTGTTTGTTTGTTTGTTGGAGTTGGTCTTTGAAATTGCTAAGATGTCTTTATGCTCTGAACATCTTACATATTTAGCGACTTGGCGTGATCATCCTTGAAGTGCAGTTGAGTGTTGCATGATGCTCAGCTTCTTCAGTTACTCAACCTCCTCTGATGATCCCTTAATGAACTGCCTTGAAGATCATTATACGTGATGGCTGCACATGATGGGTTTCTAAGATGACTGTAAGATCTTCTGCTAGGTACTTAGAAACTTTCTCATACTTGCCACCATGATGACTGTAAGATCATTATACGTGATGGCTGCACATGATGGGTTTCTAAGATGACTGTAAGATCTTTTGCTAGGTACTTAGAAACTTTCTCATACTTGCCACCATGATGACGTTTGTGATCTCTCTTCTTGATACTTGATGCCTTCTCATGATGGACTTGCTAAGATGACTGTAAGCTCTTCTCTATGGTACTTAGAGTCTTCCCATGATGAACATCAAGAGATGGCGACGCTTCTTCTTTCTCTCGGCGATTCGAGAACACTCTTCATGTAAGTAGAACTCTCACTTCTACATTGTAGAATTCTCACTTCTACTTCTTTCTTTATGTGTCTCTAAGTGTTCTTGGTGAATCGTAGAGTGAGTCTTCAGACTCACTATCTCACATGGTTTAGAACAGTCCACCGTTCCTCCAAACTTGGCAACTCCAGCAACCCTCGATCTTTGAAGCTCTTGTTGATTTATACTCCTTCCCAATCCTTCCGTTGGAAAGTAGCCGTTGAAGGCTATTCAAATATCTTCACAGATCTTGAGTTGTGGTGGTGATCATTGATGTGACAAGCCATTCTTTTTCGACAATCGCAATCTTTTGTTTCACTACCCCATCGAGATGTCACTTTAATGTCTTGGCAGTCGAAGACTTTGTTCCTCCTCGATTTCTCGATCGAGAGGTTGTCCTTTTGCATCGATGCTCTCAATAAGCACTTGTCCCAATATTACCCTTCGATTGAACCGTTGTCGATGCTTGGTCTTGACTATTCGAACTTCTACGATTACGATGCATGTCTTCTAGGACTCGATCGTGAGTGTCGTGTTGATCGGTAGATGTAACACTACGATCTGGAAGAGTGTTGATTGGATCTTGATGTAGAACACTTCTTCCTTCTCTCTTGCGATTGGCTTGACACTTCATTTGCCTCAGCGGCTCTCGAGAGATGACTGACTTCTTTTGTTACGGCTCTTTCTCGAATAGCAAGACACTTGATTTGTGGCGTGTCCAACTCGCTTTCTCCTTGTGATCTCCGTTCACTTATGGGTCGACTCGATGCTTAATCACTTTAACCTTGTTCTTCGTATCGCCGGTATCTCTGTATGCACTTCATCAATTCTTTCTTTGTTTGGCAAACACTATGATCCCGTTGCTTCCAAGATCGTTGTCTTTTGTCCGCTGACAACTATTGCACTTCTCGACTTCCCTTAGTCGATTCATCAAGTCTTCTTCTTGATCTCCTTGTGGAAGATTTCATCTCGAATGACTTCACAACTCAATCTTGATGCTAATTGGGTTGGTGCTTAGATTTTCTGTTAGCTTGCATGTCATTCGTTGAGTGCTTTTTGGTTTCCTTTAGATGGGATGTATCTTTGCATTGCTAACCAGAGGCTTCATTCCTTTTGATATTATGTGAGTGCTCATTCGTTGAGAATCGTATTTGCCTTACGATTCTGTCTTGGCATTGTGAGCACAGCGGTTGAGGTCGTAGTTACGACTCTACGATTGACTTTCTACCGTCAGGCACACTACGACTCACGACTCGAGATCGATCTTGACACTCTACGATTTTTGTTTTTGTGCTCGATGTCTTCATCCGATCTTGCTCGACTCACGATCTCCGCCTGCAGGTATGATCGAGAGACTCTCACGACTCTGAGTGTAGTCTACGATTCTTGACTTGGCTTTAGCGGATACTCGGTCGGTTCAGAGGCAAAGTTCGTCTCTCGATTCTGAACATGACTTCCTCGGCAGACTACGGCCCTGAGGAAGTTCTCCTCGACACACTACGATCCTCTTCTCGTCTCTCCTAGCAGTCTACGAACTCCGAGATTTACTATCTTGCAAACTACGATTCTGCCTCAATAGCTCTCGAGTTTTCCTTGACTCTCCTGGCATACTACGATTTCTGGTGCAGTGCTCGACGATCAGACAAGCCTATCTATTACATCATAAGATCAACCTAACATGTTTAATCTTTCTATGTTTATAGTCCTTGTACATCATTTCTTTTTAAGGACTTTACAAAACTGTTTTGCTTATGTAGGATCAACCTAACATACTTGATCAATTTATTCTAAGTCCTTGTACACATGTTTCTATTATCTATCAAAGGACTTTACAACTTTTCTTAATGCAAGCATACTTGCATATTCATTCATATATATCATAATCAAATCATATATAAATAGGAATAACATTCACATGCTTATTCCTGACACATATAATGAATTAAGAACTTCAAGAAAATTCTCATTGTTAAAAACTCAATAGATCCATCCATAAATTTAAAATGGAACCTAATGTAGAAGAAAATGAAATTACCACTTGCTAGAGGGATTAATCGCTGCAATGCTGACAGACATACTTTAATGTGGTTTTACATGCTTTAATAGGAAAGTTTGCTGTATGCACGGTTTGATCAAACAGTGTCTCACTTGACCTTCATTACTATGACTTACTAAAATGAGAGAGCATTGTTTTATATTTGGTTACAGATTGAATCAGATAATAAGGTGCTGCCAGTGTATCCATTGCATGCTGAGTTTGCAAGGCCATTATGGGTTTTTGGCATGAATTCGTATGAATTTGTACAGAGTGATGAGCAGAAAAACTTAATCGGTTGCAGTTACAGGTGGCTTTGAGAACATGCTTATCTATGGTTTCATCTTGTTCTTCAAAGTTTACC